>VZTM01012461.1:28873-53071 GCA_013400555.1 Jacana jacana | reverse complement strand
CGAGTGGCTGGAGGCGCACGGCGGATGGGTGAGCGGGGAGCGGAGCGGGTGTGGGGGGGGATCTGCGCCCTCGGGGCCGTCTGCCGGGAAAGGTGCCGGTGATGGGCAAGCGCGGCCCCGGCGGGGAGGGCTCCGCGGGGCGGGGAGAAGCTGCGGAGCATCTGGCGGGGTCTGGGGTAGCTCCTGGGTACGTGCAAAGGGTATCTAGGGTCTCTGTGAGGGTCCTGTGCTGTGGCCGGCGCTACAAAGGGGCCGGTGGCCAGCTGTACTAAAGCCGTAGCCTCCTAAAAATAGGGGAGCGATGGTGGTGGCTTGTCGCAGGGAGGGTTTTGGAGCCGTGGGCTTGTGGAGAGCAGACTGGCATGGGTCTTCTCCCAAAGGACTGGTGATGGTGGCTTGTTGGGGGTGAGGTTTTGGGTCCATGGGCTGTGGGCTGCGGGGAGCAGACCGGTACAGGTCTTCCCCAAGGGAGTGGTTGATGGTGGTGGCTTGTCAGGGGTAAGGCTTTGTTTGGGTCCGTGGGCTTCTGGTTGTAGAGGGTGGACCAGCACAGGTCTTCTCCCAAGTGTGAAGACAAACCACTAATGGTGCCTCTTCTTTAAATGTGCCTGCAGATGAAGCCACCCGTTGGCTGGACCTGCTGCTCTGATCCTTGCTTGTCCAGAAACCGGTTGGGTCGGGTCCTTGGGAAGTAAAATTACTGAAAAGAAAATTGATTCTGTTGTGTCTCCGGCCAGGACGTATGAGCTGGAGCATTAATGTGCATCGTGATGTAAAGCCGTGGCTTTTCTTGCTTTCCTGCCCCCGGAGATGCACACTGAAAGTACAGCTCTTAAGGCATCCGTGCAGCTCTGCCCGCCTTGCTGCAGGAAATGTCAGCTGTCCTGCAGAACTGCACATTTCCTATTTTCAGTCCTAGTGGAATATTTTATGCCAGTACAAATAAACACTAAAAATAGAAGGGGGGGAAGCAGCCACTGGTTTTGTTGACTTTTCCAGAGACCAAAATGCATTCGGTTTTCCAGTGGTCACTGGTCCATCTGACCACACAGGGCTGCATGGTGCTTGGCTGCGGACTGTCAGGGCTGCACTGTCACTTGGCAAAATCATGTTGCCTGTTTGCACAAATTAAAGTGTAAAGAACAAAGTTTCGGAAGAAATTAAGAGTATAACTTGTTTACATAGGCATCTGCGGAGCAGAGTTCAAACACCACCATCTGGAGTTGTATTGCTGCCACTTCTGATTATCACAAATAAAGATCTGGGAGAGCAGCTGCCAGCTTTGCTTTGTCATAGGTCAGCCCTGAGCAGTGTCCACTTGGTCCTTCCAAGAGAGTGTGTAATCAGCCCCGTGTCCACCGAGACTGGACCGGCTTTGGGCTCCTGTCTGAAGTGTAAATTTCCATATTCTGTGTTTCAGGTGCTTTCTCAAACTTGAATGAGGGGGGACGATGCTGGCAGCTCCCATCAGAAACTTGCCTAAAAGGGCAAAAATAGCATAATGATATGCTGAGCACATCTAGATAGGAAGTTTGCAGTTGTCTCTTGAGCAGAGTGTACAAACACTTGTAGCTACTGCTTTCAGTTGCCCGGTACAAAGGCTAACAAAAATTGTTCTCTATGCCCAAGGCAGCAGACTTAGACCTTCGTGATTAAAATAGAGACTTGTGCAGCTGACAAACGCCGTGCTGGGAGCGTGAACCAAACTGTGCTCAAAGACTCGTTAAAAGAAGTACAGTTATTTTTAAGCCAGTCAACTCGAATGTTCTTTCTCTTGCTTTTCCAGGATGGCTTCTGTCGCTTCTTTGGCAGACCCGGCTCCCAGACGTCTGACCAGAGCAGCACCATAAGCAACGCCATCATGGCCGCGGCGGGGTTTGGAATAGCAGGATTGGCTTTTCTCTTGGTGGTGCGGTAGGCTGATGAATGGATCTTGCCATGGGAAAGTACTCTCTAAACTGACAATTTACCAGATTTCACTCTATTTTCTATAGAACAGACCCTCTAAGAAGAAGTTTATATTTTTAAACTGGCTCGGGAAACTGTCTCACCAAACCCTTGGCTATAAACCGCTTCACTCGCTACCCAGTAACAGCACAAACAAATGTGTACTAAGCCACCAGTTGTGCATGTTTGAAATCTGTCGTCTCCAAACATCCTCTGGACTTCCTTTTTGAAGGTGTAACCTAAACTTTAGCGTGGTTCATGTACGTACTGTAACTTCTGAGTGCTTGATGTTATGCTAGGAAAACATTAGGGTTGACTAAGCCCTCTGTTTGAGATGTCTTCTTTGCATGGAGGCAAGTCTTCGAACCTGCCTTCCATTAATACTGTAAAGTGGGAGAACATTGACTGTGATTTAACATGGTTTGTGGCCTCAAATGTGGTGCACAGCACTTGTTACCAAAAGGCAACTCATTAGTTGATTTAGAGCAATTAGTGCCCGCGATGCGAGAGGTATTAGGGCTTAATGTAACGTAAGACTGATTTCATTACACTACAAGAAAATAAGTATTGATACAGGACAGTAATGGCTGCAGTACTGGTTCTTACTGAAAGGAAAGGAATTTAAATATTAAACTTTAATTGGTATATTGAAATCCAGTGGGGGCTGGAATTTCTCTGGATTTCGGTGACAAAATGAGAATTTGCATATCTTAATATATTTTTGAAGTATTTATCACTGTATAATACTTGTAGCCATAACATCTTTATTTTTGTTTAAAACTTAATGCTGGTTCTTGTCACTCTAGTGCGTATCAAGCGTTGTCTTGTTTGAATAATGTTTCACTCTGCTTTCAACATGCTGTGTATTTCTTTCAGTGGTTGTACAAATTGCCTTATGTTTCTGGTAGCTTTTAATAACGTCCCTGGGTTACTCATAGAGTGTACAATTTTACTATGGTAACTTCAAAGGTGAATAAATGTTAAGTATTTTTATTTTAAAAAAAAAAATCTTTCTGCTTATTTGATGGGATGGGTGATGGTGCTCAACCAGTGAGTGTTTTGGTGGTTACCTGGATGCACCTTCCTGGTGCTTTGACCTGAAACGAGGAGCTGTGCGGCCCTGGAGCAGTGCGACACCAGTCTCTGTTGCAGAGGAGTCCTGCAGTCAGAACTAGGAGTAGGACAGCCTGAGGGGAAAATCCAGTCCAAAAGGCCCATCTTCACCACTGCAAGTGGAAATAACCTGGTGGTTTTGTAGGCCAAAACTTTGCAAAGCTTGCTGCCGTATAGACAGACTCCTCCAGGAACTTGCTCTCGCTTGAAGAGAGCAATAGAGCTTGTTTCTTCTCTGCCAAGACTTGCTGCTGCCTCCCTCTCGTATACATGCACATCTTTTAACTGAAACTGGAGTTTCTGATATGAATGATGGTAACAACTAAGCAAAGGGTAGTGGAGTTCAACCCTTCTCACATTAGTAATACTGAGAAGTCATTTTGGAAGGGTATTAGGCTTTGCTGTTGTAAAAACCGGTCTCAGGCTCCCCTCTCTGAGTCAGACGTGTCTGTGGCATTGGTGGCTCTGATGCCTGTTGTTTAGCCTCCCATCCTGGCTGCCTGTCACCTCCCAGCTCTGCCCTTCCAGAGGATATGTCCCTTTGTGGGAAGAGCACCCCGTGAATGGCAGACTTCCCCTTGGGAAAGATCTTCCTGGCAGCCTGATCAGCATGGGCGTGGCCACCCAGCTTCTCCTTCTGCTGGCCACTGGGCCCTGGGGGAGGCGTGCGGTGGGGCCTGTGGCACTGTGCTGGACAGAGCAGCGTTGTGCTGACCGGCTGCAGATGCGAGGAGAAGGACAAAAAGGGACATTCAGGGACCGGTAAGTCCCCAGAGGCGGGAAGGGGTTGGCGGTCCTCCCCCTCGCGCTGCCCACTCTGAACAAACGTCTGCTTGTTCTCTGACTTCCAGTTCTCTAAACTCCAACTTGGCTCCTCTTGGCAAAAGGATTAAGAGCCCAGGGTGCAGGACCATCATGCTCAGCTCCTCTCTCCAGCTCCCATAGGGATGGCACCTGCTTCTGCGGTAGCTGGATGCTCTGGGATGCCTGCCCCCAGTCCTCCTGGACACTTGAAATGGTGGCCACAATGGGAGTGAGTTGGTTGGTGTTGGGAAGGGAAGGTAGTTTCCAAAAGGCGGGATGCATACTGAAAAGCATGGCAAATGACAGGGCAAGAAATGTTCTAATCAGAAGTCAAATGTTGCATGGAAATGTCCTGCCGCAGATCTCAACGTCTCACCAATATCAAGGAGGACAAAGATAAATTACCAGTATCTTGATTCCCAGTGTAAGCTGATCTGGCAGGCCCCACAAAAGCAATAGCAGGGAGGAAATTATGCTGGTTTTTATAGCATGTTCTGGAAAAGAGAAGAAAATGGTCTGGAAATGTCCTTGAATAAAGTCACACCAGCCTTTGGCATAAACCTGTCCCTTTACAAGATGCAGCTTGGCAGATGTCTGCCACTCTTCCTTGGCCTGGGAGAAGCTGGGGGTAGGTTTCCTAAGATCTGGAAAAACTGGGGGGAATTTAGGAAAGCGGTAAGGCTGAGTTGGGAGGCTGCAGAGCAGCTCAGCAGCGTAGCAGCTGTGCTGCCAGTGGGTTCCTGACGCCTGGAGCCAGGCTGCTCTGATCTCTTCTGGCAGCCTATGCCCAAGGATGCTCCACTCAGAGTCCCTGAGAGCCCAGGCCACCTGTTCCCAGGTCCGTCCCAAATGGGGCTGTGTTCCCCAAGATACTGCTGCTGTGGGGACCGTGGAGATGTAGGATGCAAAACCAGGGCTTAAGTTACTGGAGCCCTGTTGATGTCAAGGCAGTTCAGGCTAACTGACATTTGCTTGACTTCTGATTTTTTTAATTTTTTTTTTTTTTTCAGTTTCAGCCTGACCGTTTGTCTCAATGAACTCCTGTATTTCAATTGAAAACTGCTGCTCATCCTCTTTTCTGCCTCGGAAAAGGGAAGCAAGACACTGCTGTTCCTTTCTTTAAATGCAGAAGGAGAGTAGGTGGTGTTCAAGCACAAGGCTGTGTCTAATCCTCATGACAGCTTTCGGATCTCCAGCACCAGTATACTTCCCAGGCAGGTGGTGGATGCCTTGTCCTATCTAACAGTTAGCACACAGTAATTGCTATAGGTTCTGCTGGGGCCCCAACGTGTCTGTGCCTGCAGAAGCCATCAATTGTGGGTGGCTTTGAGGCGCCTGAGTGCTGGGCACGGTCTGGTGTTAGAGGGGAGGGGAGAGGAGTGTAGGTGCTGGCTGAGCTGCTCATACCAGTTCTGAGTCTGGTTTGTGTTCGGAGGCCTTTGCAGGGCTGAGTGGTGGAGAAAGTGGCATTCCCAGCTACAGTCATGCTCGCTATTGTCTTACAGAAGTTGTTTATGGAATCACAGAGTGGTAGGGACTGGAAGGACCTCTGGAGATCATCTAGTCCAACCCCCCTGCCAAAGAAGGGTCACCCAAAGCAGGTGGGACAGAAACACATCCAGGCAGGTTTTGAGTGTCTCCAGAGAAGGAGACTCCACAACTTCTCTGGGCAGTCTGTTCCAGTTTGTACCTATTGCCTCTTGTCACCGGGCATCATGGAAAAAAGTCTGGCCCCATCCTCTTGAGACCCACTCTTTAGATATTTAAAAGCGCTGGTGACAGCTCCTTTCAGTCTTCTCTTCTCCAGGCTAAGCAGAGCTAGGTCTCTCAGCCTTTCCTCATAAGGGAGGTGCTCTGTTTCCTTGATCATCTTTGTAGCCTCTGCTGGTCTCTCTCCAGTAGTTCCCTGACCTTGTTCAACTGGAAGGCCCAGAACTGGACACAGTACTGCAGATGTGGACTCACCAGGGCAGAGTAGAGGGGGAGGATGACTTCTCTCAATGTGCTGGCCACATTCTTTTTAATGCACCCTAGGAGACCACTGACCTTCTTGGCTACAAGAGCATATTGCTGGCTCGTGGACAACTTGTTCACCAGGACTCCCAGGTCTGTCTCTACAGAGCTGCTTTCCAACAAGTCAATCCCCAACCTGTACCCCATGTGCTCATGTGGTTATTCCTCCCCAGGTGCAGGACCCTACGCTTGCCCTTGTTGAACTTCATTAGGTTCCTCTCTGAACTCATTAGGTTGATGTTATCTGCTGGGACTGCACCTGCTCCCTATGCAGTTTCCTTCCGAAGGGGCATCCACTATAACCCAAGGCAGAGGCTGCAGTGCTGTCACGGGAGCCCAGCTGCCTTCTCGTTAAAGGAAAGAGAAATCTATTCACCAGGCCTCGGAAGAGTGTTGAACCAGACAGTGGGTTTCTTTTTGACTTGGAAAAAATGAGATGCTGCTGAAGCTCAAAACATGCAAGTTGCAGAACGGTGTTATGTGACAGTTCATGAGCTGCTTTGCTGTGGTATGCAAAAAATCTGCTCTGGCATGTCTGGCTGAAGGAATTGGTGCTGGTGCTACATCCTTTTCTGCCCAGGCTTGCTGCCATCCTGCAGGGATGATCTGGCACCCAGGCTAGTACACAAGCCCTGGTAGGACGGGAGAGCTCTGTTACAAACGACTTACTANGAAGGAAAAAGGATGGAGTGCGTGGCATTTGTTCACATAATTTCACTTCTTGTGTTCATTCAGTTTGGATAATGAAACCAAACTTCTGGGTTTCGCTTCTGTTTCTCTGGCTGCTCTCTGTACCAGACTCGAGCTGGCCCGTCTGCACAGTGACAAGCTGTGGTGTGGGGAGAGCAGGCACAGCTGGGACACAACTTGCTTTCAGGTTTTCAAAGAGTCAGTGTAATGCCTTCGTAAATGCTGCTGTTATTAGGAGCACTTAAAAATGTTACCTTCAAGCTTTTGACAATTCACAAACGAAAGTTCTTAATGAGAGCAGAGTTAAAAATAAAATAGTAGTTTCCCATTTTCTTGAAGTCAAATGTAGGAAGTCTAAAATTCAGCTCTGTGCTCAACTAACAATATAGTTTCCTTGGATTTTTTTTTCTCTGCCTGGGCTTGGTCTGTTTGTTCAAATGAGAGGACCTGGCTTTCCTCCTTCAATAGGTCTCCTTTCAAACAGGTCTTTTGTTCCTGCCCCACCTATGGTACAGTTCTGTCCCTGCAGCCTGGAACCCATACTCACAAACTGGCAATCTCGTGGTCTCTGGATGTTCACCCGGTTTGGGTCAGAGCTGACGTGTTACATGTTTCTCTTAGTTAAGAATTAAACCTATTGAAATGGCTGGTTTAATTCAGTAGGGACCAGGCCAGCTATCAGAGGGACTGAAATCCATGATGCCCTGTAGTAAGAGAGGCCACAACATGGGGGATTGGAAAAGCCTGTCTGCAGAGAGCCGCTGCTGGCAAGGCAGAGCGGGTTGTGCGCTCTGGATTTCATCCCTGTGATGATTCTGACCTGGGACAACAGTTCACTTGAGGGAGTTCCTGTGTTTGACCCAACCTGCTCTTTTGTTTGTCTCTCGACAGCTCAGCACATGGTGAGTAACAGCAGGAACCCCACACCCTGCTTACAGCTTTTGGATATGGTCTTTTATTTATTTATTATTTAAATGTGGCTTGTAGCCAGCAGGGTCTGTGGGGAAGGATGGCCTGGCTGAGTGTAACCACCAGAAAGTTGTCCATGCTGCATTGCCCCTCGGGGAGGACCAGGCATGGTCTGCTATGGGCGGCCTGACACCAAAGGCAGGAGCTCTTGCTGGCGCTGTTAATTTGCAATGCAGAATAGCAAAAGTGCTTGGCCTCATCAGAGTGCTGGAGAGAGAAAAACTGTCTGTAGAGTGCTGAGCCAATAGGCTCGTTGGCTTCTTCCTCGTAGCGACTACTGTCTTCACAAGAATGCCAGACTGTTATAATTAATCTCTGCCTGTTAATTGTGAACCTTTATGGTGAGCCCATTGGAAACTCCTGAAATGCAGGCTCTGGTGAGGAGTGAATGCAGGGCAGGCAGTGTTTACTCTGGTCTCTGTGGGAGCTGCACCAAAACACCTGACTTTCTAGCACCTGGGTTGGATCCTCCTGTTCCTCTGGCTGGAGGTTCCTGCACTGTGCCCTTGCCATCCTCGGGCTTTCCCACCTCTCCTGACCCTGGCAGCCTGTGAGCCTGGGGCTGTGAAAGGAGCAGTCATGTCAGTGCTGACCTGGGTGGGTGGTGGTTAGATGACTTTCTCATGGTTATGATGCATGAGCAAGAGCGAATTGCACTCACTGGGTGTAAAATAACCTTGTAAAATGGTCATGATGAGACCAATGGCAGCCAAGAGCTGGTGGTGCTTGACACGCAGGGCAAACACTTGTTTCCTGATCTCCAGTGTGCATGGTGGGTGCTTTAAACGTTGAGCATGCAAGGGACGTGGCTCCTGGAGCGTGTCATACCCGGGCTGGATTGGTGGCAGTGTCAAGCATGAGGTGGGAAGCGATCTGGGAGATGCCAGCTCTGCTGAGGAGGGCTGGGTTCCTCCCTGGGCTGGGTCCTGTCTCCTCACGCAGCCCGTTCAGGGCAGGGATGGACAATGTCCCCTGTGCCGCCCGCTGTCTGCTGCTGGTGAAACTGGCCCTGCTGAGCAGCCAGGCAGTACAGGATCTTTCCGTACCAAAACTCCACAGAAATCCCTGAGCTTTTTGGCGTGTGAAAATTCTGTAAAACATGTGCAGGGCTTGAATTTTTTTTTCTTTTTTTCCCTTTTTCCTCTAACCTTTCCATGCCCTGAAGAAGGTGTCCTAGCAGTCACCCTGACGGCAGCCCCAGAGCGGGCACCCTCCTGTGTGGGGCACAAGGCAGGCTCGGACCCCAGCAGGAGGGACCCAGCATCCTCAAATGTTCTTACTGCTCATCGTGCAGGCACTGCTCTGCTGCAACAGCAGCACTCTTCCCCCAGCCTAAAATGAAAAACATATTTTCTCGAAATCTTGCTAAAAGGGCACAAAATAGCACAAAACTAGCCCTGATCTTTAAAAAAGAAAAGAAAGAAAAAAAAAAAAAGAAGAAAGGAGAAGTCTCTGGGGTGTTGTGGTTGTCCTTGGTGATGCTCAGGGCAGAACACCACCTGCCACACCCAAGCCCTTCCAGTGTTTCTGGCCTCTTTTTCCAAGAGAAGATCTGCTACATGAGAAGGTTAAACGTGGGAGCGAGCAGGGTAAAAGATTATGTGAAACAGAAATCCCGGTGCTGTTTGTTCTGCCATCTGCTCTACACCTGATCCAGGGCTGGGGGTGGTTTCCCAGCACCCCTCGCTGCCGGCAGAGAGCTTTGAACTCCTGGAGCTCCTGGCACTGCAGAGCTGGGGAAGACCTGCATCTCCTTTCTCCTGGAGGAGATGCTCTTTGGCAGCGCCAAGCTGGGCGCTGTGGCCCAGCTACTGCACTGGAGCTGCTGAGAGCCCGCTCTGTTGGCAACCCAGAGAAGCGGGGACTTTTGGCACGGAGCGAGCACTGGGGGATGTCGGGCTTGGCACATTCCATGCCATGCCCACAGGGAGTGCCTGGCCAGGACAGAGCCTGCTTCCCCGTTCCCATCATGGCAGCAGCAGCATGGGATGCTTCGTGGAGAGTGGGCAGCCCATCCCCACCACCTGACTGCTGGCACCGTCCCTGCCAGACAGTGGTGGGGCAGGCTGAGCCCACATGGCTCTGTGCTGACACATCTTGCTGCAGTGGGGCCTGCCAAAGTGCAGGAGGACAGAGGAGTCTCTTGTCCCCATCTTGGCAGAGGAGGGACAGGAGCACAGGGATGTGCAAGAGCCAGCGAGTGGGCAGTGCTGGGACACGCTGGTGTCTCCAGCTTCCCCACCACTGTAGCTGGTGAAAGGAAGCTGAAATAATCTCTCCTCTTACCTCCAGGTCCCCTTTCTGTGTTTCCCCATCCCGCAGCCCCCATTTCTGTGCTTTTGGCCCGTCCCCCAGCCCAGCCCAGCCACGCTCAGGGCCCTGCGTTGCAAGCCCCTGCCCTGCACACTGGCTCCCTGCTGCCCACCCTCCCCTGCTCCACTTCCCCTTGGGAATGTGACCTTGCTCTCTAGATTATTTACAGACAAAATATTGCTGCAAGCCTGTGGAAGGGTTTTTTGGGTTTTTGTTTTTTTTTTTTTTTTTTTTTTTTTTTTTCAGTTTGTTTTTTGTTTGTTTGTTTTGGGGTTGTTTTTTTAAGTGTCTTAATTCCACACAAAAAATGAATTCTTTCAAGGGGCACGTGGGGCCTGGTGGAAACGCTTCGCTGTGTTTGGCATCAGGCTGCCTGGAGCCGTCTCCCTTGGCCAGCACAGAGTGCGAGAGTCTCTTCGTTTCCCCAGCTATAGGAAATGAGCTCTCTCTGGTTTTCATAGAGAAACCCACCCTTTGCTCAGGGAAGAATGCCAGGGCAGGACACTAGCATTAACGGGGCCATAGCAGGAATGTAACCGAGACCTGGGCTCCTTCCCAGCTGTGTGTGAGCCAGTGCTGGCTGTGGGGGAGAGCAGAAGTGGGGGTGGCTTTCTGTGACTCCCGCCTCAGCACCCCTGGAGCCAGGGCTCTCCACTTCCCCTTGCTCACGAGCTCCTGGGTCTCCTGCTGTGCTTGCAACACAGGCTGGGTTTGCTGAAGACCTCAGACATGAGCTGTCATATCTGATCGGAAGTGGTGGTGATGGTTTCTCCTTTTTTGTTTTTACTGGCAGGACCAACAGCTGCCCTTTTCCTCGCTGCTGACAATTCCTCTGTCTAGCTTAACTTCTGAAAGACTCATGGTGGTGGTTTCCCACTGTGAAGAGACCTTATGCCTTTGACCTTGCCCTGCTGTGGTACCCTTCCCATGGCTGCTGGAAGCCATAAAGCTGTTCATTGTGCACAATAATGTGAGTTCCAGCAGCGTTAGTGGTTTTGGATGGGGATGACGTGGGGTACCCTGTGCTGAGCTGTTTTCCTTACAGGTTCAACATAAAGCCTTCGGGTTCCTGCAGGCAAGCAGTTGTCCCGAATAAGACTGTATGCTCTGCTTTTATTTAGGAGTAAGCACAGCAACTGTCAACAGAGCTAAACTTGATCACAGACATAGCCTTTTTAGAATCATGGAATCACAGAATGGTTAGAGTTGGAAGGGACATTAAAGATCATCCAGTTCCAACCCACCCTGCCATGGGCAGGGACACCTCCCACTGGACCAGGATGCTCAAAGCTCCATCCAGCCTGGCCTTGAACACCTCCAGGGGCTGCCCTGAACACCACAGTTTCTCTGGGCAACCTGTTCCAGTGTCTCACCACCCTCACAGTAAAGAATTTCTTCTTAATATCTGATCTAAATCACCCCTCTTTCAGTTTAAAACCATTACTCCTCTTTCTGTCGCTCCACTCCCTGATAAAGAGTCCCTCCCCATCTCTTCTGTAGCCTTTTTAGGTACTGGAAGGGGCTACAAGGTCTCCCTGGAGCCTTATCTTCTCCAGGCTGAACAACCCAACTGTTTCAGCCTGTCCTCACAGCAGAAGTGCTCCAGGCTTCTGGTCATCTTCATGGCTTGCTATGGTCCTGCTCCAGCAGGTCCATGTCTTTCTTATGTTGGGGCCCCACAGCTGGACACAGCACTGCAGGAGGGAGTCTCACCAGAGCAGAGGGGCAGAATCACTCAAGATGCGGTTGGCTTTCTGGGCTGTGTGTGCACATTGCTGAGTCATGTTGAGCTTCTCATCCACCAACACCTTGAAGTCCTTCTCTCTGGGGCTTCTCTCAGCCCATTCTCCACCCAGCCTGTACCTGTGCTGGGGCCCACCTTGCAGCAGATTTGTCTGGCACTGCTCTGGTCCACGTGCTAGTTTGGGTACTACTGCACTACGGAGCACTCTGTGTGAGCCATAAATTAGTATACTGGCTGCAAATAAGGGCCAAAATCATGTTTAGTTAAATTCTGAAGCTTCCCTTGTTGAGGAGTCATTGGGATGGAGGCTGGGACAGGAAAGACAAGTGAAAAAAGGTTTGTTATTTATTATGCCTTGGCTGCAGACAGCATGTTCAGCGGTGGGGTGGAAATGTACCAGGTGAGAGACAAACATATCCACTGAGATCAAGTGCAGCGGCAGCAGGTAGAGCTAAAGGGCATCATGGGGCCATGGCTGTCGGGGCTGCTCCTTATTGCCGCCCCTGCTCACCTCTGCAAAAGCAGCCCCTTGCCACCCCCTGCTTTGGTCATTGGGAACTTTTCTAAAGGAGCTGTAGTTATCGGGGCTCTGAGCGTGGAACTGGAAGAGGAGCAGTGCTTGGGCAGAGGGTGGCAGTTAGAGCTGCTGGGCACACGTGCCACAGCGCTTGGCGAGACCTTGCAGGAAACCTTCCATGGTCCCTCCCCACCTAAGCTGCCTGGGCTCCCTGATAAGGATAGTGGGTCTGCTTGGGACTGGCAGACCTTCCCCGCAAACTCTTGCCCCATTCTACATCAGGAGCAATAACTGGCTTCGATGACTACCGGCAAATCAAGGGGGAAACTGCCACTGGTAGTGGCAGGAGGCAGGAGGGCTCTGAGCACTGGGCACACTGGAACTGGAGCCAAAGATGGCTGGGCAGCGGCTGGGGGGTAAGAGGTGGCAGAGGAAGGGTTTCTGTCATGAGTGCTCTTTGCCATGGTGTTTGCTGGATGCTGAAGCATCTCCAGGAAGGCAGGAAGGGAAAGCACAGCTTTCCCTTTTTTTACATTACATTATATTCTGTTAATCTTTTAAATAGGTGACTTTTTACCAGCGGGATGTCCCTATTATCCTATTTTTCCATCTGGAGGAGGCCAAGGAGAGCAGCGAGTCCCTGCACAGGCTGCTGGTAAGAACAGGACCCAGCGTGTCTGACTCTGGATCTGCTCTGCGCACGTATGTATAATGCTGCTCCTCACTAATGAGGTCTCTGGCACATTGCTTCCAGCCAAGTGTTAATGAAGACCAAGTGTGACCATCCCCATGCCATGCAGGAGAGCAGAGCAACTGTCCATACTGACAGACCAGTGGTGTCCCAGTTTCCTCAGAGTAAGCCTGGAGCTTCAACAGGTTCTTGTGCCCCCTTAGAATAGGGAACTGGGCATCCCAAGTGAAGCATCTTCTCCACCTGGGTGTTCCAATGGGTTAATGATCCCAGCAGCTGATGGATGGTTGGTGAGGATATTGATTGCCTCCTGCAAGGTACATAAAGTCTTGCCCTGCTGCAGAAACACACCACTTGTTGAAGCAGGTAAATAACTGCTTTAAAATCCCCTCTTGCAGCAGCTGACCCTACGCGTGTTTATCCAAGTGACTGGAGTTGTTCCAGTTTCTCTGGTAAGTGACCTTTCCTGAATTTTTCTTTTCAAGTTGACATTTAAGAAGGGGGGGAAAAGTCACAGCAACAAATGGTGTTTTAACAGCGATAAAGCCGTACCCGTCAACAAAGCCAGGAAAGCCACGCCGGAGCCCACGCTGGCGGCTCTGCCGTCCCTGCCAGAGTCTGTACGGGTGGTGCTGGCCTTCGTTTCTCAACCTGCTTGGTTTTGCATGACCTGACATTAGGGGTGCCCGTGGGCGGCTCCGCAGAGCCCAGGAAAGGCTCCCGGCTGCAATTAAGTCAGAGCCAGCTGCTGGCAGCTGGCGGCACTCATAGTATTAGTTCATTACTGCAATTCAAATGAAGAAGAGTCTTAAATCTTCTCTGAAGGGAATCTGGGTTTGGCAGGCAGTGGAGCGCTTGGCTTGTTTTGAAAATGCCGTGCACAGTTTTGGTAAATGTTTTACTGTGTGTTCGGGAGAAGCAAAGTTTACCCCTTGTTTTCCCATTCCTCAGTTCTCAGCTTCAGCTTTGCTGTGACTCAACCTTCACCCTGGGCAGTCACCTGAAAGAGGTGACTTTCATTTAAGCAATGAAGTCCTGTGTTTTGCAGGAGTTTTTCCTCCTCAGCCCAGGTTTCTTGTATGTGAGCTCCTCTTCCAGGCTGGGAAGTGCCAAGGGTATCAAGGAAGGCTGCTCAGCATTGAAGGGTTCCCCAAATCCTACTCTCCCCATGTTGATGATACTGTAGCTCTGGTATGCTGGCTGCCAGTCACTCCATCTCCACCAGGCTCTGTGGAACCTCTTGGGTCTCCCTGCCTTCTCCATCTGCAAAGCACCCCACAACTCCCCCCTGGCCTGGCACTGCAGCCCTTACCTAGTGTTTTGGTTTAGTTTGAGCGGCAACTGGCCTGGGGTGTAGGAGTTTCCCTGCCATCTCTCCTTGGGGTGCCACTAGAAATTGTTCCCATGGGAATTTCCCCCCTGGAAGGCCAGTCTGGGGCTCTGCTCCATGCCTGCATGGTCCTGCTTGAGAAGGGAAATTGAAACACAGACTTCCCAGTGATTGTGTTTCCCATAGCAGGAGGAGTGAGAGATTCTTGGGAAGCAGCAGGGATCCCCTGAAGCTGAGTGTTTCCCTGGTGTCTCTTCCAGGGGGTCTGATGGCAGTGGCTGGGCAAGAGGTAAGGGGGGTGCAGGGGAGAGGGCAATGGGGGGACTAGGTCAGGGCCACCCTTTGGTCGCACAGTGACATGCTGCTGGCTCAGCCCCTCGCCACAGCATTCCTGAGCTCCTGTGGGCTGGTGTCAAGCTGTGCTTTAAGCCAACCAGGGGTTCGTGACAGATTTCAGTTAAGAAATGCTTCTGTCGGGACAGGCCTTGTGGGATACCTCTGGCTTTGCAGCAATGCCTTTTCTTGGATTTAGTCCATTTGCGCAAGAGGAAAAAACAGCAACAATCAGTCCAATAGCAAAGATGCTTCTTTTAGTGAGCTGATAGCCAAGCCTTGCCTTTGCAGTATGCTGGTGGTGGTGACTCGGGCACCATAGCCCTCAGGCTGCTGGGGGCAGCTCTGGCAGCTCACAGATCCCTCTGTTAGGAGCATCCATCTGCCACAGCTCTCCCCACTCCTCAGCCATCCCTGGGAGGGCTCCAGTGCCACGCATTAACATGAGAGAGCCGAGCTGTTCTGCTGGGCTGTCGCTGGAGTGATGCTTGTGTGAGGCTCTGTGGCTGCTCGGGCGTGATGGCAACTTTAGGACCTCACCCACTAAGTTATCTTGAACCTTTCATGGCAAGAATGCCCTGTTTCCCTCTTGCTGACAGCAAGGCCGGCTGTTGGCTTGCTGCAGGGTCAGTACGTGAGCCCTGGAGTGGGACCGCTGCCGGTATCCGGAGCCGTCCTTCCCCTGCAATAACGTCAGCACTGGAGAGCAGGCGGCTATTTTAGTCCCAGGAATGCCAGCAGATGATTTCACTTTTGTTTTGTACCTGATAACCTTTCCCATCACAATGAGAGACGACGTCTGTGTTCCCCGCACTTCCGTGCACAAGGGGAAAGCCATTCAAGTGCCTCTGCGGAGGAAATGAAAAAGCTGGTTTAAAAATAGCTGCCCGATTGTCGATGGAGCCTGGGCAGAGGAAGAGCAAAAGTCCCTCCCTGCTGCTCCATGCACCCACCGTGTGCCGGGATCCGCTGACCCAGGGCAGGAGGGCAGCGACCGTGGGAATATTTGCTCTGGTGGCTTTTCCCATTGGCCTCACAGGGACAGGAAGTTTTGGGAGAGACTTTCGTCTCCATGCAGAGTAACCCTGATGTGGGGGCTCCAGGAGAGCTACTGCACCACAGCTATAGCTGCCCCCCGCACCACGGGCACACACAGTGGTGTTTTCTCCCTTCTCTGTCTGTCTCCAAGTCTTTTCCCTGCTTGGTTTCACAGCTGGGAGCTGGGTCAGGAGCGAGGCGAGACAAACCCACCCCAGGCAAGATAAGTCTGGTCAAACCCAAATTACTAAAGTTCAGCTCCAATTTTTGTTTCCTGTGGGGAAGGAGTTGGCTAAAGTAACTTGGTTTTTTTATGTTTTGTTTGGTTTAATTTTATTTTTTTTTCAAGCTGTCAGCCTGCGACTTCCCACGAACTGCTGACCCATCATGTGACAGGAGCGGCAGCGGGGACTGCTGCAGCAGGACATGCTATGGCCAGCTCATGGAGCAGCAGAACATGGTATCTCCAGCTCACAGAGCTGCACCAGGGCGGTGGGCAGATACCCATGCTCAGGCGCCCTCTGCGAAGGGGCAGACCCTGGCATGCTTTAAGAGGGAAGGTGGCTGACTTGCTGACCACTGGCCCCCTCCCCTATAGAGAGATGCTCCCCTGGAGTGGTGTGGCCCCTCTCACCAAAGCCTGCCTCAGTCTTTGGAGTATATTATAAGGCATTTTGCGGGCTATTGGCCAGACCAGCAGCCTGGGCTCCTGTTTGATTAGTCCCTCTGCTTAGTGGGAGATTTTTGCTCAGTTGTCCCCAAGCACAGGACTTACAGGGTGGCTCCAAACCTGTCCTTGCCCTTCCTGAGCTGCAGCCAGTTTACAAAACAGTGACTGAGGGCTGCTATTTATCCTTACATACACGGTACATTTGAAGTTGCTAAACAGGCAAAGCCAAAATGAAAGTCATCTGAATTTCCTTTAATTAGAATGAGATCCTGATGAATCATGAGATTCTTTACCTCAAGGATGCACCAAGAATTGACTTTGGCAGCAGACATCAAGGTACAGCAGTCAGCAGAGCTCTCTCGCTGCATTGACATCTGCTGGAAAGACTTGTTTTTCCCTCACGAGTCACATGCTAGCTTGTGATCTGATCATGAGATACAAAGGATAACCTTCCAATATTTATTCTTCTCATTTGGAATTTTCAAAGGCAGAGGAAAAGTGTAAAAAGCAGTGTAAGGGGAAAAAAAAACCCAACCCCCTTGACACTTTTGGTTAGTGTTGGTCCTGGCGCTGTGCTTGCTGCTGGGACAGGGCAGGACTCCGGCTCCAGTGGGATGGGAGGTGTGTGTGCCTGCTGCAGCCTTGATGGAGAGCATCAGCATGGGCAGCACAATCCTTGCTGATGTGCTCATCCCTGTGGGCATCCACGCCTCTGCAGGCAGAGGTGGGCAGGGGCTGCCTGTCCCAAGATGACCTGCACTGGTACGGGGAAGGGGGAACCTGTCCTCCCACAGCAGCTGCCAAGAGCTGGCCCTGTGCCATCCTTCAACATTAAACTTGCATGTTTGATAGTAAATGTGGAACTAACTTTTTTTTTTTTTTATTAGCAATATCCCAAGGTAATCAGCTAAGCAGGTGGAGTTATTTGATACACGCTCTGGTCCAAAGGTTTATAGTAAGCCCAGCTGCAAGATTAAACCAGAATCGCCCTCAAATAAAATATCCCTTTATAGTCTTTGGGGAATTTTGTTAGTGCATCTTGGTTATGCTTACGTCTGTGAGATGATGCCTATCAAGCACCAAAATCCCCAGAAACCCATCATGGTGCTGATGCAGGGGTTTGTTTGGAAATGAGCGTTCAGACTGCTGAAGGCTTTGGTGTGAGGGGAGTTCTCGCTAAAGAGAGACCAAGGCAAAGCAGTGGGGCAGGGCTGGTTGTTTTCCAAGCCCAGGAGGTGTGTACCATTGAGTGCCAAGTTTGAAGAAGTGGGTCACTGCCCACTGCCACAGCATGTATACATGCTGCAAACCTGCTTTGTGTGTAAGGCAGGCTGATTCTGGGAAGCAAGCTGAGATCAGCAGTGTGTGCGTCTGTCTGTCTGTTCAGTACTGGGAGCAGTTACACAAAGCTGGGAAAAGCAGCAGGTTGTGGCTGTGCTTTCCCATACTAGGGCCATGAGATGCCCCTGGTGCATGCCCACTGGGTACTCACATTCATGGGAAGAACCAAGACTGGGATGTCCTCTGCAGCCACATGTGGGGTAACCAGCTGGGTGTTATCCTGTAGTTACTCAGTTCTTCACCTCCAGTGCTGCTGAGCAAGTGTGTGCTGGGGCTGGTGTCCTGTGGTGCTGTTTTGTGCCACCATGTGTGACTGGGTCCCTTGGGGGGGTCACTGCATGCCCAGGTGGGAACCAGGGAGCATGGGAGGGCAAGGACCATGCCTGCAACTACAGCTGAGCCAGTGAGGAGAGCTTAAAGCAGACAGGCACTTGTGTTTTCCTTCAAACTAAAAGGTCCCATAATATTTCAGGAGGCTGATGGCATCAGCTGCAGAGCTCTCTGTCCTGGGGCTGTCAGCCTGTGCGGAGCTGGCAGGTCCCCAGAGGCTGAGCCCTGGGTCCTCTGGGAGTTCAGAAACTCTGTGGCCTTTTGGAAGGGGGGTGTGTAAGCCTCATACCTTCCCAGGTAAAGCCTGCTGGTCTCCCAGCTCTGCCTGTTCGAGGAGGGAGGAGGGGGCTTGCAGGGCAGCTGGACCTGCCCCATGCCCTGGCCCTGGGGAAGGGGAGATGCTCTGGGCAAGGCCAAATGGGTTGTGTCTGTGAGTGACACGCTGCATGTCTGCATGACCTGGGGAGTGACAGTCAGCCCTAGCTCCCCTGAAAATGAGTAACTGCGAGGGGGAACGTAAAGGGGTGGATGGCAAAGTGGAGAGAGGCAAACTGGGTTAGGAAATCACCATCTGCAATAGCAGTGAGCCTGGCCACAGCCTGGCCACAGCTATTTCAGTGTCGAGAGAGGGCTGGGTGCAGAGGTGTTGCCAGTAAAAATGTGCACTGGTTTCAAGCAGGGAGGTGGGGTGGAGGGACACAGTGAAAAGGCAACTCCAGCTAATAGGGAGGGGACGAAGGGACGGTGTCTGCTGAGCGCCTTTGATGCAGTGAATGGTGTTTTGACTGCGGTAGGAAGGTAGACTTTGAGGTTCCAGGGATGACAGCTGAGTGATGGACTGGCAGTGCAAAGCAGATTAAATCCATTCCGTGAGGTCCATTCACTGTTGCCAGGAGCAAGGCAATCGTGAGAGAGGCTTTGGGTAGCTGGGACCTAGTACAGTCCCTAGAACTCAAAACTGGGAAAATATAAACAGGATATGATTTTAAATTAAAGCCAAAGCAATCTGTAATAAAGAGCTGTCTCCAGCAAGCAGAGTTATTTCTGATTTCGGGTTTTGAGAAGTTTTGAAACTGTTTAGGTCCAAGCTGTGTGTCTCCTGCTATGATATGAAGTTTGTTTTGCAGTGTCCTAACTCACCTTTCCAACTCCCCATTTAGTGCAAAGACCAGTTTTTTTATTTCAAAAAGCAAACTGTCCTCTTTCCTTAGGCAATTATTTCTGTGGCTTCTGCAGCAGCATTAGCCAGAGATCATTACGGGCACTGTGACGGGCTAACGAGGGGGTTGGTGTGCAGTTATCAGTGGTCCATGCAGGAGAGCACCATACCTACCTCCTATTGATGGGAATTTGGAGGGAGTTTGGGTTTTCTGGACCTGGCTGGCCTGACTGTGTGCCCCAGGGTCATTTCTGAGTGCTGCAGTTTCCCAGTTTGCTGGCCCTTTGCCTGCCCCTGTCAAAATCAGAGCAGGCCTGACCCAGAATGTTGGATGCAGAAGTGATCAATAGTGATGGTAATTGGTTGGCAGCACTGCCTAGGGGTTCTTAGCATCTTAGTCCCAAAAGAAATAAATGCATTCAGAAAAAATGTTAGGCAGGCTGTCTCTGGTGGCTGATGCATTGGCTGGAGGGACTTCAGCCTGTGGTCCAAGGGCTGAATTTATCATACCCCATCCTTGATGAATGACTTGGGTCCTTCTGGTCTCCTTGTCTGGTGATGGTGGGTCTCCAGCAGGTTTTGCCCTGCAAGGTGTTTGTTCTGAGGCAGCAGAACCTCGGCCAGAGGAGAACACACTGACATGCAGCTCTGGGTCTCATCACCCTGTGTGGGTGTCTGGGGAAGGAGATGCATCTGCTCATCCCTGAGTGTGGCATAGACACTTGGTTCTGGACAAGAAAGCAGTCTGTTTTTAAGGAAATAAACAAATCCCAAAGAACATCCTTTTAGAGCAGCCCCTTCCCGCCTGCTTGAGTCCCTAGAGGACAACAAGGGCTTTGTAACTGCTCAGGGCTCACAGGAACTGAAACAACTTTGGTATGAGCTCAGCGGCTGTAAATCAGTGGGCTCCATTGGGTGCTAGCGCTGCGTAAATTTAGTGCTGATTGCTTTGATCTGAAATGCTTTTATTTCATACCCTCTACAGAGATAGACACAAGGTCAGACTAATGGCTGATACATGAAAAACCTATGTGGCCTTTATTGATTTTGCAGTGATTAATGATTCAAAAGGAGGGCCGGTGATTCATGCACACACGACCTGTGCCTGGGAATGAGCAACATTGACCGAGGCAGCCTTTTAACTCCATCATCCAACCTGCTTCCTGCTGCTGATGGGTACCAGCACCGCTCTCACGGGTGTCCTTGCACCGGGCACAAACCCCTTTGTGCAGGAGCTCTCACTCCCACAGCAGAGTTCTGTTTGCCTTACTTTCACTGTCTGTCTTGGAAGGGGATCAAAGAGAACTGGACCTAAACCCGCACTGCTGTCTTGTTGACAGAGCCTCTTGAAGGTTTCCTGCTTGTCCAAGAAGAGAGTCCTTTGGAAGTGTGTGGCACAGCGCCTTGCCCCAGCTCCCATCGGGAGGTGTCACGGCAGAGTGCATCCGTGGGTTCAGCCCTTTGCTTTCCACCCTGTGATCTCTCAAAGGAGTTTCAAAGCTGTTTGCTGTGATTAGCATTGCAGGCGATGGTTTTTGAAAAGCTTCTCCACCCCAGACACCCTGGAGGCTGCTGAACCATCGCCGTGGGGTGGGTGCTCTCCTCCCACAGACCCCCATCCCCGCCCCAGCCCACCCTGTCCGCGGGCAGGGACCACAGATGTAGCTGGAAACTGCATGGGGAAGTCATCCTAATTACGGAGGGGGCAATCAGGCCCTGCTTGAAGGCTCCGGGTAGTGGTTATGAAACTTTCCTATCTGGTATTTGAGAGAACTTCCCTCTCCTGGCTGTTTTAGCCTTGTGATTATGACTAAAGTCATCGTGTTGCCACCAAGGCTCCTTTTGCTGGGCTCACTGCTTTGACACTGGCTGTCTAGCTGAGGGGGCCAGGGACCTGCTATATCTCACTGCATTTTGGGTTCCACTTGTTGCCAGCTCTACTGTTTTTTTGTTGTTGGTTTGTTTTTTGGGGTCTTTTTTCCTCTCTTGCAGTTGCTGATGACTAAAGGCAAAAACATGTTCTCCCTTGAGCAGTGTCATGGAGGAGGTGATGCTTTGCTGTAAGAGAACAGTTAGTTGCTCACAGATGGAGGTCACCCATCTCTGGGTGACCCATCACCCCCCCCGCCCCCCCAGGTGGTGAACATGGAGGCACAGGCAGCAGCACAAAGTTTAATGCAGCACATTCCTTGGGGATGGGGTGCAAGGCGGGAGGGTGTTTCTTCGGCTTTGTTTCATGTGGATAGGTTTGGGAGGAGGAATCTCAGGGTTGTTGGTGATATCCACATGTGTATATATGTGTATGGGTAGCTCGTCACCCAGCCACATGGCCAAGGGGGACAATGAAGGATAATTTATGGCAGCACCATACTCCAACCCGCGGGAGCCTGGCCTCCTTTTTGTGGTAGACATGATACAGCAGCACAAATATGAATGCAGGTGAAAATCTGCAGGCATGGGCTGAGTTCAGCGCACACAACCCCCTTCAGCCACACACAGAGGTTTGCTTGGAGGGGTTGGCTCCCAGTTTGTGGAGGGACCCATAGAGTTATGAACACACCAAGGAGATGAGAACAGATGCTGACCAGCCCCACACACCCGATGCTGGCTCTGGATGCCAGTCCTGGCAGGGTCTCCATCCCTGTCCAGCAGCAGCCAAGGGCTGTGGGCTTCCTCCAATGAATGCTTTGGGGACAGAGTGTTGACCCACAGAAGGAGAGGGTAGGAAGCATCACTGTGAGGCACACAGAGAGTCATTCTCTGCTCCCAAATTAGCTACCAGGCCAGGTTGGTTTTCCTGTTTACTCCATAAGTGGAAAATAGTAAAGAGAGTAAAAAACCTCATCCCCTTAGCTATAAAAAGGTTTTGCTGTGTGGGCACAGGAATTTTACCTTCTTTTCCTCCAGTCTAGCAGAGCCTCGGTGGCGCCAGGTGTGCGGCATGGGCTGTAATGACAGTAATGCAAATACAGAGGGAAGCCAGGAATAGCAAGCAGCTCCTCTGTAGAAGATATTTCTTCTCAGACAGGGAACTGGACCATTCACCAGCCCGCTGGTAAGCAGCTGTATTGGGTGTTCACAAAGCGCGAGGATGTGAACATAGGATACACACAGGGTCGCAGAGGAGACACTCAGGGTTTTTGTTGGGGACACAAAGCCTCCACTCCTCAGGGAGACCTGGCAGTGACCCAGCCAAGCTGCAAAGGCAGCTGAGGGCCACTCTCATCTCCAATGAGCAGGACAAAAGATGAAGAAACCACATCATCCCCACGGCATTTCCATGGGCAGATTGCAATAAAAATGTGAGCTGGGTGGGTCTGGGCAGCAGGAGTGAGGGGTCGAAACAGGTAAGATACTGCCATGACAGAAAACTGGCTGGACTGTGTTTCAGGTTTACAGCAGGAGGATGAGTTTTTGAGATCCTGAACCCTACAAGCCCAGAGAGTTTGCTAAACCTTGTTCACCTCAGATTGTTTGTCCAAAAAGATACTGAGAGATGAACTCTTTCTTCCCTTTGTAATTGGTCATAATCTTATCTGAAGCCTCCAAGTGTCCTAGAGACTCCTCAGGGAGATAACAAACAAAAAAGAAGCCCAAGAGCATTTATTTCTGAGACTTGAGACAGCAGAATAGCACAAGTTTCTTGGCCGGCTTTGGTCACCCTTATTTGTCACAAAGAGAAGGCAAGGACAGCCAGAGCTGCTGAGGTCTTGCTTAGGTAATGACTGAGCTTTCTCACCTCCTTGCTCCTCTGGATAATCAAAACTGTTTTGAGGAGAAAAGCCTCAAAGTTGATTTAGTTAACTAGGAAAAGGTACTGCACGAGAGCAGGAGACAACAGCAGCTGATGTCTCAGGTGTCCGACTGCCTGAGCCAGCATGGTTTCCCTGTCTCCCACCAAAGGGTATTTTTGGTGTGTTTGTTGTGGGCCTGTGGATACCCTTCAGGCAAGAGGCTTTCTCATGGATTCAGTGGTGGTTTCAAGGTACTTTTTGCTCTGCATAGTTTGTGGCTTCTCACTTGCGAGAGGAGCCTCTAATAATCTCACCATGGACTTTGAAAAGCATGTGCAATTGTAAAAAAGATCCCCCAAAGGTAGTACTTCCTCCTGTGTGCCTGACTGGTCTTAGCTGGTCTTGCCAGAAAAGATTTTACACACTCTCTGGCTCTTGTTTGGGGTCTCTTTCTGCCAGTGCACCCTGTGGGTGTTCATTTGAAGCAGGTGAGTGTTATTTGTGATGTTGCCTACACAGTGCAAGGGTTTCCCTGCATGCTCACGGCTATGTGGGCTCTCTGGCAGGCAGAGACACCTGAGGGCTGGTGGTCTGCAGTCTACCTGGTGGAAGCATCTGTGCTGATCCCATCACTAAAGCTGTCTGCTGGGGTGAGGTTGTGGACCATCCTAGGGGTGTTCCCACTCAAAGGTCTTTGTTCATAAATTGGATGAGCCCTGTTAGTTCTGTGAGTGGCCATTACACCACTCCCACACACACACCCAGGCTGGTGCAACCACCACATCCTGTCCCTGAGCTTTAGCTGTGACTTTTATATTGTCCATAGCAAAACATCTACTGTGTGTCCAGTGAGCCCAGCTCTGGAGCTGAGACCTGGATTCTGTGTTAATTATGGTGGCTTCATCATGGACACAAATCAGAAATGTGAAATTATGAAGAGGGAAGAAGAACATTTGTCTCTGATAAAGCATCTACTTGATGCTGGTTTGCAACTTGGAATTCATTTTCAAAGCTGAGACTTGGCTGCATTTTGGCACACCTACTATATGTTGTATTACCTGTTGCCTTATTCTGGTTCTCAGGCAAAATACAGTATCAAGCAAGAGCTGTTCCAACGTGAAAACATCCTGTATCAGCACCACAGCAAGTTGCTGTAACCAGATCTGTTTTCTATCAACTTTTCTTGATTAGCAGAAATAAAGCATTTAAGGGAGGGGAACTGAATTAATCAGCACGTGCCTGGGCTCTGGGTCATGGTGACTTGCCTCTGGCATTATCCTGTTTCCTGTTCAGGCTGGAGAAGAGAAAGCTCTGGGGAGACCTTACTGTGGTCTTTCACTATAAAAGAGGGCTTACAAGAAAGATGGAGCAGGACTTTTTGACAAAGCCTGTAGTGAAAGGACAAGGGGCGATGGTTTTAATCTGGAAGAGGGTAGGTTTAGACTGGATATTAGGCACTTTT
>VZTM01012461.1:3775-28841 GCA_013400555.1 Jacana jacana | reverse complement strand
TTAGTGAGAGTGATGAGATGCTGGAACAGGTTGCCCAGAGAAGTTGTGGATGCCCCATCCCTGGAGGTGTTCAAGACCAGGTTGGATGGGGGTTTTGAGCAACCTGGTCTAGTGGGAGGCGTTCCTGGCCATGACAGGGGGGTTGGAATGAGATGATCTTTAAAGGTCCCTTCCAACTCCAAATATCCTATGATTCTGTTACTCTTTCAAAATACTGGCATCTTACTTGCCTTTCAGATGAGTCCCTCAGCAGCTGGAACAAGGACAGGACACACAGCTGCTCCCCATGCCAGCGCAGATGTCCTCAATTGGTCTAGGTACAATGTGTATTTTAGGAATGAAGAAAGTGGATGTGATGGATACGTAAATGTCAGGTTCTGAGCAAAGCAAACAAACGGGAGGAATGAGCAGTTTGCTACACTGCTGTAAGGATTTTATTGATACAAACTAGTTCACAGGCAGTAAGGACACTCTGTCAAAGCAAATAGATTTTTTTGTATTGTTTTGCTCATCTACTATGTGGCTTTTCCTGGCTATTGAGGGTGCCCTTTGCCTTGCTGTGCTCTGGGGCTCATTGTCCCCACTAGCCTGGCTGCAGGGTTTTGCCCACTGCCAAGCCACAGCCGTGCCCCCATGGGACCGGGGCGACCCACGCTGCAGGCCACCTCTGTGGACAACTGCATGACCAAAAGCCTCCAGGGAGGCAAGGCATGGCTGGGCAGGGGTGGCAGGGATCGCCTTGTGCCACAGAAGCACAGGGGACAGACACAGCAGAGTTAAACACTGAGCCTGACTCTGCTGAAACCCCATGCTGCTCGGTTTGTGTGCACAGCCTGCCCCAGTTCGTCTGGGGTTTACCACACATTTCCATCGTGCTTGCAAAATGCTGTTATCATAAATTGCAAAAAACCAACGTCATCCTCATCCGATCAGAGTGAAACCAGCACATCTCTTCATGTCTCCAGCGTGTCCGGTCTGCTGAGTGCTCTGTGGGGTGCAGGGTTATGGCTCAGAGATGCTTCCGTTTGCTGCTTTGGGATTTTATTTTTTTATTTTTTTACTGTCAGGACACCTTGGCCAGTGAAAGCAACCACTGCAGCCAGGATACTCACTGCCTGAGCTACTGGCCATGACAGGACCTTTTGCAGAGGGCTGATGTGGCTTTTCAGTATGCAAACGTGTTGTAGCAAAGCTGGGGGTGTCAGGGAGCCTGTGCTGGGCTGCTCTGAGCTGCCACCAAAGTCCTGCTGAACTGAGGCATGGATGGAGCTGATTGTGAAGCCCATCTCAGCCTCTCCTCTCCCCATCCCATGGGGCGAGCAGCACCTCTCTTAGGGTCACCCTGTCCCACTGGGGCGAGGCGAGCAGGTCACCCACTGTCTCACCACTGCCAGTGCCTGTGTTGCACCCCAATAGTTCCTTCTGTCCCAATAGCCCCAGCCCTTGTCTCCACGGTGGGTCAGCAGTGTGTATGAATGAGCAGGTCCAGCAGGCAGGCAGTCTGGGAGGCTCTGGGTATTTCCCAGGAGCAAAACTACTGTTTAAAATTATATGTTTCATAATTAATAATGGAAAAGTCTTCAAGTTACACCGGGGGATGTTTAGGATGGATATTAGGAAAAATTTCTTCACCAAAAGGCTTATCGAACAGTTGAATGGGCTCCCAGGGAAGTGGTGGAATGATCATCCATGCAGGTATTTATAAAAACACAGAATATCAGGGATTGGAAGGGACCTGGAAAGATCATCTATTCCCATCCCCCTGCCAGAGCAGGAACACCTAGAGCAGATCACAGAGGAACATGTACAGACGAGTTTTGAATGTCTCCAGAGAAGGAGACTCCACAACCTCCCTGAGCAGCCCCTTCCAGTGTTCCATCACCCTCACTGTGAAGAAGTTTTTCTTCATATATGTAGACATGGTGCTGAGGGACGTGGTTTAGTGGTGGTTTTGCCAGTGTTAGATTGATGGTTGGACTCGATGATCATAAAGGTCTCTTCCAACCTAAACAATTCTATGATACTATGGCTTAGTGGTGGACTTGGGAGTGCTAGGTTAATGGCTGGGCTTCATGTAAAAGGTTTCTTCCAACTATAACATGTCTATGATTCTAATACAAATTCTGGGGGCTATTTAACCTGTGTGAACACAGCCTGGAGGCACCACACAGCTTACCAGCCAGGACAGGCCATCTTTGTGTGCTGCTAGGCTATACCACCTGCAAAAATCTTTGGGAGCGCTGTAGATTTCTTTTACTGGAGCTTACCAAGCTTTTTTGGCTGTAAATGAGCCAAGCTGGAGCTCAGCCCCCTCCAGCTCCCACAGCCCTCCTGGGCAGCAGGTCACAGCTGGGGAGAGGAAAGCCCTGGTAACATGCCCAAGAAATCAAGGCTTTTTGCAAGATGCTGTAATGAATCACAGCCCCAAGTTACAGCTGTGGGGGCCACAGCTCCCTGACTTTACAGGCCAAGTCATAAGGTGAAATCATATGGTGCATCTTTCTTCAGTAATCAAGTGACTCTGAAAATCAGGACATGAAAGTGCTTTAGCAATGCCAAAAGTAAAACATCAGGAAAAAAATTCCCTTCCCCTTACTCCATCAAAGTTCAATATTGTGCAGATGAACTGAAATTTTTTGAAGTGCTGAAGGCTGACTGTGTGACACAAGCATTTCACACTGGCTACAGGGATCTTCTGCTTCTAAAATAATGAGACATTTCACAGGGGAGTCTTTAGACCTTCCGGACAAGAGATAATGGCAGAAACCTGATATTGTTGGAGGCTGGCTGTAGGAAATGCAATTGCTAATGGCTACTTGTTATGTCCTGCTGCACTTTGTACTTAAAAGTATGTGTTTTATCATGATGGGTGAAAGGAAGCCAAACTTTAAAGGCTTGCTTTGCTGTAGCAGGAGGCCTCCAGGTGGATGTCCAGCTTGACTCCGGGCCAGGCTGCAGTGCTGGGCAAAGGCAGCCCCCTCTCAAATTCTTAGGTTTGCACCTTTTCCTTTTTGTGAGTTCAAAGCTCTTCTTACCTTCTTGCAGGGAGATAATTTTCCAAAGGCCTTTAGCGCTTTGCCTAGGTGCCTTTGGCACTACTCCTGCAGGTGTGACAGGCTGGCATTTTGCTTTGTCCTGCAGGATGGAGCCCACCCAGGTGTGCAAGCTGCAGCAGAAGGCTTTCTGGGGTACTGGTCTTGGCGATGCCAGGCTTCACCCTGCTGCCCGGTTCTCAGGGTGTCTGAGCCTCTTGATTTGGCATGAGGCTACACACCACACAGGGCAGGAACAAACCAACACTGCCCTGACGCAATTAGTGTTTCTAAATGAGCACTGGGCTAGTAATTGAGGCTCATATTTCCATCCCCACCTGTCACCTATGTCAGCTCACTTCTAGGTGGCACCAGAGAACAACTGAGGGCAGTATTTTGTTTGGCATCACACAGTAGCCAAAGCAGCAGATGAGTGTCTGCATTACAAGGCTTTGTACACCTCTCTCTGCTCTTAGCAGAGCTGCCCAGATGTGGGTGCCAACCCTCAGGACTGAGCTCCCCAGCACTGCAGGTTCCTGCGGGCTAGGGCCATGACCCACCTCTCCACCCATCCCTCTGTCTCTGCATCCCTCCATCCCCGCCTCTTTCTATCCCTCCATCCTTGCCTCTCTGCATCCCTGACTCACCCCCTCGGTCTCCGCTTTCCTGTGTCCCTCCCTCCGTCCCCGCCTCTCTCTCAAATCCTCCCTCCCCCACTCCGCCTCCCTCCATCCCAGTCTCACTCCACCCCTTCCTCCCTCTATCCTTCCCTCCCTTCCTCCATTCCTTTCCCGGGCTCTGCCGCCCCCGTGGGGGCTCGGGGGTTTGCGGGACACCGGCCCCCCGCGGTAGCTGCAGGGGGGCGCTGCTGTCCGAGGGCAGGAGCCATCCCTGGAAGCAATTGATATATGCATACACGCAGAGTTTATATAGAGAAACACACGTGTGTATATTTCATACATCTACATCTACACGTGTACATATGTACAAGCTGGAAGTTCCATTCAAAGATGAGAAAAAACCTTCTTTGCAGTGACAGAGCACTGGAACAGGCTGCTCAGGGAGGGTGTGGAGTCCCCTTCTCTGGAGACCTTCAAGATCACGTGGATGCAGTCCTGAGTGATGTGCTCTGGGCAATCCTGCTTTAGCAGGGGAGTTGGACTAGATGATCTCTAGAGGTCCCTTCCAACTCTGACAATTCCCTGACTCCATGATATATAAATATCCGTGTATATATACACATATACATGTGTTTATATGTGTATATATATATAATATATGTATTCAATTTGCATGTGAATGTATATGTATATAATTTTGTATATGTTTAAAAATTGTAGTATTCCAACCCAGCCTGTTCCCTGATTCTATGACTTGCGGGGGTGCTGTACTGGCAGGGTGGCCGTTCCTCTCTTGCCCGGGGGGTGTCACTGTTGGCTGTGACAATCTCTGCAGAGGCTGCTGGAGCCGGCAACATCGCTCGCAGCCCGGAGTAGAAGCAGAAGCTTCTGGGCAGAGACCCGCAGCGTTTACCTTCTCTTAAACAGCAGCAGGGTCAAACTCTGCATTTCGACAGCTTCTGAGATGGATACACAAGTGCGAGGGCATACCCAGCCAGGCTGGATATTCGGGTCAATCTGGGAGGAGACCATTAATCCCCACAAAAGCCTGACCAAAGAGTTACGCTTGCATTGCGAGTGCAAATGTAGGTATGGGTGCTTAATACAACCACCTCAATTTATACAAGTGTTTTCTCAACTCTAAAGCTCCTACCCTTTTTGTTTAGCTCAATCCATGATGAAAACTAGATTTGTTGAGAAGGTATCAGGATAGACACGATGCCAAGTGAAGGATGACTTTTACAGACTAATACAAATGGGTCACAAAGTGATGGTCTGGGTTTGTTTGGGTGAGCAGCTGCAGCACTTCTTTGCAGAAAAGTTGTAATAAATGATTGCATTTGATCTTATGTGAACTGAAACAAACTGGAAAAAAAACCCAACTCCATTTAGCACAGCCATGGATTTATGCCTACTGCTGATTTCACAGCATTGTACAAGTGTAGAGGCCAAAGAGGGAAAAGCTGCTTGAACTTGTTGAAGCACAGTGGCTGGTGCAGGGGTGCAGAGCCACAGAATCGCCCCTCGTTAATGAAATCCCACCAAAGGCCAGCCCTCCCCATGGCATCAGCTAACACTGGCCTCCTGAGAACCAGCTAATCTTTGCATCCCTCAGCCTTTCCCAACACATCCTGGTTCACAAGTTCAGCAGCTTCAAAGCTGCATCTGATCATTAACCCTGAAAGATGAGAGATTATTGCATTTTAAATGGCATGTTTGAGATGTCTGAGAGGCACAAAGTTCAGAAACAAATCTGCGCCCAAATCCTCAGCCAATCTTTCCAAAGTTTAAGAGGCCAATGCCTCTTAAGAGGGTTTCAGTTCAGTGGTGCGATGCCTGAGCATTGTGTAGGTTTGTGCCTTCATTTATCTTCATTTCTTTTTAAAGCTACTTTCATGCAGCTGCTATTTCAAAAGTGACCATGAGGTGTGGGTGCTTCTGGCTGTCTGTGGTGAGGGTGTCTGGGCTTGCAGCTCCCGGGGACTTCAACAGAGAGGGAAGAGAATCCAAGTAAAAGCCTTGCAATCCAGTTCTTCATTTATGCTAAAGACTTTGCTAGAAAATTACTTTTCTCTTGTTCATTTTCTCTGTCACTTGCATTCCTGATAAGCTAGTTAAAGAAGAAACTGCTGTTTGTGACCATGTTGTACACAAAAAAAGCCCAACAGAAGTCAGAAGTCCTGTCTATTGTGGGCAGTTTTCTTTACAGCTTGTTGTTATTTCTGTGAGATGGCTTTCAGTGTCAGAACCACAGAGAAGTTTGGGTTGGAAGATGTCTCCCAAGGCCCTTTTGCTCAGTGTGGGTTGAGCTCCATGAGCTGCTCAGCGGCACTGAGCCTCTCAGGCCTGAGCAGTGAGAACCACAGCACTGTGGAATTTTGGAAGGATCTGAACGAGTGCAAAGGAGCAAAGACATTGGTATTTTCCTTGATGGGATTTAATTTTAATCACAGAATGGTTTAGTTTGGAAGAGATCTTGAAGAGCATTCATTTCTGACCCCCTGCCTGCCATGGGCAGGGACACCTCCCACTAGACCAGGTTGCTCAAAGTCCCATCCAACCTGGCCTCGAACACCTCATGGGATAGGGCACCCACAACTTCTCTGGGCAACCTGTGCCAGTGTCTCACCACCTTTAGAGTAAAGAATTCCTAATATCTAAACTAAATCTACCTAAATCTATCTAATCTTAATGCCACTCATCAGTCTTCAGGGTGGAATGCCTGAACCTGATGGTGCCAAAGGATTAATTTAAATGTAAATGCCTTAGGTATAGCCTCAAACAGTGGGAGGTGACATCAGTGAAGGAGGCCCATGAATACAGACCAGTCTGTAACACTGGCTCCTGCTGTGGGGAGGAGTCCAGCCCCAGATGACCCCAGGACAAACTGGTAAAAGGCCAAGCCCTTTGAGCCCTCGTGGTGCTGATGCTCCTGGAAGTCACTAAGGGGTCTAGTTATTTAGGAGAAAGCTACCAAAACAGCCAGAGTCAAACACCAGCTGAGGTGGTTGCTGGTTTTGTTTTTAGGCTGCTTACATTGTTGCCTCTCAGCAAACTCGGATCAGTGGGTACAGCTGGAATCCTGCAGCGAGGGTGCTCTGTTGGTAGCTGATGGTAGCACAGGCTGAGCTGGTCGAGGGCAAGCAGTGCTGGTTGGAGAGCAAGAGACTGTCTCATCCACAAATCAAAGCACAATCTCCTGCATCCTTTGCCCTTGAGCCGGGGATGGAGGGAAGGATGTGGCCAGCACCCAGATGGCCACAGGCTGCCAGCCAGCCTGCTGAGCATGGGAGCCTGGTGGCCAGCCCCTCATCATGCCAGATACAAAGCATGAGGGCATAGCTCCATTTCATCTTCTGTCTTTCATCTCCTAAAATTGTCCCACACTGCCTGAGTCAGCTGGCATGTTTTCAGCATGGAAAACTAGATGTTGCCAGATTTCCAGTGGTTGTTCTTGGTGCTTGATGCTTACTTTAACAGAAGTATGCATGTCACACCTCTTCAGAAACAGTAGGATTTACTCCCTTAACAAGGGTCGACTCTGTTTTCAGCTGCCTTTACAACAGAGAGGCATATCTAGCTCAGAAATGTTGCTATCAGATTTCCATGAGCATGAATTCAGTAGCACCCTCCAGACCAACACATGGTGCTCTCCCAGCTACCAGCCACCAAGCAACTGCATGGTTTGTGCCTGGAAAAATACTCACCTGAATATTTTTGCCAGTAAAATGACTTCTTTTTTCCATCTGCAGTTTTAGACATTAAACTCAGCATTTAGTCACCAGCTTTGTGCTTCCTACATGGCTGCAAGTAATGCAAGGGCTCTCTATATACATATATATTTATATATACACACATATTTTTATATACACATGAATATATATGTATATGCACACATATTTTATATACATACACACACATGAATATATACGTGTATACATTATAGATGTATATATTTTATACGTGTGTATATGAACATTATATACGTGTATACACCTATACAAATATAATGCATCTATATACATGTATGTATAGGTGCAGGTGGAGAGATGAGCACCAGTGGGTTACCTCTGGTTTCACACTTGCTGGATGTTAAGAGGAGTCCTCAAAGCAGCCCTACAGCCACTGCTGCTCGCCCCCGCAGCACTCTGCCTTTCTGCAGCAAACAGGTACCCTTTTTTGTAAGTTCAGGGCTATGTAATCGAAAGGAGGCTGGGAAGGAACACAGCACGAAACATAAGCTAATAGAGAACAGCAGGAAAAGTGCTCACAGGTGCCCAAATGATGGCCTCTAGCAGAGCCTCTGAGATGTTTGACCCAGTAGGACTGAGGCTTGCCAAGGGTTGCTGCCAGGAGCTGCTGCTTAACTTGGCTTAAGTTTTAATGTGTCGCTCATAGTCTTACATACATCCTCATGTGAAGTGCCCTCTCACCCGGTTTTGAACCAGGAAAAACAAGCAAAATTCTTCCAGCAGTTTTCTTAGTATTTATTCTTTCTACTTACTGGAAGAACAAAGTGGCACCTTAATAACCATCTTCTCAGAAATATTGCAAGACAGTATAAAGGTAAAAGTTTTTGTGGGCTAATCGCTGTAACTGGAATTTAGTTTCCTTAATGAATGAGTAGTGCAAGTCCCAGTACAGAAAGAGTTTGCTGCAGATCTGTAACACAGCACTTCAGGCTGCCTTTTAACCTTATTTTAAAAGTTCCTGAGAAAAGTGCCAGCTACCTCTGGAACAGAGTCCAGATATGTACTGCTGTATATTGGATGCTGTAAAATGGGAAATTACACAGGACTGCAGAATATGGGGGTTTGAAGGGACTTCTGGAGACCAACTAGTCCAACCCCTCCTGCCAAAGCAGGGTCACCCAGAGGAGGTTGGACAGGATTGTGTCAGGTGAGTTTTGAATGTCTCAGAGAAGGAGACTTTAAAACTTCTTTGGGCAGTCTGTTCCAGTGCTCTGCCACACTCACACTAAAGAAGTTTTTCCTCATGTTGAGGTGGAACTGCCTGTGTTGCAGTTTGTGCCTGTTGCCCCTTGTCCTGTCAGTGGGAACCACTGAAAAGAGTACTGGAAAGCAGCTGCAATAAGGTCTCCTCAAAGTACCTGTATATAGTACCTCTCTATTAGTACTGAAAAATTCCCAGTGCAAACAATGTAGAGATTTATAATGGGAGAAATAAATGCACTCCTGTGTACATTCAGGGCCATATAGAAACCTTCTCTCCCTGCAAAATGCTAGTCAGGAGCAAAACTCGATTTACTTTCCATGCAGGGAAGCTCCTAGGTAGGGCGGCAAAGAGTGAGTGATGGAGAGATTGGTCTCTCTGCTAGGTGCTGGCACTGCTGCTTAATCCAAGGGCTCTGCCAGCTCACACATGTGAAGGCAGCCAGCAAGGTCCTGCAGCCCTCCTGCCACATGGGACGAGGCTGAGGAACAGGGTGAAACCCCACAGATGCAGAGAGGGCAGCACGCCAGTTACACCCCCAAAGGTCCTTGGGGGAGACCATCTCAACAACAAATACAGTATATTACATGTATAACATACAACATTATATATACTTATATATTATATAGCATCATATTATATGTAATATAACTTTAAATTATATATACACATATATGTATACATAAGCATATGTGTATACAAATATATATACATGTATCTATATATGTATACATGCATGTGTGTACTTAGTATCTATTCCATTTGTATATAGACTCACGTATAGAATATGTGTATATATGCATACATATTTGTGTGTATATATGCGTGCATGTGTAGAAAATACATATACATATAATGTGTCTATATACGTATATATATGTAATACACATATATACATATCTAATATGTATATATTTATATACACAACCACGCCCACACCCACAGACAGGTCTGTGAAGCTCAGCTGGGGCAGAACACCCACTGTCTGTCCCCTGGCCATGGCCAAGGGCTCTTGCAGTGCCAACACTGGTTTCTTCAGGAGTTTGGTGGTGATGATTATCTCCAGGCCCTCGCAATTGAAAGTGATTCCCAGCATCACTGGGCATTCCCAGGTTAAACAGAAACCTGCATTTGTACCTGGGCAGAAATAAGGAAGACTACAAAGCCCTGGGCATGGAAGTGAAAAAAATGGTGCCCACACTGTCTTTTCCTCCATTTTACCAGTTAAAGGAAAGGGAGCAGCCAGAAATAGATGTATAATGCAAATCAACTCCTGGATACGTGGCTGGTGCCATCATGAAGGGTTTTGACTTTTATGACAATGGGACGTTCTTTCATGAACATGGTCTGTTAGAGAGAAATGAGATTCACCAGTCTAGAAGGAACAAGGGAATCTGTGGCAGCAGGGTGGCCAGCTTGGTGAGGCAAGCTTTAAAGCTGCTCCCTTATGTACACACCTCCTATTTAAGGTCCCCAGAGCCTTCCTTGTACTTGTGACAGATGCTAATTTAATCTTCAGAGGCTGCTGCTCCTCACCCACATTGCCACAACTGAAGGTAGTCCTGGCACTGAAGTGCCCTCCCCACCCTCCTCCCTGTGGCAGGGCTGCATAAAGCCTCCCTCACCACTTTGCAGGCCTATTTTGTTGTTGTTCTTTTCTGTTCTTTTCTTTTTATCTCTGCACGACTTTATTTAATAACTTTCAGGGCTCAGAAGCATTTGTACTATGGATAGCTATTGATTTCCAGAAGGGAAGCAAGTGATGGATTGCTGCAGGTCCAGCTCTAGAAGATGCCCAAGTGCTGCTTGACCCAGCATTCTCCATGCGCCCACAGGGAGTGACTCCCCCAGCACAAGCGAGGGCAGCAGAGACAAAGACGAATGGCTCATTTCCCCTGTAATGCACCACAGAAATAGGCTTTTATGAAAAAACAGAGCACACGCCGAGACAGAGAGGGAGATAGTCACTTTTGAAGGTCACACATATATCTTTATGGCAAGTTTGCCTTGTGAGTGACAAAATTGGGAGGGATCAAGTGTCTTCCAACAGACCTGGATTAAAAATGAAGTCATGTTACTTGGAGAACTGACAGTCCCACCAGCAATAATAGAGGCTGCTGACAGTTCTGGCTTCACAATAAAAAGCATCTTCCCACATTGTCAAAAGAGGTTCTCCAGTATGGGCATAAATAAGGCGTTATTTGACGGGAAATGTTAATGGCAAAGAGATATAAATCATATTCGCCTGCCATAAAAATACACCGTAGCTGAAAAAATGTGTTCCTGTTTCTCATATATATGAAAATATATCTGTGTGTGTATAAACAAGATATGCATATCTCTGTATATTCCGGTATACTTCTGTGTGTGCTCCACACGTCAGTAGCTAAAAATACTTAGTAATCAGTCCTTCCCCTAAAAGCAACCATTTGGTGTGATGCACTGAAGGCTGCTGTGCAAGATCTGACTAAATGTGTTTCCCATACATAAGGATGTAACGTAGCAACCGTTGTTTTCTGCTCAGAAGATGCTATTTCCAAGCTAATTGTCACTAGCCTTATTAGTAGCCAGTGTCACGGCTCCTGATGCATTACTGAGAAGTGCAGCGGCTTTGATCAGCCACAATCTTGATGAAGTTGGCCATGGGAAGAAGCATCACAAATAAGGGCTCACCCTTTGATGACACGCTATGTGGTGGAGGAGATATTGAGATTAAGAGCCTGAAGCATTCAGAGGGCCTTGCTGTAATGGCAAGCTGTGCCTGGCTACTAATTGAGCTTGTGGCCATGGCTCGGGAAGAGCCTGAAGCCTGAGGCCATGCTCCCCAAACCCTGAGCTGGAGGCAGTTAGCTCTTTCACTATGTGATATAAATATATATAAACATATATATATATATACACACATATCCTTGTGTGCACATGGGGAAAGAGGCAAATTCCAGCTCTCCCTGTTAAAACAACTATCTTTGTCTGCAGGATCAAAGCATTTGACCCCAAGGCACAGTACCTGCAGCATCCATAGACTCAGAGAATCATTAGGTTGGAAGAGACCTCTAAGATCATCAAATCCAGCCAATAACCCAGCACTGACAAGTTGCCTTTACACCATGTCCCAGAGCACCACATCTATGTGTTTTTTAATTAGCTTCAGGGATGGTGACTCGGGCCCCAGCTGCTGAGCGTGGACAATCACCACCACCATGATGCTGCTGGTAGAGACTGGGGGTGTCCCCATCACTTTGGGTGCTGTCAGTAATGGGAACACCGCAGGAGGCTCCACAATCACTGCTCCGAGGGGATGCCCTGGAAAGGAGGGGAGTTAAATGCTGACAAGTCCCAATCCAAGCATGTTGGATGGGCACTCATTGGCAGGCTGGGGGCAGGACAAGGACTGACAAGTGACCGCAGGTGCCAGTGCAGTGCCGAACCTGTGCCCTGAACTGCCAACACCCCTCCAGGCTCCCCCCACTGCCGGGCTCAGTGGCGATGGAGGCGTTGGGTGCAATGCCAATATGGGGTTATATAAATGTAAAAGCATTTTATATAAGCCTATTTTATCTGCAAATCATTTATATTTAGAACACCTATTTCTACTGGAAACACTAAAACCATATTACATAAGAGCTTGTTTAAATCCTTTGGCTTAAGGTTTGGGCAGGGGGAGGGGTTTGTTAATGCCCAGTGCATTCAGGCTGCCTTTATAATCAGAGCCTTCGCACGCAGCTGAAAGCTCACAGTGAGATCCCTTTGCTTTCACTCCACGCTGCCCCGATGGTAGCAGAATACTCTGCTGCAGGGAAATTTTCCTCTCCTTCAGCACTGCCTTCGTGTTTGGGAATTTTCCTTCGTAAATCTCTGGCTGTGTTGCCAACACCGCAGCGCCGGCAACACAGCGCTGGCCAGCCAACTTCCCGAGTGCGGGCTGCTTCAGCCAGTGGGAACACTGCTGACATCACCCCAATGACAGCAGCATCCTTCTCAGAAATTGGGAAAAAGCATTAACTGGAATTGATTATTTAGCAAGATAGAATTACTTACCTCGGCATCCGTACAACAACATTTTCTAATGAATTAATGACTCCCCAAGCCCTCCTGTGAGCGAAAGGCAGGAAAGATGTTGGTGATCACCATAAAATACACATGCAACTGCACCAGAGGCGGTTGAATTACTTTGGCTGCAGAAGTGGGCCCCAGGGCCAGCTCACGTTGCTGTGCCATGGCCACAAAGAGGTTTGCTTCCTGTGCTGGAGCAAACTGCTTCTCTACAGGGCTAGGGTACTGCGCTGTGGGGCCACGGGTGCACATGAGGTCTGCACGTTATGGCTTCATCAAGGCATTACAGGGCGGCTCCCGGGAAGGCAGCCTCTGCCCACACCAGTAGATGTGCTGCGGTGGTCACAGCCAGCATCACAGGAACAAATAAGTCCTCAAGCAGTGGCTGGATTCTGGTTCCCACCTCCATTTCCCAGTGTGAGAAGCTCTGAAAGCAGAGAATTGAAAGATCCTACCTCGTGGTGATGATGCCCTGAGACCTCTCTGCTGGCCCAAGTCCCGAATGCTACCATGATAAACATCACAGCTTCAGTAATAACAATCTTACTTGGTCTTCCCTCCCTTCCCTTTAGTCTGGACCAAACCTTATGTCTCTTTTTCCCCCCTCCTCATCATGTCTGAAAGCAAAGGGTCACTCCTCAGCCAAGGAGAAGGGCAGGAGCAGTGTCTGTGTGCAGCAGAGCCCAGGCAGAGGCACAGAAATGCCACAAGGAAAATGGCAAGTGGTCTTGGCAAGTGCCAGCACCCAATCACTTGGTGAGGGCAGCCAGCCGTGCAACCCGGGCTCACACTCCCCGGCACTTCAGCGTGGCAAGAGAACCCCACAGACCCTGATAGGAAGAGCCTGGGGGAGAAGGGGCTGGTGGGATTTCCCACAGGATGCCAAGCAGCTGAGAGCCTGGGGGGAGATGTTGTCACCTCTGTGCTCTCTGGCATTGCCCCCACAGCAGGGCACAGCATGTGCTCGGGTCACCATCCAGCCTCGTGACGTGTGTCCCAGTGAGCCCTGCTCTTTGTCACTATAAAGGCCAGCCAGTAAACCCCAGCACAGCCCAGCTCCCTCATGCGCCTTTCCCCAGGCCAGAGCACTGCCTCCACATGGCACCGCTCCCTGGCACCGGCAAAATCTGCTCTCCCAGAGGAGCACAGCACTGAGCTATCCCACCACTTTCTCAACTGGACACTGCCTTTAGTGACCACCACCACTCCAGTTCTCCCTGCAACTGCTCCATATTCAGACGACGTGGTTCATTGGTTTCTATAAATGGCCAGGACATTGCATATACTTCAGGGACAAAGTAAGAGCTAAAGCTGTAAATGTTTTTTTTTTCTCCTTACCTTAAGGCTTCTTGTGAGGTGACTCAAACTCCAGCATCTTGGAGGACCCCAGTTTGTCCCACCCCAACCAGCACCCTGCTTCATCGGCGCAAAACTCAAATGCTGCATCTTCCCTTTCCCCTGCTCTAAAGTGGCAAAGACACACACATTTCTTAGGGGAGCTGGAGGAAAACAATTAACAACTGAGCTGCTGCAAAGCCGCCTCAGACTTTCTTTCCTTCACCAGGAAGCAAAGGTGGATTAAACTAATTGAAAACAATCTCATTCCCAAATTTCTGAGTGCTCAGCTGGGTGACTGGGCTGGGGACGTGCATGGCAGCATGATGGCAACATACCCCACTGGCAAATTACTCCGGGGCGCAAGCAGTGAGGTCTCCAACTGGGTATTTACAGCACCTTCCTGAGTATTTTAAGGAGAAGATGGGGAAGGACCAAGGCGGTCTGCCACCAACCTGCTGCCACTCTGTCCTCACTGCTGGGGAGCCGGTCTGTTCCCAGCCCTGGGTGACCCAAGCCCAGCTGACCACTGGGCCACAACAGTGCCAGGGGGCAGGGGCTCAGTGCCTGGTAGCTATCCTGCCTGCCTGCCCAGCTCCCCACTGCTGCACTGCGCCGCTCAAATAGCTTAAGCAAATTCTTCTCATACTTCACTTGAGCCAGACACTGTAAATTGGATTAAAATGGTGCCTGGAAAGATTTCTAGAGCCAAATATTTGAAACTAACATGAATTTGAACTGTTTTCTGGGCTGTCACAGGGGTGCTCCCCCACCCTTGATGTGCTGGGGGCTCCCCAGCTCAGCCAGCTCTCCTGTGACACTGCCCGCTGATGCCAAAATGCATGTCAAAACCTGCTACAGTGAAGAAGTTCAGCTTAAAGACATATCTTTTCATTTCTGCTTGGACAAGAACTGTAGTGTGCAAGAGTGTTAAAGGAGCTGTGCATCCCCCTGCTCTGGAGAACTGCCTGAGCTCCTGGGGCAGGCAGGCCAGTAATTCCAGCTAATTATTTCACTTTAAGCAGTCCATCACCTTCTATTGTTTCTCACTTGTCATAAAAGTCAAGTGATGTCATGAGCAGCTGCAATGTCCATCGATGAGCACAGCATTTTAACTATTTTATTGACCTGGAAGGCAAATAATATCTCATTTTTTGAACATGGAAGGAAAGAAACTGAGGCTATAAGAAATACTAGTCACCCATGTATCCTGAGGACCCAAATCATCCAGCTCATGAGAAAAGTAACACCAAGAAAACCCAGTGGAGCCCAGCTTTGCTGCTGTGGGACCTGGATGGTGCTGGGCAGAGCCTGGGCAGGCCACTGCAGACCACTACAAGGATGCTGGTCCTGCTGTGATGCCTAACTGGGAGAAGACCAGATGATGAAGAATTTCTCTGTGTTAAGGAGCCCAGCTGATTAAACCTGATGACATGTCCTCACCATGTCTTAAATCCATCTTATTCTGCACTATATTGACAAATACTGGCAATGGGCAATGTACAAAGTAGATTCAATTTGGCCACGGAGGGTGAATAAAGTGGATAGCAGTATGGGCTCATGAAGAATAGCTATTTTTATTATTTTATTTTAAAGAATAAACCAGTTTGGTTTAGCCTCAGAGATTTTAGTATGCATTGACGCAATGAACTTGTAAATTACAGGATTATGGCTGCGTTCATGCTTGCTTCCGAGCATGGTCTACGCATGCTGGAGACAGGGTCTTCACAATGTAAAGCATTCTCATGAGCCCACCACGTTCTCCCAGGCTGAAACCAGCCTTCGGCACCCATGCTCCCCCCGCTCGCAAAGGAGCAGAAACGCCTCAGCGATGGGTGTCTGAGGGATGGGACAAGCTGGCCAAGCACCACACTGGTCACCAGCACATCGCCACCTGCAGCAACCCCCCCGACTGTTCACCAACTGGTGATGGGAACCAGTTCCCCCCTTCCCCAGGGCCACACTGCCCCTGCCATAAATCCACACTGGCCACTGCCGATCCCTGGAAGGAAGAGTTAGTTAGCAAGAAAAAAACCCCACTGCTCAGTTTTTATTTTGTCTTAGGCTGGAAGGAAGCCATGGATCACAGCTCGGAGAGCAGGCTGCCATCAGCTGAGGGAAATGTGGCTCTCCAGCGACAGCCGAGCTGTGAAACGGAGCTTCGTTTCGCTGCTTGGCAGTGCCGGGGAGATCACAGCGGCCACATAAATATGACGCCAGGCTGATGTATCGTAGGGAATGGTTTATAACCTTCACCCAACAACACAGAGAGCGGGCAGGTGCTGAGAGAAGGTGAGCAAGCACTTTTGTGTAAATAGCCATAATCAGTCATATTTTAGGGAACACAAATCTGCTGCCAACAGAGCTCTGCTGCCTCTGCCTCTGCCTTGGGGGTTTGACGTGGGCCTACAAACATGTGAGAACTGGGTGTTTTCCCCCAAAGTGCCCATGTGTGAAAGTCTCCCTGCTCCCGGCAGCATTCTACAGCCAGCCCTACAGCCCTGCTCTCTTACCAGCTTTCCAACCTCCTGTTTTCACTGGGGTTATTTTAATCTCTCTGTTTTCCATCATATTTTCCCTCCTGCCCCTGCCAACGCAGACTGTCATTCCTGGCAGGCAGGGTGGAAATCTTCCCGGGCTGCGCCAGCATTTTGGAAGATGAGCCAGACTCTCCCCTCGTCGTGCCTGGCTCCTCTCTGCTGCCTGCACAGGTACCTGCCACTGGCTCCAAAACCCTACCACAGGCAACTGCCCACTTCACATCAAGTAATTTTGAGCTCACTCAGCCACTAAATTGCTCAAGCAGCTCCGTGCTTCCATATTTTCCACCATGATGGCTGAAGAACCCAAAAACCTCCTTCCCTGCTGACACAATGATGCTTTTATCAGCACAAGAGAAATGATGCAAGGCCAGGAGCCATACAGATATGGACATAGAATCAAAGAACCATAGAACGGTTTAGGTTGGAAGGTCATCCATTTAAAGATCATCTACCTCCAGCCTCCCCACCATGGGTTGGGTTGGGCAGGGACACCTCCCACTAGACCAGGTTGCTCAAAATGGACAGCCAGATTTTTCCATGTTCTTCCTAGCTAGAGGTGAATTTTTGGCAGCTGCAAAGTGGAAGCTGCTCAGTGTCTGCCCACCTTGCCACAGTCCCACTTGGGTCTTCAGGGTTTACTTTAGTCTTGTATTTCTTCTATCCTGGATGACAGATCTACTTGCCCTGTGCAGGTCCCTGAGCCAGTCATGGTGAGGTTTTCGTACCTTGTCTCGCTGGAAATGGATACTGTACTCTTGATGATGCAGTTAGGATGGTCAAGAGAAATACAGTTATAAGTGCCAGCAATACCCAAAGGACATTCCATCTGCTCTGCACTCCAATAGCTGTGTAGACTGGCACCTTGTTGCTTCACAGGGCTCGTTGAGATGCAAAACTGAGAGACTCAAACAGTTGAAGGTCTCTCTGCACAAAGCAAGTAAAAAGAAAATAAAGAATCACAGAAAATCAATTAAATACTATCTGTAAGGGTCCAAAAGCTAGTTTAGTATGCAGAAGTAACTTAATCTTTTGGTATGTGTTAACATCAATTTTACTAAGAGACTCTGTAGAATTAGCAGAAAAAACCTGAGGCAGACATAACACAAATTAAACCCCAAATCCATCTGCTTTCTTAATCATATGCTTTAAAAATGTCTCTGCTAGTTATCCAGCTATTTCTAGAGCTGTAATGGTTAAATCTATATCCAATCAAACGCAGAAGCCACAATAAATCTATCATTCGGTTCTTCAGGTCTATGGCTTTAAATGATTAAAAATTATAAAATTCAAGAAAGACATTAGATAGAAACATCATTTCACTACACCCTCTGGCATTGATGATTTAAGGCCAGTCTGGATGGCACCCCCAAGAATACAAATGAGAAAATGTCCTGCTATTGCCAATGTTTGGTTTTGGAGCATCCATAGCTAAAGCCTGAGCTGCAAACTAGAAGCTGCGAACTGGGGTCAACCAGCTTGTAAAACAGAAACTCTACCCCAACTACACTTGTGGTGTGGAGACAGCTTTTGGGGAAGATGATGTTTAGATGATGACACAGAAAAATGGGTAGGTTTATACTTGCCTTGTACCAGCCACAGTGAGATGCATGTGGCAAAGAAGCTTCCAGCCTGCACAGCACCTGAGCCGTGGGGTATGGCTTGAGGAACACGGCAACGTTCAGATATAAAGAAAAGCCTATGTTTTATTACACCTCACATCTATTCTGAGAGCCCCCAGCAACGTTTAACTAAGGAGGTAGGAGATCACCCACGTGTCTTGGGCTGTACTCAGCCACAAATGATTACTAGAAGAATATAATAACCCTAAATCAGGAGTTACAAGAAATTCTGAAAAATCAAAAGTGTAAGCAAAGACACAAGCAGGATGGAACTATACTGAATCAGGAAAAATACATCAGCCTTCTACCAATTAGGAAACAAATGTTAAAGCTGAAAAAAACCCTCAACATCCATCACCCTCCAATTTAGTAGTGACCCTAGAAACACCGATCGAGTGAATTATCAGCAAGGGCAGATTAACCTGAGCCCCTCTACTAAGCAGAAGTTGTCCTTTCCATATAGCTGTGCTCTTACCTGACAGCCTTCCATCCCTTTATTTTATCAACAAGGGAACCAAATCTGAGGAAGGTGACCAGGTTGTGAAAGGCAATGGTTCCAAAGCTGGCCAAGTTGTAAGCTGCCTGTCCTACACCCAGCTGCAACAAGCACTCCGTCATATTTTACACCACACAAAAATAACATCCAGGCTGGGTGACATAAAGGTTAAAAGTTATTTTGGCTGCAGTAGACCTGCACATAGATTACAAGAGGAGCTTTATTATCGGAGGTCACTATAGAAGGGCTGCTTTGCAGCCGCGATGCAATAGCCAGATTCCAGAGGAAAGCCAACGATGTTACATGACCACTGCTGGCTGTTGACACAGCTAATTGCAGAGTGTGGCCATACCTGGCTATCATCACGGCCACATGGGCTACCAGGGCAGAGTTCCCTCTGCACATGGTCCAGCACACACAAATCACCTTATCAGCGATGCTAATTCTCAGTCAAAAAAAGCCATTGAACTTTTCAACAGTCAATATTTTAAGGAGTTCTCAAATAGCGCTGGGAGTAAGCAGATAACCACTTTAAATATAGAGACCCTGGAATGGAAGCCCAAGAGTGCTGGGTGCCAGCAGTGATCTGGATTATTTGCTTGTTACTAAATACCCCACAGCGTTACTTCCCAGGTTGTTCAGCTCCAGTCTGACATAAATGGAGACAGAAGAGCAAACAAGAATCTGCAAGATTTTGCAAGCACTGAAATAATTCAAAGAATAAGGAACAAATTGGTTCAGGGCTGTTGCTCAGGATTGCATCTTCGGAAGAACGAGGATGGTTTAATTACGTGTAAAACCTAACTGAGGGCATGACAAGCACTTCCAAATCTCAGCAACATAAAAGAGACATGAATATAAACAAAGAAGGCTTGTGAGAGCAGATTTAGTTCAAGGATGCTTTTCTCCTCTACTGATACCCAGAAATAATCTGGGTAGACTGGCACCTGGCTGCTTCTGAACTCCTCAGGCCTGTAAAGTACAGTGCTCTGTATGCTGTAGTATACACTCAGGCAGAGAAGGGGATTAAAGTCCACACTTGGAAAAACTTCTGACTATTGCAGACTGTAGAAGGGGACAGAAAAAAATAGCAAAAATCAGCTCCAAAGCAACATTAGTCCCATATGGAAGAAAATCTCAGGGAGGAAGTCCCAGCCCCTGTAAAAAAGGCATTACAAACCTGCTGGTAAATTGACGCCTCCAGGCAATAAAGCCACACCAAAGTGAGAACTTCATAAGACTTTAAATGCACGTACCAGGCACGCTGCTAAAGCACAGAAAAAGCAATAGCAGGGTGACAGGAAAACAAAGTAAATCAAGGCACGTGCACTCAACTGCAGGCAGGGGACTACTTGCTCCAGGTCTAAGCTGGCCCACCGAGCAGGGCAGAGCAGATGCCGTAGCAGGGACCTCCCAGTTGCCCCAGTTCCCTGCCAGTTTGCAGAACCCTGTGTCCATCCCACGGCCCCAGCTGTGCCCCAGGGCACTACTCCTGCTGTGATTATACCACAGATAGCAGTGGGAGCAGTCCTATATTCAATAGCTAAGAGTATATATATATATATATCAACTCTTAATTAACAAAAATTAAATACAATTGTGAGAAAGTCAACTGACCATGAGTGAGAATTGGTCAGAAGAGATCTCACATGATGACAGTCCATGTAATACACTGTCCTGGTCTGCTCAGTAAGGGTAAGCATCACCCCTTCTAGCTGAAGGTCTTGTTAGATATACTTTAAAATGCTGTCTTTTAGCCAAAGGCCACATAGAGGAGAAAAAGTAATTTTAGAAGATGTTTAACATCCTCGTTTCTTCCTTGCCTTTTTGTTAAATAACGGTGTTCCATTTTACTTGGCAAGCAGTGGGCCCTTTATCTGGTTTATAATTTAAGCCTCTCCCCAGATTTATTTTTAAAGAAAACTCAGTGGGTAGGTCACAGCTAAAGGGCTACACATGTAACTGTCCTTTATTTATTTCTTGCAGGGACGGGCACAGCCAAGGAGTGGGGGACAGAAACCACCTTCCACACCCTGGTAACACCCAGCTTTCTACAGGACTCCTGTGCTTTGCCAAGGGAGACCCAACCCCACCTTCGCTTTCTGGCAGTAGATTTCACTTTGCATGGTCCTTACAAAGCACTTTCGCTTTATTTAATCATCTCCACCTAGGGAATTATTTCTACACAGTAAGCCAGACTGCCCTGCTGCACCCTCGGACGATGCGGGCATGGAACCTGATAGGAGCCGGGTTCTCTGGGAAGCAGGCAGTTGGGGGACACGCAGCGCTGCTCCCCCAGCACAAACAGGGCAGGAGCAGTGAAGTACCCTGGATTTAGGCCCAACACTTGACCCTCCCCTTCCTTTTTTAAGTGTAAAACATTCCTTTTCTGCTCTTACAGGCTCCTTAAGAACTGCTGGGTTTGGTTGGTGTTCTTAAAGGAGGGGGGAAAAGTAAAAAAAAAAAACCACAACAAAAAACCCCAACCAACGCCCACCCAAAACTTCTTTTCACTCACAATGTTTTGAAGCTTTGTCTCCAGTTTCTAAGTGCTTCCCACTCACTGCTTATGCCCAACCTCAGCAAAAACACACTACCACACCACTTCCCAACAGCCCCTCACCTGGGAACAGGGGACATCCAGCCCCTTTCCCCTCCCTACAGACAAACACTGAGGCTAGGCCAGCATTCAGACTGTGCCCAAGGACATATGTGGTGTCCCACCTCCCCAAGGGACCGTTTTCTGCCCCCCTCAAAGGGGTAGCTCTGTGTATTACGTGAGTGGTGGCTGTTCCACCTGCCTGAGGAGCAGTCTAGGACAGATGGAAAAAAAACGTGAGGAACTAAGAGACTGTAATGGAAAAAGTTGTAGGAGTTTGCCAAAAGATGTCGCTTTACTGTACGGGTAATTAGCTCCCCGAGGAATGGTTCTGACGAGAGAACTGGAAGAGAAATACAGGCTGTTCTGAGAGCTTGCTGCAACGAGACCTGACCAGCACATTTTGAAATGTCCCACAGGAGTTCCCTGGTCCTGCTCCCAAAATCTCCTCCTGCAAGTGCTCTAGCCAGGCTCTTGGATGAGGGACCCGCACAATCACCTTCACCCCAGGGTGCCAGAGACACGAAGGTGCTCATACATGCTCACAGCAGCGTTTCCACTCGAACACTATCCCATCTAAAACATGGATGAAACAGTAAAGTTTATTTACACTGTGCAAGCCAACTCTGTTTTCATCAGAAATGGTTACTGACATTACTGTATGCTTACACTTTCACAGCCATACCCGTACCCAAGGTGTTCTTCAGCACAGGCTGGAGGCACCAGGGGCAGCATTCTTCTGGAGCATCCTGCCAGGCGCTCCAGCCCCAGCAGTAGCACGGCCAGGGCAGACAGAGACGGTTTCTCCTGCACCTTGTATGAGGTACTGCCTTCATGATACTGGATTGGGGCAGCAGCTCTTTAACTCTCATTGTACAAAGCATCCAAAAATAAAACAAAACACAACCCCCCAAAGCCAACAGTCCTTTTCGCTGGCCATGTTTTTATTTGTTTTTTGTTTTAAACAGGGGAGCCAATGATACATCCAATATCTCAAAAAAATCAGAAGGTAAAACAAATTTTCAGAAGACTGAGATGCTACATGCTATATTTAACCTAATTTTATTCATGCTTGCTTTTAGGGGGGGGTGGGAGCGGGACAGGAATCATTCAGTAAAAACATACAGTAAAAACAAAATGTCTCACCATATAGAACTTTAACCTACAGTAATGTTGTACCTTAATTATTTCCATGCACACAACTAACATTACAAAATTTTGTTAAAAATGAACACAATTAAGACTTCTAGGACCATCTGATAATAAAGCAATTCCTAATTTCTTCTGTAGAGATCAAGCACCTCCAATTACAAATTCCTATACACAGTGAGTGCTTTACTTGAAATGAAAACTAAAAAAGGAAAAATAAAAAAACCCAATGTATTGGACAGCCTCAGAACAAACCGGTGTTAATATACATCCAGCTATGTAGGCAATAAAACCATAGTGCTAAACAAAACCTTTTATCTGAAACGTAACTCAAAAATTAAGTTGACTTTCTATAATTACAGAAATATACTTATTTGCTAAAATAAATAAAAGTGCTGCATATTAACACTTCACTATAAAGAATGCATACCAGAACATTTATAAATATTGAATGGTCTTCAATAAGAATAGCTACTACAATAATGCTGGCTAAATAGAAGTGCATAATGAGAAGCACTATGGGTGGTTAATGTTTTGCCACATACTGCTGTTACCTTGAGGTAGATAACACATGCGTACCAAATTCTGCATTAGTTTCGGTTGCTGCTGGTATCATGTGTTTAAGAAATGTGTACAGTATGAAAAACTCTAAAATACACATGGATGAAAAAAATGTCTTGGGAAAAATAGATATTTTCATGCAAATATGTACAGTCTCACTGTGTAAATTTCAAGGCAAGGTTCTTTTTCTGCAAAACATGGACACTGTTTTACTGAGAGAATGTTTGTGGGTATTTTTTTTTTCTTGGTTTAGTGCATTTTTTGTTACCTCCTGCATTTTGCATTATTTTGCTCTATTCTTTAATTTTGTGTGCAAACGACATGCCAGTTTAAAAACAAAAGTAACTCATGTATAGAAAGTAATTCTGGATTGTAAAAACAATGGTAAACAGAAAACTAATGAAATCCATACCAAAATTACACCATCTGATTCAAGTAAAAAAATTACTTACACTAGTAATAAAAAAAGACAAACATGTCTCATGAATATAAAAGAAATGTCTGCTGAGTGTTTTAATTTAGATGTTTCAGAATGCTGCTGTAGGTTTTGTGGGGGATCTGGGGAGATGATTTCATAGCAGAAGGCGTTAGTGTGGCCTGTATTGATTTCAGTGGCGAACCAACTGGGCTGTGGAACTGAGGGATACCTATAGCCTCAAGCTGCTTGTTGAAGAGGAGTTCTCCACTGTTACTGAGAAAGCTCTCTTCTCTTTCCTTCTCCCCAAGCTTCCCCTCTTCTACTGGCTCAGGTTCTAGCATTTCAGCATCTTCTTTCTTACTAAAAAATTTGTCTAAGTAACTGGTGTAAGTATTTTCTTTTTCAACTTGTTCATCTTTCCTTACTTCGCAACAGAACTGGTCTATGAGGAAGCACTCCTCCCCACCACTTACAAACTGACTGTCCCAAGAAGTTTGGTACAGAGCTTCCAACTGTGCCAAATTAGCCATTCCTTTCTCCTGCTTCTCTCTGCTCACCGACTTTGATATTAATCCCTTCAAATCTATCTGAGACACTGAGCTATTCAAGTCATTTAATTTATCAACATCAGTAGACTCGTGTTGTAAACTAAGCTGAATGGTTTCTGCTATAAACGAATCGAAGTCAAATCCTTGATTCTTCTCCCTTTCTTTTTCAACAAGTTGCTGTGATGCTTCCTCAAGTGCTATCTGAGCTTTCACCAACCCATTCTTTTCACATTTAGACTTGCCTTTCTTATCAGACTTCTCTCTGCTCTGTTCCTTCCAGTTTGAAAGATCTATAATAAGCTTGGGCTCATAGTAATGGTTAACTTCACTGTCGCGCCAAACTAAATTATCTAGGTATGAAGATGACCTCATTTTGTAATTACAAGTGTGACTACATTCCAGATCACAGTACTTGTTTTCATGGTGATCTGAATACTGCCAGCAAGGCTCAGTAGAGAAGTGGGTGTCAAAGGCAGGGTCCTCCAGGTACTTTTCACGATCTCCATCCAAATATTTGCGAGGATCCACTTGCACTTCTTCCTCGTCAGTAACATCAGAAAGAGCCCTTGGATCACGCTGAACTTCATCAGCTTCATAGTTATTATGAATAGGCCAGTCATGGTCTGAAAACTGACTTTCATGGTATCTGTAAAACAATTTCCTAAGTGTTAGAAGCTAAAAAAATAGTCTTCTAGCTCCTGAGACAGACAGTTCAGTTTAGAAGTTCCCTTATAGAACAATGACAATTCAACAGAAACAGTTTTTCCTCAATCCAGCTGAGTACTCTTCCAGGTTTTTAATTTGATCTGGCACAAAGTAAAACTCATATGCACATTTGAGAGATTTAAATCCAGAATTATGTACAACAGCTCACTCCATTTACAGAACTCTTTCTTAAAGTGTGTTTAACTGACTTTAAATGAGTACTGGAAATGCCTTTACTACACAACCATTCAGTCATGCTACATGCCACAGTAAGTGATAAATGTACCTTTCCCAATTATAAATATGGCTGTGACTTTCATCCATCAGCAGAATATCATCAACCTCATCTTCAATGTGAAAAGGATGACTTGAAATAGGCTCATCCGTTGGAAAGGAGTAAATGCTCATATAAGGATGGGACAAAGCTTCTTCTGC
>VZTM01012459.1:114670-125665 GCA_013400555.1 Jacana jacana | reverse complement strand
AAACAGAAATATATTCTCTCTCTCACACACACAGATTTATATATGAAGAGAGTCAAATGATGAATGAGCATGTTTTACAATACAGATATAGATTTAAGGCATTGTGCTTATCTTCTAATAGCCAAACATTTGCATAATCAGCATCGTATCAACTTCACAAGAAATGTATGGAATCCTGAAGTCAGCTTTGACAGCTGTAGCACAAGGAGTTACCTCATTCTTTTGTTTTCAATGTGATTTTACAGAGAATGTGAGAGTATGCAATAATGATAGTGCAAATGAACTTCTGTTGTCAATAATATCATTCAATTCTGTATAAACCCTAGTAATTTTTAAAGTTTGAATTCTCAAAGTTGAGAATTGAGTATAAATTAAAGTTTGAATTTATAAAATGGCCCAGGAATATGCATATAATGTGTTTACGTTGATGAGACTGAGAATCTGAAGTGCAGTGGGTGAGGGTCTGTGTTATCACGTGCAGTGACAGAGGTGGCACTATAAAGCTGAAGACAATGTTAACTGATGCTTGGGTTTTTTGCCATTTTACACTCAGAAATTACTCTTGAAAACTAGGAATAGCAGTACTTTCCTTCACAGACACTATTCTGAAGTAAAATTTTTCTTTTCCAAAAGGATTAATTGGGAAAGTTGACTAATACCAACTGATCGATATTTGGGGAGGGGATAGGCCTGACCCTGACTAGTTGCTGATAGACAATCTGTCACTGGTTAGAAACTGCTGGAAGCTGGTAGCCACTGCAGTGGTCACTCTCTGACAGCTGTTCGATAGTTGTGTAAACCGAGTTCATGCTTCATTCAACTCTTAGCTGACAAATGACCCGAATTTCAGAAACTACTGGGGTAGTTGTCACCAACTGTGATGCCTTTCTCAGTAATTTGGCACTGAAATTAAAGAATGAATGAATTACAGAGATTCAGATGTTCCTTTGCTACTGAAGTCACAGTGGCCCTCCTCTCTAAGGCTGAAAGCACCTATATGGATTTATAAAGACTCATGGGATTTGAGTCTTAGCTCTTTTAGGTTTATGGTAGAGTCTCTCCCTTTATGCTTCCAGGTACGGTCTGTGAGGAAGAAAGGTCTTTCCCTATGCTGTGCTTGCTCCTGAGGGGAAATAATTACTAAGGAGGCAGCAGATCATAGGACCCACCTCAAACATACCTTCTTTCTATACTATGAGGTGACTAACACGTTGAACAAAAGTTTAAGTTCATTTCTTTCAACCAGCCCAATGCCTTATCTGCATGAGATGTGAAACCACAGCTGTAATCCTTTCTCTCCAGGTGTGCGTTCATATGAAATGAAATGGTGCTATGCAAGTGCATGGCTTCTGTGGGGCTGGGAGGGGGAATGCAGGGAGCCAATCAGACAAAATCCCAGTGATCTCACAGAAATAACCAAGACCTTACACTCATACTGTGTGAAATTTAAATTTCACATTGGCAGCAGCAATATTTATATTTAAACACCAGTTTTCAAAGTCAGTTCAGCAAATCAGAACTCAGTGAAAGGAAGGGTTAAGTAAAAATTTATTTTTTATAGAATGCATGGTATTTTGAGATAATGAAAACTAATTCAGAACAGAATGAGTTACCAGTGAATGAAGCCTGTTCAGGAAGACCTACAGTTGCAATTAGTCCTAGAATCATAGAATCATTTAGGTTGGAAGAGACCCTTGGGATCATCAAGTCCAACCATCAGCCCTACTCTACAAGTTCTCCCCTACACCATATCCCTCAACACCACATCTAATCTACTCTTAAACACAGTCAGGGAGGGTAACTCCACCACCTCCCCGGGGAAGCTGATTCCACTGACTGACCACTCTCTCTGTGAAAATTTTTTTCCTAATGTCTAGCCTAAACCTACCTCCTAGTCTGTGGAGTGTTTCCCAAAATGGCCTTTCACACACCTCAGCGTTTTTTTCCCTTTTTCCCTTCCTTTCCCTTTCCCTTTCCCTTTCCCTTTCCCTTTCCCTTTCCTTTTCCCTTTCCCTTTCCCTTTCTCTTTCCTCTTCCCTTCCCTCTTGCAGCCCAGGCAGAGGCCCCACTTCTGCTCTCTGTAAAAGCTAAAGTAGTTCCACTTACTTTAATGGTGTCAATCCCGATTTACTGGGGCACAACTGAGCTTGTAATCTGGCTCTGAAATAATAAATTGATGCACACTTGAGGGAAAAAAGGTCTTCTATAAAATCAGGAAAATGCTTTTGTTAAAGGACTGTGAGATTTTTGTTTCTTTTGTTTTGATTTGATTTTTAATCTCTAGTATAAATTTCATAATAAAAAGAATATCTAGTAAATAAATAAAATAAAAAGAATATCTAGTAAATAATATTTCAGGCTTCGTGGAACTAAATTTAGAGAGCGTATTGTTTACGTCAGTGAACTGCATGCCTTTTTCACCATGTCAGGGCACTTGTGATACAGTTGTGTTGGCATCATTATACTGTGGTAGGAGGAAGTCATTTATTTATTCCCGTTTGGCATCGGTAGGATTTAGAGATGAGACATTGCCCCTCTGGATAGATAATTCAATTCTGATGCTTTCGTTTTTTCCAGTAAAACATCAATAATTTGATATGTTTCTATTGTCTAAAGCGGTTTTGTCTTGATGAAAGACATTTTAAGTGGGCAGCGTTTCGGAACACAATTTCTCTTATGTGGCTTGTCATTCTGTGTATAATACGTAAGTAAATCTTATCTATTAAATTAATGAGAATGTGGGGAGAAGGAAATATTTTTGATCAGCGGTAACCAAACTCTGAGAGCAGGGAGGAAAAAAGATGTGCAAAAAGCTTCAAAATACAGCGCCGCATTGTTTGCAAAAAGCCTGCTGTTTCCTTTATGTCGAACTGATCCGTGCCAGAAGCCCTCTTGAATTTCTACAAGAATAGAGCTTCAGATCATCTGCATTCAGTGCCAGAGTCATGGCCCTGGAACCGATAATTGCCTCTGACAGGATTTAATTACCTTCTCCAGGACCTTTTCTCTGTTTGATTGGAGACCACCCCCTGCCTCCGATCAAATCAGACAGTAATAACACGCCGCGGCGCCGGAGNGGCCGGTTGCCCTTCAGCCCCGGTAGCCGAAGGGCCGGCCGCCGGCGCTCGGCGTGACCGCCGTGCTTTTGGGGAGGCGGTTCTTCCCGCCCGCCCCTCCCTCCCGAAATTAACGAGGAAGGGGTGAATTTCCCGGGGCGAAACCCGCCGGTGTTTTCTTACGTAGGTGGAGAACGTGGCTACTTGGTATGCATCGCACGGCCCCCGTTTTTAATATTAACTTGACACATGCGGCCGCTATATTATTTATGGTAGTTTTAATGTAGAGTCTCAGTGTACCCCCGGCTTTAAGAAAGGAAACTGCATTCCTTTAGCAGTCGGCTTTGGGAGACGTAATGCTTTGGAGGTGAAACAGCAGCAGAATTATTTAGAGCGGTAGATTTTAGCAAATACTTTCTCCTTCTCAGAAATTAAGCAAAATCTTTTGCCCGTATCTCATTTAGCAGCTGGATGTCTTGCCGGCATTACTGCTTGGAGAGTTTAATTGGCCCGACTTCAACCGTAAGGTGTGCGGAGCTGCCGAGAGTTAATAGATAGTCTTTTGCTTTTGTGCAAAGTTACATTGATCTCGGTGCAGGTAAAGGGGCTTGTCCCTGCTCCAGCGAAGCCGGTGGAGCAGGGGTAGGTCCAGGCTTATTTCATGCTGTATTTGTTGCTTCATCTGTTTTCACCTCGAAGGGAGATGTAAATGCCATGTAGTGAAATGGAGGGAGGGGGTGATTTGATGTCATGGTAACTTCTCCAACTATCAGTACAGCTGTACATAAAATCCAGTGCTGCTAGAGGCGATGCATCTCATAGCACCTCCGACAGCAGCGGGGGGGATGCAGATGCGGTTCTTTTCCTCGCGGTTCCCCAGAGAAGAGCAGCGGTTACCCTGGTGAATGCCGTGTGTCACGGCATCGCCCCTGCCAGTTTGAGAGGCTGAGCAGTACAGACGGGAAAAAGGATCGCAAGCAGTGCTGCAGAAGCAGCGTTGCTCACAGAAGCAAAAGCCGAGAAGGGGGAGGTGGTGTGGAGCTTGTTCTGTATGAGATAATCTAGCCCTTTGTGCAAATGCCCTGTCTTCATTTTGCCACTTACCCTGTTTTTCCCTTTTCCTAAGTGTCCATATAGTTGAGAAACCGCGATATTTTTATAGGCTTTAAACAGCAATTACAGGGACTTGGGGGGCTCCTATGCTAAGAACAGAATGCTAAGAAACTTCCATGGGAAAGCATTGTTTGGTGAAAATAAGTTGTGTTTCTACAAGGCTGCAGATAACCGCGTGCGTGACAGAAGGCCGATGTAGTTGGGAGTTACTTCAGCCTTCTGTGGCTCGTCTGGCAACTCAGCGGGCTCCTGAGGTGACGAGATGTTAGAAAGAAAAACGTAGAGGTGCGATTCTGTTCTTTTTCTTTAAAACTTCTGCTAGCGTGTAGCACAGTATGCTGACTGCTTGTAGAGACTGAGACACTGTGCGACTGCTCCACGCTGCAGTGCAAAAGCTCTTCCTTTTTCTCAAAGCAAAATACTGAAAGATCAAGTAGACAGTGGACCATCCTGAGCGCAGGTCCCTCTGAAAACATGGAGGGAAAATCCACTAACCCTGGCTCTGTAAAAGTTTTGATTTCTAGAATGGACAAAACCGCTCAATCTTTTCTTATTTCAGCTGGTAGCAGAATAAAGCGGAGAGAGTGTTTGTGTGTGTTGGGGGAGGGTGGGTGGAATCTGAAGCAAGTAACATTTTATTTTTCTTTCATTTGCCCAGCCAGATTCCACTGTGAACATGTAATGGTTTTCACTGAGGCACTGTGTTATTTTAAGGTAAATCTGCTGACTTCAGAATGCATAATCAGTTTCATGATCGTAATAAATTATATCACAGCTATCTCTGGTGGGAAAATGGAAGGAAACTCACAAAGCAAGAGCGCTAGGACAGCTTACTGGTTAGGATGCTAGCCTAGAACCCATTTCTTTGTTGCTTTTTAAAACAAATAATTTCAAAAGCATCTAGGTCAATTAAGAGCTTACTTTAAAAGCATTGTAGGCACTCAGAATTTAAGTATATCTGAAAGATATTTTTGAAAATGTTGCTGCGGTTCAACTCCATAGCTGTAAATTGGGAATTGTAGCAGCTCTTGCAAAGGTGATGTGTGAATATATATATGTTTGAAAGAAATTGGAACAAAATAGAAGTACTCTAAGGACCTGGGATAGACAGACAGGCTACACAGGCTGTGGTACTGAGATCATTTATTCACCAGCAGTCATAGCTTAAGCAGCTTGGGCATCTATCCGCCCTCTTGGCGGGTTGTTCCCAGCTCTTGGGTTCACTGCCACAACTGTTTGCACAGCAGTACAGTGAACTTGATCAAGGAATAGATCCAGCTGGTAAAAGATAAAATATATGCTGACTACATGGCAACACAAACGTCTGCGCCAGCCAAAACACTGGTTGGCATGTGGGGCGGAACGGAGGCTGGGATGAAGGAGGATGGGAGCTACTTAAGCAACCTGCTACTGAATGCAAAATCAGGCTATTCTTATTTTCCAAGTACCTTAAATGTTATTCAGGAAGAGGAAAGGTTTTGTTCTTGTGCCCCAAAAGGACTGACCATGGTCTGAGGAGAAAATTTGGAGATTTTTGGCACTGATTTCTATGCAAGCAAAACTGGCTCTCTTATTTATATGTAAAAAATATATACAGTAAAATAAACCAATATTTGTTAACAATGGCAGTAGCCCACAAAAGAGATGATTTAGGAGTCATGCTGTCAAGTGTTACGTTTTGATTTTTCTGAAGAATTCAATAGAAAACATAAAAATGGAATGCTGCCTTTAAAAAAGACAGTTACAATATTTTATAACTTTTCTTAGAAGGCTGTATTGTATGTCTGCTACAGTATTACTTTTTTAATTACCACTGCCTAATTATGAGATAAATCACTGTTGCATTACCCTTTTACATTTGAGATACAGATACTCATACTCCAGGTTTGTCTTTCCAGGCTTCAGTGGCGGTATACTAAAGATGAATTTCATCTATTCCATGTGACACAGGTTGTTTAACAGGAAAATGTTTTTATTAGAAGAGCTGGGTTAAGGGTCCATCTGGAACCAATTGAATTCTCTAATGGCTTAACCTTCTATTTCTAGAGGGAGAGATGACAAAAAGCAGGGAGGAAATTCAGGCTAACGGTGTAGTTCTGCAATGTGAATTTAAGAACTTTCCCCTCTGCTCCCTCCAGCCTCTTGTTCCTGCTCTCTTGCTGTAATTTGCCACGTCCTCAGCTTTGTACATACAGCTGCTTCTATGACTTGCTGTAAATTATACCGTTCAAATAACTGCTGTTAAAAGTCATCATCAAAAAAAGGATTGGGGAGCACTCAAATAGAACAAATGCAGGAAGAGTAAATTGTGCTATGGGGAAGAAAACGAGCGTGGATCTACAAGGGAAGACCAAGCCTCCTCAAGCCAATATCACTTGAGCCAGTCATCACTAAAGCCCATGTACCGTATAATTACAGACTCCGTCATAGACTTCTTTAGGTTTGCCAGTGTATCGCTGTGTGCCTCCCGGAGCTACGTGCAAAGGCTTTATCAATATATGAAGTACTATAAAAATGGAAGGCTACCTATTGAAGCCTGATTTAAAGTCCAGTGATGATCCCACATATCTTTCCATTATTCCAAGTGGTTTTGGCCAGAACCTGTGTATAGCATTTCCACACCAGATGGGAGGAATTCTACCCATCATGTGCTACAAATCAGGCTGAGCTAAAAAAAGAAAAAAAAAAAAAAAGAAAAAGGAGATTTGCAATAGCATATCTTTAAAGGACTTTTTCATATCTAAAAGACATTGAGGCAGCACTTGTCCTAATACTGTGTTTATAAACCCAGAACTTACAGAGCTCCCCATTTCGTAACCTTTTTATTGCATTCAGGCACAGTGTTAAGCGATTTCTTTCTCAAATGCAGACAGCCTGTGAGACAGCAAATGATTGCTACTTGTCCAGGACAAAGGGCTACAGTATATACATTAATATATGACGTGGGATTCTGAACCTTTTTGTTTGTATTGCTTGTTTAGATTCAAAGCAGAGTGTAAGAGTCCTTATTGATAAATCACTGTATTTGTCTGCCGTTTTAGCAGCATAAAAGAAGGTTTCTGCCCCAACCCCCTCAACAGTTTTTTGTAAAAGATACAGAAAAAAAATCTCCAAAAAGAAAATACTTTCCCCTTTTGAAATTGACCATTGAAAAATGTTTTCTTTCTAACTCATCTTGTATTATTAACTCATATCAGGGTGGACTGATAGCAAAATGTAGAAAAAAAGGTACTATGTTGCCAATAGAAGCAAACAGCTGTGAAGTCTGTGAATTTTGTTTAGTTTGTGTTCCTTAGTGCCACATCCCTGGCAGAAACATTGTAGGGTAGGGTGTAGCTAGAGGAAATTAGCAGAAGTGTTGATTGTAAAATATTGGTGAATGTATTTGTGTATGTGTTTGAGGAGGAGATAACTGCACAGTTCACTCCTAACCCCATCTGCTTAAGTGTACTGCACAGTTATTTGAAAAACCTTATAAAAAAGATAAAATCCTGAGTGCAAAGAGCCTAAAAATGCATCTGTATTGAGAAACTGTAGCCAATTGATTATTCAACTAGCAAAATGGAAATTTCAAGTTGCATAGACAGCTAATTGTGGCCTGCCTATGGAATGACAGGTCTATAATTTTTAGTTTTGTGCACATTCAAAGCCAGTCACCTTGACACTTAACAGTCCATTATCTGCCGGCCACCGACCATATGATGATATTCAAAGAGTGACAGGTCTTTTCCATTACAGAATGATAAAATGCACTATGCTTTATTTGGATAAAGCTGTCTTCATAGACAGAACAAACCAGGTGCTTATCTGATCCTTGCATGCAAGAATGACATTGGGACACCTTTTACTCCATGGGGCTAACCTTTTTTTTTTATTTTTGGCGTTTTTTTGTCATTGGTCTTTTGGGATAGAGATGAGTGAAATGAGTGAAACTGGTATCCCCAGTGTTGTTTTCTAGAAGAACAGGTAAGCTGGCATTCATATCTATGATTTCTTTCCGTAGTAAAGAAGATAGATTGCAGGAAGCATTGGGACCCAGGTCATGCAACTACATGATTCATAATCTAGGGAGAAATGTTTATTTTTTTTATAAAAAAAGATTGTTGTGTTTCTAGCATGAATACGGAGCAAGGTCAGGAAATATGTCCCAGGATACATGCTATCAAATAATAAACCACAACAAACTGCCACAAATCAGGCTGAGTCTGAATTTAATTCAGACTTAAACAAGGGGCCGAATCCAGCCAGGGACTCTGGTGCACCCTCCCTGGGTGTGGTAAACACATCTGTGGTTCTATTCCTGGGCTGTAGCAATAACACAACACTGGTGACCATCTCTCTTTGTAGGAAAAGCACAGCTTGAAGAGCAGACGGTGCTTGGAGCTGGTTCTTTAGGTTAGAGTGATCCCTGCCTGGGCATCTCTTTAGGGAGTTGTGTAACCCAGGGAGGGCAGGGAAGTGGTGCTTCTATAAAAGAAGCTCAAGCCACAGAACACAGAGTGTCTCTTCCTTGTACCTTTCTGTGCAGGGAAAGCCATGCCATTGAGTGCTACAAATGATTTGAGTACAGGAGCTTGCAGTTTTCATGAACCTAATGGGAGATGGGCCCATGCCAAAGTCATAAACTCTATTTTGACCTCAGCACTAGTTTCCGTGCCAAATTGTTCTCAGTGAGTTTTATTTATTTATTCATAAATGCGATTTTTTCATTGAGTATCCTGAATGGACATTTAGAATAACTATTTTTAAACTATTTCTGAAGTTTTAACAAGAGTCAATACTGTTCTTCTTTACTAAAAGGCCCATTTCATCTCCCACTGACCATTAATGTGAAGACACTCACTGATTCATCATGTACTGGAGCAAGTGCTGCATGAGTAACCATGAGAATTTTCTAAGAGATAAGTTGCATCAACAGTTCATTTTGAAATGGTCTTAGAATGATAAAAAATCCTGTGTATTACAAATTTACAGAGCAGTTTTCTCCCTTTAGAGTATAACATTTAGAGTTGGCAATAGTAACCTTTGCCACTGGAAAAGTTGTTTTGAGGATTTTCCAGATGATACACAGCTGCCATTTCAGTGTTAAATATTATTCTTTTAGCTCCTTGCTTATTCAGTAAAGATCTACAATACTTCTGTAATTATTTTTATCCTATAAGAATTGTACTTTATATGCAAACATTCAACCTATGTTCTCCTATGTATGGTATATTGCATGTATTTATAGCTTTGGAGAAAAGGCTAATGAGGAGAGCATACTCTGAAGAGAACAGTCATGAGACTTCATTTGTTCCCTACATGCTGCAATAATACTAATGCACCTTTTACTCTACAGAATGGCCTGTACTTGGGGAATTGTGTTTCATCCAATTTTCTTGCAAATAATGAACAAGTTCCCGCAGGTTTATTGGCACTATCTTGTGCACACTTTTTTGGTGTAAATTATTTATTCTACTAATTTAACAGCAAACAGTCCTGGATAGTGAGCTTAGTGAGGCAATTTCATAGATATTGGTTGTAGGTTAATTATTTAGGGATTGAGACATCTCTGGTAATGCCAAATAAGTCAGACCTAATCAGAAAAAGAAATTGAATGCATCTAGTTTTTCCAAATCTCAGATCATGCAACCATTATTTGATGGTCATTAAGTTTGGTGTGTTCTTGCAAAGGAACACGAATGTGTTTTGAGATACTCTACAAGTTAACCCTTATGGTTCCTATCATTTCCCAGGTGGTCGACCCTTCGGTCACTATTAGCCAGCTGACCAGAATGTTCAGATCCATACATTCAGTTCTGGAAATGAAGATGGTTAAGGATGTTTTTGCATATGTGTCTCGTGGGATAGCTTAGCGGTTTGGCGTCTGTTGAAATATGAATGCTGAAGAATCATCAGATAAATAATATTTAAGACTAAAATAAACAACCCCTGCTAGTTTCTAAAGGTGGTGTGCAGCCACACAGACAAGAGTATTTAACTGTTATAATTGTCACTGTTTTATTTTTATAGAGAGATTTTTATGCTAATCACTTGAAAAACACGAAGCGTCTAAAGTCCTGTCTAGCATCACTATCCAGTGTCAGTTTAATGGGAATGGGTGTTATGTGTTTTTTTTAATTCAGTGAGGAAAACATTATTCTTAATTGGTTTGGGGTTTTTTTCAGCTGACATAAAATAAGTTGGGCAGTTCATTGGAGAGAAATGTCGGCTCTGAGTAGAGCCTGGGAAGACAATGAATGAAAACAGTCCNAGAGAGTTGAGGATATGATGGCAAAAGCATGATAGTTTGCATTGGTGAAGGGATGTATTGAAGTGTTCTGCACTAATTGGATTTTCTTTAGCACGAAAGCCTTTGTGCCAGATGTGTTGCACTGGTAAGAGAGATGAATAACTGAAGCCAGATCATTAACAAGCAGGATAGGATGGAGTCACTTAGTCGCAGATTGAAGGAAGCCCCATCATTGCCACTTAAGGGCATTCTGCTAGCAAGGATTTCAAGAGTACAACTAAACATGTTTCCCATTTCACGTTCAATTGATCTGAGATGCATCCTAACAATATATTACTTTTCTGTATTTCACCATGTGAAAATAAATACAATCCTTCAAGGCAGATGAAAAGCTCAGATGTATTAATTGTTCTCTGGTAGGAAGACATGTGAATCTGCAAAATTCTCCAGTTGCTGTGGGATTTTTGCATTTCTAAGGAGAGCTAATAAAACTCATGATTAGTGGAGGACGATAAGAGTACCTTGGCTAGTGCTTTAATGATGGAGTGCTTCAGGGAAGCAAGGAGGAGACCTGGGGCTAGAGTCTAATGACCA
>VZTM01012459.1:99071-109381 GCA_013400555.1 Jacana jacana | reverse complement strand
GAGAGGAACTGAAAAACTGGGCTTGTGCTAGCCCTGAATGGGGACTTTGGCTCTTTGAGAAGCCTATGCTTCAGCCCAGTGTTTAAGAGAGAAATTTTAGTCTACAGAGCGTGTACCTAGTTGATTAGTTGACGCCTAGTTGACGCCTTCCAACTCCTCTTACTCTGCAACTATGGTTTGTCATTACACAGCAATGCCATTTGATAAGTCAGATAAAATATCTCATCTGATGACTCTCATCCTGTCATTCCTCGAAGGGAAGTACCAAACAGTAGTAATAAATTAGTATCAGTATGGCCAGAGGTATTTTAAGACAGTGGCCATTGGACCAGTTCTTAAACACTTTAGGAGCATATTTTCCTGTTGTTTCCATTTCTAAACCCAGACTTCTAAAATCCTGGGAGTTTGACTCCTTCCTGTGAGTCACACAAAGAAATAAATTTTTTATTACATGTATGGAGCCCAGAGTCCAAAACCTTGGCGTGCTTTTCCATCAGAGGTTTTAACACCTGCTATCAAAAGATACAGGTCAAAAATGGGTGGAGCTCCCCGTGGGTGCGGCGTTTGGGTCACACTGATCTCTGGGAGACCTGAGCTTATTCAACAGCAACACCGTGGAAGTTTTCTATTAGTACACATGCTATGTAAATATACTTATATTTCTATGAGTACACATTCTAATATAAATAGAGAAAATCAGCATAAGGACTCTTACAAAAATGTAACAAGAACAAAGTATAAAAAATTTGAAATAAAAAAAAAAAGAAAATTTATCAACTTGCAGACTATGCCAATCTTGTGGCTTGTGGGCTTTAATCATTGATATTTGCGTTGTTAATTTGGCAGTATTGAACACAGGTAACTGTAGCATTCTGATCTGACAGATATATGGAAAAGAGCACACTGATGAAAATCCATCGGAAGAGAAGTGAGTGTTTCAAAGTGATATGAATGTACATAGTCAGATTCTGAACTGAAAGAATTCAAGTGTGGACTGACAGCAGTGATCTCTTATTTTACTGTGCATTGGATCACACTATTCTTTCTAATAGAGAGCCCCAAATATGAAGAAGTAATTTACCCATTGTAGAACTCCGATATGTAAATTTTCTTTTTAAGCTCACAGAGTGCTTTATTATAGGCTAAACTTGAAAGAATAGAAAGAAACAGACAACAGTGGATGAAATTGTACGGTTTAATAGGTTTTGCATATGAAATATCTGGCTAAAAATCATATGTGTTTTTAAAAAAAAGCTTTTATATCAACAACTAGTGCCTCATCTCAAATATAAGGGTCTGATCTCAAGGCAGGGCAGAACATCTGCTCCTTTCAATTTTATCAATTTAGCTAGAAGCGAAGCCAAGGATTTCAGTGGGATGAAGGTGATTCTGTAGCTTCTGCTCTCTGACCCAACAACATAAAGGATAGCCTTTAGTCTGAAGCTTGGGCAGAAGCTTAAATATGCATTTGTCCAGGTTTATTCTAGATTTTGACCTTCTTAAGGTTAACAGCTTGTTCTAAATGGAAACGAGTCATAGTCAGACTATTAGTTTATCTTGCATCTGGGAAGAGGCATCTGGGGCATTTTTATGTCTGAATTTGTTTTAGTAGCTATAGAGTTATGTAGGCTTAGCTCCATACCTGGGGCTTGTGGAAAACTGGGATCTGAACCCCTAGTTTTCCTTTGTCTTTTGCATTGCCATTTTTTGTATTTTTAATTTTTTCCTTTTTTCACTTTTCCTTCCCAGAGGTGAGACATCTCACTGGATGGGTCACTGTGACAATGAGGCTGCTACAAACCAACACTGTGATCTGCTTCTCTCAGCTGCTGCCAAAGGCTACGCTGTGTGCTGATCTGAACGCACAACAGGAGTCCACGGGAGCCCTGGGTGGACGGAAAAGTACCCTGGTTAAATTCTTACTGAGATCTATAATCTGAGTTTTGAAAAGGCTTTTCTTTTAGAAGGCATTTTTTACAATAAGATCACAGTTTTGAATTTGCAGTAATAACATCATGGAAGGCGGAATTGTGGTCAATACGTCTGAGGGGGGAGGAAAAACACTGATAGAAGGCGACTCCTCAAAGTGCTTAGTTTCGGTTAACAGTAACCGACAGAGAAAATGACTTTTTAACACATAGGTTTTGAGATCACCTCATGGGAAAAGATGACATCAAACCCCCTGGAAATCATGCCTAGATTAGTTTAGAAGCTTGAATGTATTACCAGAAAATCCTCTCAAGATTCCACTTACCCTTTTTCTACTAAGCTCCTATCTATATATTCTCTAATAGAGAGAAGTCTTCTATATTTGTTAGCACAACTTTCTAATTAGGCTTATTGATAATTAATCTGGATAAATCCATGTGCAGAAACTTCTCATTATCATTCTTTTATAGCATGATTTAGGCCCTTCAAGAGATGCTTGTTTATAGATATTTTCCATTTCATGGTTTCTGCTATGTGTGTGCAATGGTGAGCTTATGGGTGTAGTTTAGTTAAATTTCCAACTACATTTTCGACTACATTTTAAGGAAATTAGTCCTTGGTAGCCATTGCTTGATCTTGATGATTGCTTTTGTACATGAAAATGTTGATGTGACTGTAATAAATTTCCTGACATAAATATTTTCATTTACAATAGCACACTTTCTGTCATTTCTGGGTCTTTTTGTTTTGCTTTGTTGATTGATTTTGTTGTAGTTTTGGTTTGGGGTTTTTTTGTACTTTCCAGTTCTTGTTCAGCTCTACAAGCACACTGCTAAGTGGCAGGAAGAATAATATATAGCATGCAGTCCATCATCTACATTCCCTTCGCATTAGGTGTAACACTGGCATGAAAATCAGAGCTCCTGCTCCAATTTTTCCAGCTGTCTCTGTCTCCCTGTGATCTTTTTGTACAAATTTTCTGGCAAGTCTTTGAAAATGCAAGCTTATATCCCTTTCTTGAGCATACGTACCCACGTTTTGCTGTCTCAAAGCATGGCTACAACTGAATGGGATTGTTAATTTTTTGTGAGTAATTTGAGTATGTTTACTGATGTAAGCAAATCCTTAAAACATACAATAACTTCCTTTGTCCTCTTGCTGTCAGATTTCTGTGTAAGTTTGTTTTGTTTTCATTCAAAATATATGAATAAAGCAATAACAGAATCTTTTCACTGCCATCTTCAGGGCTTATTTATAGAGTACTTTTACAGCCTCAGGAATTGTTAAATTTTAGGCAATAAACGTCACCTTACTTCTGAGGTTATGTTTGGTTTATTTTCTTTAGCAATATTATTGTTTTAAAACTGTAATATGTTTTCTATTTTGGTCTTTTTTCTATTGCCCCAAGGGACTTGAGCTATAACCAGGATTTGCATTGACCACGGTGCTGTTCTTATTCTGCACATGGTTACGAGTAGACAGGAGAGAGTGCCAGGGCCAAACGTGGTATTCTATTGGAAGAGCTTGTGCCAAGATTTGGGCTTGAGCAATTTGGAGGAGACATGATGTCACTGTCTCCATAAAGGGAATTTGGACAGGAATGTAGTATTGTATTTTGGGCATGTGTTTCAAAAGTAACAATTAAAATAATACCTTGTATGTTTCCTTAATTTTTGTATTTACTCTCTGGTTTCACAGTCCTTGCCCTGCGTTTCTCGTGTCCTAGTGATATTTCTCTTTCATTGTTTTTCAAGCAGAGTTTGATGACACTGATTTAGCAGTTTCTCACAGTTCACTGCCTCAGTTTTCATCAAATTATACTTCTAGTTACACTAGACACTTTCATCATCAATTTCCATATGCCTCAAAGACATGTGGGGACCCGTTTGCCAACACTGAACTCAAATGTTAGACAATAACTGGAATACAGGATTTTTTTTTTTTTTCCTAGGGTGTCTGAGACAGAGTGGAGTCTTGGGTTCTTAGCGAGTGTTTTCAGCCTGGATGCATTAAAAATCTAGACAATCTAAACTGCTATGGATTATTGATTTTAAAATGTCAAATCAAGGGATAAAAATCAACATTAACCAGAAATTATACTGTAAGATCTTACCCATTTCTTTCCAGAAGCCTATCTTACATTAAAGAGCACTGCTTGAATTTAAGCTTCACTCTTTCATGACAGAATGGGAGGGTTCATAAGCATCCTGAACTGTATTTTCTGTACAATAGAGTTTGATAATTATGATAGTTAACATATAACAAAGATTTTGGCTTCAGGCTCTAGGTTTACATGTACCTTCAGATCAGCAGTGTAACTAGGAACATTCAAAGTGACAAGACTCCTGAGAATGACTGTGAAAGTATTTTCCTTCCTTTAGGGGTCTTGTTCTTCGTATTCAAATTGGAAAGATCTCCATGTTGGAACGCATGACCCCCTTTTAAAAGTTTTTCATTATGTTTGTCTTACAATTCCCTACATTTTTCTGTAAGAGACCACGCTCCTGGCCCACAGGTAATTTGGACTTGCGCGTAGATGAGCTGGAGACCATGGTTCTAACATCTGTCAAAAGTGTAAAGTTAATTATGCAAGGCATGAAGTGAAGCTCTGGTGCCTATTTGTTTAGATGTAAAGAGGCTCACTCTGAGTAACTGTTGACAACGGTAATCATCATCAGATAAATTTGCTGTTAAATCTGTAGCCTTCGTTCTTCAAGGTAGTATAGGCGTAATACCTATATTATGCCTTCTGTACCACCATGTAAATAGCTTTATTTGCTCTGTGAGCTAAGGTCTATTTTAGTTTTGCAATTTGTTTCTTTGTGGAATTTTGACTGATGTTCAGAATTTCATACATGACTTTCGGTGCAATAGGGACCTTCTCTCAGGGAAAGAGAGAAGAATTTTTCTCTGCCTGCACGAATTCCAGTTTGTGGAGTCTGCCATTTGCAGAATGCACTCAATGGGATATAAAGCCACTTCACGGAATCATCTGTCTAAAGTCAGAAGGATATGGCTGGAGCCAGAGCATAGGCAGGGAGCTGTCTGATATCACTGTGACTTCTCAAAACTCATGAGGAAACAGTTAGTCTTATATCCAGGAACAGAAATGTAGTGTGGACACTGCCACAGGATAAGATGATCTATGTGATAGGGAAGGAAGAGAGTTGTGAAATAGTTAAAGGTCAAGGAGAAGAGGGGTTTGTAATACTCTTTACTGTAGTACTAAATCCATGTTTCCTGACAGAATTTGAAGTTTTACAATTATATGATACAATGAGCTTTGAGTGCCTGAACTGAAGGTAAATTAAACTGAAGGTTTTCTCATGCATTGGCTTGACTCAATGCATTCTAGACAAATGAAGTGATCAAATGGTCACTCAAGGAAAAAGGCATCCACCTTCCCCTAAACAGATAAATTGATGTGCAATACACGGGGTGTTCAAACACCTCATGTTATTCCTGCAGTTGAGTACTCCCTGCCACAGCTCATTGACCAGAAGGTGATCACCAAAAACCTTTTGTGCCCTGAGCCTTCAGTACCTGGGAGTTCCTGCAGTAAAGTCTGCTGTGCCTTAAAGAAAAACTGCATCTTTATGTACATCCAAAACTGAAGTCACTGCCTGCTCTATCATGAAGGAATAAATCACCCATTCACCCTTCTCAATTTTGAAAAAAGAATGTTTGGTGGAATGTTCAAAACAAAATTAATAGGAATGGTTTCCTCTCTAGGTACTTGACAAGCAGTTACACTGGGAGTCTTTAGAAGGACAAATGATTTACCTACAGCTTTTTGCATCACTTTTTATTTCTACAGAGAGCAAGTAGGAAAGTTCCAATCAAATATTTGATTTAATTTAATTTAATAGGGGCAAGGCAGCAGACAACCATTATCCGGTGACAATGTTCTGGTCCATCGAATATAAAAAGAATGCCCAGAGGACAACTAGTGATATTTCCTTCAGAAGTCTTACCTGATGCTCTGTCAGCATTAGGATGATGTGCTCCTTTCTGTCTGCAGATTCTGTTAGGAGGCTCAAGTTTCACTTCCTTTTGAGAATAGTCCTTTTTCTCAAAAAGCTGGTACACTTCTATGGAGAGGCCATGGGTTCTTCCTGAAGATGTGTTTGCTGGAGCATTGAGTGGGTTAGTGTGTGTATGGGCCCATATTTGTGAGAGTAAAAGTCAGATAAAAATTCATTACAGCAGAGATTACCAAAATCAAAAGCCAAGAGGTGTGTTTTAACAAAATTCAGTGTTTGGGGTTTAATTAGCAACTAGTTCCAGTTTGTGATTTTCTTAAGAAAAAGAAGCTAAGAGCTATAAAACATTTTGCATCTTCAAAATCGGAATCCTGGGTTAGGTTTTTTTGTTTGTTTGTTATAAATAATACTATATTTTTCTGTTGTTTTCATATACACACCAAGTGCTCTGTGACTTACGGGCCACAAATGGAGGAAGAGAGCAATGGAGAACTTTTAATCTCTTCAACTATATTCTGCACATTTGGAATGTAGTATCTGTTCAGTGGGGCACGAAGCCTAAACTAACACAGTTTTCTCCGGTTGCCTTCAGTTCCACAGTTACTGAAGAATTTCTAGTTTAATGAGGGGAACAAGCCTGTTAAGATACAGTTTTTGGCAGAATTGCAATAGTCTGTATTGGAATATGGTGAGTTCAGTGACTTTCAGAGTAGATTGCCTCCAGGAGTTGTCCACCTGATCAACATCTACTTTCTTAAAATGTTAACAAATCAAAATATGCGTTGTCAAGTACTGTAGGTAACTGTAGTGTACCAGCATGCCCCAGTCTCTGCAGGCTGGAATTCAATTCTATCTGCAATACAAATGAGAATCCTTGATGCTCCACTCTTAAAATGGCTAAAAGTCCAAGGAATACATGTATTAAAAAAAACAACAAAATGCCTTTGATACTGTGTCCAAACTAAAACATAGTGTGAAACACTGGCCTAACTTTTTTGGAGTGGTAGCATACCTTGTGCCGCTCTTGGTCCTGCAGTGCAGGCTGTGGCACTCTGTGTTATGCCAGCATAAGCATTTCAGAGGCTGTGCTGTGGACTAGACTGGGGAATTTATCTGCCTTAAACCCCTCTTTCCCTTTCTGGAAGGACTTTTTTTAAAAAAATGCATTTGTTTGTCTTCTGTGGTTTATATCCCTGTGGTATGGGAGCAGAAGTAAGTGGCAGAGGAGTGGGGGAGTTTGGAACACTCTTAAAATAGGATTGTTGATTATTTTATACAGCAAGTCATGGCCTTGTAATCGGGTCTTCCCTCCTTTGGTCAAACAATGGAATATTCTTGAGATAGCTTACTCTAAGCATGCACTCAACAAGCAACACGCAGCAGGTTGTGGGGGACAGTAATGCACTGCATGATGTACTACATCCTGACCAGGTAGGACCTGCGTCAGGACAGCCCTGTAACCACAGACCAATGTCATGATACACAGCTTTAGAAGTTTTTAGGCTTTTAAAAAATTCCTTTCTGTGTATCTTATTATTTAAGTAACAAGTTCTCAGAGGTGGACTTTAAATAATACCTTTTTTGTATTAGTTCACATATACTTAGGGAAGATTTTTCCCAAAGTAAAGAGCAAAGTGAGATAGGTGTCCATGGTACACTCTGGAGCACACTGCGTGTGTCTCCAAAGATGCTAGTCCTTTCTTGTGCTTGGCAGAAACTGGACACAGCATTTTAGAGATCACAAACCAGATTTTGAAGAATCTGTATGCTTTTCACGATACTGAAGTATTTTACATTTTTTAACATGCAACTGCTGCATCTGTACATTTGATGATACTCACTTTGGCTTTGTAAAAAAGAAAAAAACAAAATCCAGAGCAAACTCTGAATATGACTAGGGTTTCATGTATAACATACACTTTTAATGTTACAAATAGGAAATATTAAAGTAAACAGAAACTGCTTGTTCACTGTTTTGAATTTCACCCAATTAGAAAAATCAGTCCTGTGACACTCAGAATAATCAGCTTGTTTACTTTTGAAGTTTTCAAATTTATCTTTGAAATCCTCATGTCAAGTGTGTGTTGACATTCCAGCCAAAATAAAGACAGTTTCTGTACTTAGAGAGTGGCATTTTGATGCTGTTCTTGTGAATTAGAGGAGAAAGGCAACAAAATGCAAGTCTTTTTGTGAGAAAACCCTTTAAACAATTTAATAAAACATTTTTTTCCTTCTTTTAGCAGCTCCAGGGCCTGCAGATTTCTGAAGGCGAGTACATCTTTGGAGAGCATCCTGTTCTCGGGAAAACAGAAAATAAGTAGTTTGTAAAAAGAAAGGGTTCTGTTATGTGCTTTTGACAGAAAATGTTTCAGAGCTTGTAAAGGCATCTATTAAAAACAGTGCTCTTGATGACTGTATTATGTGTTGTTGCTGAACTTGTAGTGTTGTGAAAAAGATGTGACCTTAGAATCAAGTCCCACTCTCATTTGAGCAAAACCCAAATACCGCTAACTTTCAGGCAACGTTTAAGAACTAATGAATTAGGTAAATGCTTATTTTAGTATTAGGACGCTGGCATGCCGGCATAATGTCTGATTTGTCTCTCACTAGATATCAGAGAGAAGGTCTTTGAGTTTTCTAATTCCTTGTTCAGTCACCTATCCAGGCTTCTACCCTTTTTTCCTGCTCCGTGCTAAATGCTCATTTTTGTAGTGCTGGGGGCTCTAGACGTAGTATGAGGACACAAATATAGGAAAACTCCTGCTACAACTACAGAGAAAAGATGAAGCATGTTCAGGATCAAATCTGCTCCTCCTCACCCCCACCCACCCACATTTTTATATATAATCTGGCAGTGGTACCAATAAAGCTATCCTGACCTCCTTGTGTCCCCAGTTGCTCATCTCACTCCCTGCCTTGTCCCAGCAGAAACATTTGTGAGGTGGATTGGAGGGTGACACCTGACTCACACTGAACCAGACTGCTTTTCCCTGGTTTCCCAGGTGGGGTTCCCTGTTCTCACATGATGGCTAGTACAGGGACAGAGGTGGGGTAAGTGGGCTGAATACTGGATTGCTCATTTTACAGCAGTGCTGAAGTAAGTCACCCAAAAAATCTTTGTGAATCTGTGGCCTCAGACTCCATTCCAGGCAAAGATTCCCTGGAAATGTTGCTTTGATTTGGTAAGGAGGACACCAGTGAGGACACCAGTGCATCATTTTGTCTGAAACGGAAATTTTCCTTTGGTGGTTCACAGTGCATCCATCTATTAAAAGGGGAAACTAGAATAGTGAAAAAAATCAGACTGAAAGATCTAATGTAAAATTCGGTAAAAACTTGTGCTATTTAATATTTTTTTTCCAGGTTGATTTTTCTTAATTTGCCATGCATCTAAACAGGACAATCCATCCTGGTGGGCTTCTGTCTGGCAATACTGGGGACCCTTCTCATTGTTTTCAACAACAAAGAAAAACCTGCCCAGTTGCCATGCATCTCCAAAGGTTGGCCAAAGTCAGAATTACTTATTAAAACTGTGTAGGACACTACTTACTCTTAGAGGCCTGTTAGGAGCTTTTATTTTTTGTCAACTCGGTTATTCTGAATGATTTTGAATTTTTTCCTTTTCTTCTTTTTTCGCCCCATTGCAAGCGCCTGACTGTGGAAGTCCCTCTTTCCGTTTGCTGTCTTGAAAGTAAAAGAACAAACACCTCTAATCTTTACTTTGTTTCTATTGTGGCTGTTGACACAATTGCTGCGGATTTTGGAGGTTGGGGGCGGGAGGGGGGACGGAGGGCGACACTGACTGAAAAAGACAACAGCAACCTCCCCGATTCTACCCCTATAGAAAAGCCCCGATTACCCTAGGGCAGTGTTGAGCCTCACAGGCTAACCCTGTAGTAGTAGTTCTTTATGATGTTTGGGGGATTTTTTGGTTTTGGGTTTTTTTTTTTCTGATTGCTGAGGTTAGCTTATCTAGAGAAGGAGCAGAGCACTGCATTAATACCGAATGATGAAAAAGGTGCGGGAGGTGGGAAAACCTGTTTAGAGGATTTTTATTTTTTTTTTTTAATGGTTGCTATTATTTATTTATTTGATTATTTATTGAGGCAGGGGAAGAGCCGAGCGGCGATGNTTTTTTTCTGATTGCTGAGGTTAGCTTATCTAGAGAAGGAGCAGAGCACTGCATTAATACCGAATGATGAAAAAGGTGCGGGAGGTGGGAAAACCTGTTTAGAGGATTTTTATTTTTTTTTTTTAATGGTTGCTATTATTTATTTATTTGATTATTTATTGAGGCAGGGGAAGAGCCGAGCGGCGATGCGCGGCGGTCTGTACGGGATGCGAGCCGGGCGCCTGCCGCGGTCTCCCGGGCGCTGCCCCGAGGCGGCGTGGGGGGTT
>VZTM01012459.1:84099-97671 GCA_013400555.1 Jacana jacana | reverse complement strand
TCGGGGTGGGGATGTAGCTCCCCACGCCGCCTCCGCCTTCGGCTCGGTGGGGAAGCTAGAGCCCGGAGTTGGCCGCAAACTGCAGCGCAGCATCGCGGGGGCTGTCAGGGCAGTTGCTCAATGACCCCCGGGGCGCGGGGTGACACACCGAGAGAACCCGGAGGTGCGGAGGGAGCCGCCGGCTCTCGGTGGGGAGCGTGTTGCGGCGGACGGTGCCCGCACTCCGGGTCGGTGTAACGTGTTTTTTGTTGCTGTAACAGTGTCGGGATAGTAGATGAAGCCACAGAAGGTGTTGACACGGAATTAACCCTTTCTGCCTCCTGCCTTTCAAAATTTTCTTTAAGGACGCGAGACCAGCCAGAAGGCGAATTTCTGAAATAGAGATGGGGAAGAAAGGCGTAAATATTGTACCGGGGGGAAATGCTTTTTTCGCGTGCCTGTGAGTGCATGTACATACGTGGAGCTTGTCCCTGTACCTCTCCATGTAGCGTTGCGTTTTAAAATCACTTATCCGTGCATATTTCGTGGTAGCTTTTTTGACACGATGGTAGTAGACTGATTTAAAATTAGCCGCGTGTAAGTTTGTGTCAGCCCTTTTGTGAAAAACTGCCGGGTTCTCTCTGTAAATCTGAGCATATGTATACAATAGAACATCTCTTTTGCTGTCGGTACAAATCCACGCTGGAGAAGGTTTGTTGCTCCCAGGATAACAGCTATATTTGGGAAAATGTAACGTGCTAAAAAAAAATTATCTTCATTTAGTTTTTTAATATAATCAGTCTTACTCAAAACTGCCACATAAGGTGTAGAAGACATTGCAGGTAGTTTTACTTGGCAGATGTGAAAAATAATTCAACATATTCTTTTGTACTCATCTCTTGTATGTAATCTTCAAAGAGTGATTGCAGTTGGAGAAAGAAGGATAGTAGTGATTCAAAGTAGACGATTTGTTTTGGGTTTTTGTTTGTTTGTTTTAATATCGGGCCTAAAATAAATGTGTTTTAAAGTTTTGAAGTGTGCAGCTCCTTTTGGATATTCTTCTTTACAAAAGTTCACCATAAAGAAGGAATAACTAGATGCTTCTGGTAGGTAAGCAGTAGTATTCTATAGAGTGCTAGATGGAAATCAATGAATTGACACGAAAAAATGTGTCTTCAAATTATACTGGTTTTCCAGTCCGGGCTTTGTTAATTTCATTTTCAAAGGATGCTTTTTTGGCTTTGCCTTAATTTAAGTATAGAGATTTATTCTTAAGATTAAAGATTGGAACAATGGGAAGCACTTGCATCTTATAGACTTACAATCTTATAGAAAGTCAACTTTAAAGTATTTAATACAGATATTCAAGTATCTTCATTTGTTTTATGTTGGTTAGTTGTAATTTCTTTCTGTAACATGGGTTGCTGTAAACCTTGTAAAAATGCTTATTATCTTTATGTATCATTCACTCTCATGATCGAATTGGATTTTTTTCCATGAGTGAACTATAATATGAAATTTAATGTTCTGACCTTTGTTAGGCTAGATTACTGAAAATAGTGTGATTTAGCTTTTCTGAAAGCCCAAGCATATTTTTGTTGTTGGTTTAATGTGATGTTTTATATTGTGGCTTTTAATTATGAAAAAAATCATATGAGACATGTAATTTTCACCCTACTTCTTAATTTATGCAGACACTGAAGCTCTTGCTGGGTAAAAGAAAAACTTAGTATTTTTTTTACTGGGAGTTTTGATGGCTAGCATTCTTGTTAATGACAGTCATTTCTCTAACAGGAAGATGTTTTCATTTGTCTTTACTCTTCAGTGCAGGGCAATTATGCTGCTCTGTGTTGCACACTCTTCGTAGCTCCTATCTCAAAAGAATTACAGTACTTGGAACAGGACTGCAATTAGAAGCAGGTGTTGTGTTTTACTGTTATGCAAAATAACACTAAAATATAATTGTAAGGGAAATTAAAGAAACAGCTGCAAACTTGGTATGGTAACCACTACATTATGATTTGTGAGCAGTTGTTGTGTGCATCTTACCATCTCTTCTAACACAGCAAATATTTGGATTAATTCAGCTCACCTTGATAATTTCTACCCCTGAAACTATTGTGTTTATAGATACAGGAGGATTAATGCCAGGACCAGACCATAACCTTAGGTACAGAGATAAACTGTCGCACTGGTGCCTCAGTTTTTAAATGGAAACTTTATGGCTTAGTTTCATCTTTCCCCCCCTCTCCCTGCCTCCAATGATAAAAAAAGATGAAGGATAGAACCCAATTACTGGAATGAACGTTGCAGAATGTCTTAACCCAACTAACATATGGAAGCCTACATAGGCCTGAGGTTGTAAAATAGTAAAATAAATGGCCTATAGCAGGCCATCTGCCATTTGCAGGGCATTTTTATCGTTCTTCATGCCAAACTGGAAATTAGTCTTTGTATTAAAAATATATTTTGAATACAAATCAAAGATTCCAAGTGTTTAACATTACACATGGCAAACACATTTGTATTTTGGAGCTAAAAGAAGTCCAGGAAAATCACACTGGAAAAATACTGCTTAGTTTGATGCTGAAGGCTCAAGTCAATTCTCTTCTATTTCCTATCTCTTTGTCTTCCCAGTAAGCACCGATTTACTTTTGTAAATTCCACGCCAGATATGAAGAAACCTCACAATTGTGTGTGGCAACTAAAGGAGAGGGGGGGGGGTGGGTGGGATCAGCTGTTGCAAAATGTCACGGTTTCATGCAAGTCCTTGCAGCTAGGATAGTGTGCCCCAGCTGAGGCTCTGCCTCATAAACAGGGCTTTTAGAGAGTTGCTCATCTTGAAGATATTCTTCGAACATCAGCTGATCAATTCTCACAAAGTCCCTCTGAAAGGAAGGCAGCTGAAGTATCCTCAGTTTATTGATCGAAGAAATTGAAGCTCCGATTCCGTGCGGGGAGCTCGACAGATCAGGTTGAGGAAGTTTCTGGCTATTTGGCTTATGTTCATATTATAGAACGCTTCCAGTCTTAATGCAAAATATGTTTAAGAGCACTTTGAAGAAGTGAAAGATAGGAATGCCTAGAGAGGGAAGAGCATATTTCTTTCATCTTATGCAGAAATATTTATGCAGAAAATCGCACTTAAATCTGTCAGATAAATCATTACTTGCTGTCTGGTGAAGGATCCAAACCAGTTTCATTGCTAATGCACTAGAATATGGCTATTTTGGTAACGTAGTCTGGATGTCAGCCTTTCTTGGGACAGATACATGCTTTGATTCAAAGGTATTTGAGTGTACCTTTTGCTATGCAATTGTAAAATTTTCTTTCTGCTTTCTCAGATGTAACTTATTTTGTAAAGCTAAAATGGGGCCTTGAAAGCAAGTGTGCATATTTACACAAAGCCATTTGTCCTTCAGGAAAACTGGGTCCACTTGTTAATTTTCATGCTTGCAATTAACACAATAAGTTATTTAAAATAAAGAATAAGAAATGTGGAGTATTTAACTAGCGCTTTCATATGTGGGTTTTTTTGGTGTTTGTTTTTTTTTTTTTTTCTGTGTGGGTTTTTGTTTGTTTGTTTGTTTGTTTTTGTTTTTTTGTTTTTTTCCCCCGAAGATAGTACCTTACTTTAAGCATTCATCCTTTGGATGTGTTTAATGATGATGAACTTAAATGATGAGGTAATTAAAGAAAAAATGTAAATAGTAATGCTTAGAGCATTGGACGATGGGTGCATCAAAAATATAGAAAAAATCTTTAAATGGCAATGGGGAGAGGCTAGATTAATGTGTCTCTCTATGTTTTAATCTCCTTTGAGTTGATAGCAGTGTGTGCTGTCTCTCCCCTGCCAGAGGTCTGCGGAGTTGATGAGGAGCTGCTGGGAGTTGGAAGGTGCCTGGAACACAATGCCCTACCCCACTGCTGGCCTTGGCAAGTTGTGAGCTGCTCATGTCCATAAGAAGGAAGGATGGCTCATGGAATTCCTTCACAAGGCAAAGTTACCATAACGGTGGATGAATACAGCTCCAACCCAACGCAGGCGTTTACGCACTACAACATTAATCAGAGCAGGTTCCAGCCTCCGCACGTGCATATGTGAGTATTCCTGACATGGCCTTTGTGTGTGCCGGCGTGTGTGTCTGCGTGTGCCTTGGAACTGGGAATGCTGCTGGAGGAGTGGGTTGAAAACTGGAAAAATTGGTTAGTCGCGTTTGCCTAATAGGCAAAGTGGTTATCGAATTTCTTTGACAAATCTGAGCAACTTTGGGCGTGTTTGAGAAACGCTGCCCCATCATCACCTCCTGGCGGTAAGTTGCTGCCTGCGGCGCGGTGCCACCGACTTGGGGAAACTTGCCCCAGCGATGGCTGATAGGGTACGTTTTCTGAAACTCGTCACTTTACTCATCTCACTTTAACTCGCCCGAGGGACCCATTGCTTCAAAATTTAAGCTCCCTTCCCCCAGCTCTTATACTCAGCTGTGAAATAGGCCTAATTGGGACTAATTGTCCCCTCCCCGATCACTGAATCCTTTGTCCTCCTGGTTGCGAGTGGAACGTGTGCCGCATGCTGCATTCCACTCGCAACTCGCAGCACAAAGGAGTCGGGGGCTGTCCAGTGGTAACTCCCAAGAAATAGCAAATACTGCCGTACAACGACGTCCCTGGCCCCAGCTTAAACCAACAAAAGCATGGGAGGTGGGGATCTGAAGGCTTCTTACCTCACCTTGTTGTTCCTGGAGATTGTGGGACCCGCAGGATCATTCTGCTGCACAGTGCCCGGGCACAATGGTTTGCCTTAAGAGCTAAGTACCAGTTTTAACTTTGAATTTCCTTCCCATTGTTTAGTTAAGATTGATCTTTATCAGTTATTTCTGTGAAGGTGGGTTTTTTTTCTTGTTTTTTTTTTTTCTTTTTTTTTTTTCCTTTTTTCTTTTAACATTAATAGACTGAAAAGCACGTGAAACTAAAACAAAGACGACATCTCTTGACCTCCTGCGTTCCATTGTTAGTCAGGATTTTGAACGATGTCACACTGTTGAGTTTGATAGGGATTTTGCATAATAAGGGGCCGGGGGGGGGAGGAAGTTGTATGGTACTTCATCGCATTTTTGTTATGTAGAAGCCTGGTGGAAGAGTCACAATGTAGGAGTTCAGCACCTTTAATAGGATTTCATGTGCTTACAATCTTCCTAAAGGCAACTGTAGGAAGGGTGCTGAAGAGGGTCTGTCTGCATGTGACTTTCCAAGGTGGAAAAAGTTTCCATTAATTGCATTACGACGATGGTGTAACTTTTCCAGAAAAGTTTCCATTCCTTGATTCACTTTTCAGACCTTTTGTCAGCATTTTTCTGTTGCGTGTTTTGCACTCCAGACTGCACTTCTGACTGACATTGAGTTCGTGTCAGAACAAACAAAAGAAATGCAGAAAGCAGCTGAAAAGAGCCCCTACCTATTGACATTGGGTTCAGTGGGAGCTGATTTTAGGACCAACTAAGTGTAGCATTTGACGTTGTAAAAATTGCTCGTGCCTTGTTTCAAAAACTCAAACGTTTATACAGCTGCATCACTCCTAAATTGTTTATTTCTCAGGTGATACTGACCTGGCAGTTATTAAAAGTTATTTTACCTCTTTGGAGAAACTGTGTACTTGAAATAAATAAATACTTGAAACTATAAAGTACAATATAGTGGCAGTATTTTAAAGGATTTTTAAATTAAATTCTGCAGCTTTCTTAAAACCAGTAATTCAGTTTCAAGGAAAGGTGTGGCATACTGAAAGAGGGATCAAAATTTGTAAAAACTGGAAGGTTATAACTTAACCTGTAAATTTCAGGTTCCAAGGAAAACAAAGCAAAGCAAACAATGCTGCAGTGTATATGGTGAGCTCGGGTGTAGCTCTGGATAGCAAATGATGGGTTTTAGAAACCTTGTTGAAGAAAAAAAATGACAGGATCCTACCAGGTGTCTAGAGTTGAGGGAAGAGGTAAGCGAGGAAGTGAAGATAAGACTATGGTTGTGGGATTGTGTGATGGCAAGAACCGTTGAAGTTCTGGGGAGGTGAGATTAGGTTGGCTGGTGGCTTCAGGATGGGTCCTTATTTGACTTCCCAATGTCTTGTAATGGAGGCATCATGCATATTTCTGGAGGAGGATGTTATCAAGCAAGAAACCTGAACAGAAAATTGGTAAAAGCAGTATTATCAAAGGAACTGTGGTCTTTTTTTTTAACCCTGTTGTATCTTTGCCAGTGCCACATTGGTGCAGCTGCCAGGATTGTTTGATTTGATTTGTTTTTTTTTGTAGCCTGCTTTTCTTTTTTTTTGCTATCTTACAGTAATGCATCCATTTTTAATTATTTTTTTTTATGAAGGAGTTTAAGGAAGTTATATCCTTCTGTAGTGAAAAGCATATTTTAAAAAAATCATGGAATGATGAGAAATGAGTAAAGCAACATGGTAACTGAGTGTTACAACAGGTATGTGAATAGCAGGCCCTGCTGCATGCCTTGGCTCAGTGGCTGGATGCTGCTTAAGGAAAGGCTTTCTAAAGGCAGTAATTTTTTTAAAAAAGGTAATTTCTTCATGAGTGTGCATCTTCATGTATGAAGGCAAGAATTGGATTCTTGGCCTACAGTGGTTCTAGTATCCTTTTGGCCTAGCTCTCATCTCGCGCCAGAGTAGATGGAATGTCTGGGCTATCACCAGAGTAGACCTGGTGGTTAAGGCACGACTGGTGTTACACTGCCTGTTCTGGGGGACCCGTCTTGTGCTTTTTCTCCTGCTTTCATTTTGTGCCTTTCACATGACAGTGCTGTGTAGTTTGGTCAGCAGGGATACAGTTCTCTTTTATAATCTCTAAGTGTATTTTTATACTGGCCCCTTAGAAATAGTCAATCTGTTTAAATGTACTGTCTGGTAAATAACAGTGTATTAAAGGTCCCTTTGCTTGGGCTGGTTGTGACAGCAGTTTTTTAGTTACTTAAGCTCTGGTATAGTATGACTTTTCAATCAATTTGTCCTGTGTTTATATTTTATTTCTCTACTAAGTAATGTTTGAACAGGTGTTCTAAAGACAATTTTTACTGTACGGTTATTTTGGATAAAGGGATATCATGTTAAATATTTTGTCATCTTGAAGCAATGCTCCCACCCACAGGTTTCACTTACTTTCTGAAGATGTTATAAAATGTCTGTATTTGAATGCTTTGTACAAGTCATGTTTACTTTCAGTTAGTTCTAATTAACTGCATCCCCATAGTTCCCTGCTTGAAAGGGCAGCTGCAAAATCATAATAGTTATAATCTGCCTCCCTTTGCTTCTTAATGATTAGTATTCTTCTGAAAGTCTTCATACTTTCCCATTTCTTGTAAGGAATTGTGACTTCAAGAGATAAATGCTTCTTGTTCTTTCAGTGTAGTGCACCCAAATGTTGCAAGTTTGGGTTTGGGTTTGTTTTTTTTTTTTTTTTTTGTGTTTTTTGTTTGTTTGTTTGTTTTTGTTTTGTTTTGTTTTTTATAAAAGAGAAAAAGCTTTTAAGCCTGTATAGACCCTTGAGATGTTCTGTATGAGGCTATAGTCAGCAGTGTGAATGATACCAGTGAGCAGTGGTAGGATGCAGCCTGGGGACAGGATGGGCATGTGTGGGAGGAGCTGGCAGCAGATATGCTTTGAGGCTTCATCCTGTGAAACCACAGCCTCTAAGAATGGAGATAGGGAAAATTTCTACTACTGTAAGCAAACAGTAGGAAAAAAGTAAAAATGACTGAACTTAGAAGATATTTAGAATTCATCAGGTTTATTTGTCGTTTGCTTAAGTTGTTCTCACTTTTTTTTTTTCCCTCCAAACTCTGAAGCTTTACAGCAGCCACCATGGTGGGTCTTCAAACCATTTTAACTAATACGAATTACTAAGGCTCAATTTTGTCGATCCTTCCTGTCTTCACCCATTTTTTTCCCTTAGGCCATGGGAAGGGAGCTGTGGAGAAAATGGGACAAATCCAAATGGAAAATTATTTTCTTGGGTTTTAACCAAAGCAACAAATCTTCCTGTTTGGTTGCAACACCCCATTTACTTTCAGGGGAAAAAAAACAGGGAGGGTGAAATAAACTTTGTGCATCTGTCATGGAAAATGCTCATTTAAACAGGCCCAGCTGGTCAGGGCGAGGGAGTTCTGTGGAGAGAAACTAGCTGTAGTCTGAGCTGCTGCAGGCTCAGCCTTTTGAAGGAGTTCATTAGCTTTCTCCTGGTCTCACCAGAATGGCTTGGTTTTAAGATACTTGGGGTACACATTAAAACACTGATATGATTTAAATTCAGTAGTAGGGGAATAAGAAAGATAGAAATGAGTTTAATTATACCTGGAGATACATTAAACAATCTGTAACTAAACAATTTTACTGCCTTTTCTGTACTGGAGTAATTCCCCATGTGAATATTCCTATTTTAAAACAAATAGTAGAAGCAGAGTTTTATATCAGTGAAAATATATATGTATAGTTGGATAAAATATTTAAGCATATGAGTGTGTGTAAATATGTATATATAATAATAGTAGTAATATAAAAATATAGCTATATAATCATAGAAGGAAAAACTTTCAGCTGTGACAAAACCTTAATTGTTAAAACCTGGAGATCTTATTAGACTACTAACCTTAAGAAATAGGATCTTGCATTTCCTTTTTTGTTTGTTTGTTTGTTTTTTTGTGGGGAAACCATCCTGCATTTAATGGGCTCTATAAACTCTCTCTGAGATTAGTGGGAAATCATGCATTTGATTTGTAATATTCTCAACTTTGATTCGTATAAGGTGTGTGATATTTAGGGGGAGGAGGAAAGAGTTAGCATTAGTAGAATATGGACTCATTTGACATTTACAGAATAGTGGAGTTCATACACGTAATAATGTTGGTTGAGAGAATACAGAGATTGAGTCTTAAGCTAGTTAGCTCTACCTGGCATGACTGGGCAAACTGCTTCTGTTGATACTGATGTGACAGAGGATCCTGTCTTTGGGGAAATTGTTACTCTGTCCATTAATAATGCTTCTTACAAAAGCATACATAGCTCATGATCGCCTAAGTTCCTTTACACTACTCAGTTTTCAAAATAAATTGAAAAAAAGTAGGAAACAATCAAGTTATATTGAGGCTCTAATTGTGAAAACATGAGTACTTTGAATGAGTCTAGTTAAAACTTGAGTTCTACTTCTGGAGATGGGGATTTTTACTGGGACCATAGCTCACAGTCAGCTCTACCTCTGTGCAGTTTCAGTTGTCTTTCCCTCGCTGGTCCCTTAGTGGCATGGGTGGCTACTGAAATACAGCAGAAAGGAGGGAAAACAACATCTGTAGGTGAGAATCTTTACAGTTGTCTCAAAATAGTCCCTATGCAAGAAGGCGGCCACTAGCTGATTGTATTTTCTGATTCTCCCGCAGTAGAACAACTGAAGACGAATTGTGAAGACACTAATTTTAACTGCCATTAAGAAAACTTTTACTGGAGCATGTGCATGTCTGTCAATGACAGATTTTTAGTGATTTTAATGATTTTGAGTTACTGATTTTGCAAAATCTAAACAGCAAATAAGTTCTAAACTTAAATTTAACATGTAAATGAGAAAAAAAATATACATTTATATTAAAAGCATTTTGAGATGCTTGAGTGGAGCATGCTGAAAGTGAAGTGTTCATGCAGTGGTGATACACAGAGACTGCTGTTTTGTAATTAAAACTCATATTTAGGCCTCTTGTATTATGTTTATGCAGTTTAGTCATGTTATGCTAAACTCACTCAAAAAATTAATTAAGTTTATGATCTCTTTTTGTCATTCTAAAAAGGAATAATATCAACCTACCTTTAAAAAAATATGTTCTGACACCCCTGGAAGGCCAATGCTGGAAAAGTGCCAACATTATTATTATAATAAATGTAGGACAGGTTTAAAATAATTTTTATCACCATTGCCCTGTTAGTTACTGTATTTCCATATTGCCCTGTCCTAAGATGGAAGCCAGGTCTGGTTTCAGCTGGTGATAAAACCCTTTTACCTCTGGTGCTTGTGGGCACAGGCTGCCCAAGCAGTCTCCATAGCTATCAAAATCGATCAGTCAGCCCCTCCGTGTGAGGTGTGGGCCTTGTGCAGTTACTGCTGGTTGTCTGAACATAAAAGCTGTGTCTGTAGGTTACTTCCAAGGCTCAAGTTCCTTGATACACACACATTTCAGTGCTGAACCTGCTGCTCCCCAGCTGCCATTCCTGCCCTTGTGCCACATGCTTTGCCACCCCTGCAGTGGTATTGGCACAGTCTTTTGTCTTTTGTGAGGTTGCTGAGTAGATCGTACCACTGAAATGGTCTAGGTTAAAAATGTCCATTCAGTGGGCTTTGGTTTCTTTTGTTAGTTTTTTTTTTTTTTTTTGGTGTTGTTTTTGTTGTTGTTGTTTGTTTGCGCTTTTTTTGGTGTTTTCCAATTCGGTACTTTCAGAGCACAGATTTCCAAACAGGGAGTTAAAACAGGCCCCACACTGCAAATTATATTATAGAGATTTTGACTCTTGGTTTTCTCCTAGTGGAAGAATGAGGCTGGGTTTTCCCTGCCGGTAGGGATGAGTGTGTTCCCTGTGACACATGGCTATTCCAAGCCCAAGGGAAATGCTGCATCTGCCTACCACACATCTTGTTATTTTACTTCACAAATGTGTGTTCAAATATCTTGTTGAATAAATAAGCAAAAGGAAAACCCTGTAAACAAAGTAGATTTAGAGGCCTATGTTAAATTACTCTGTGTTTTGCTTATGTCTGATGCCGGGCTATTTCAGAAGTGCTGGGGTGATGGTAACAAACATCAATTCCATACTGAATGCTGTATGGTGACTTTTTGAGTATGCATTTCCGATCTTGAGCCAACAGAGGTGGCTTAATTTCTGAGTCAGCTGCCTGCCATGGGTATCTATGGAAAAATTTGGGGGGGGGGCAGCATGATTCTGTTCCCCACACCAGAAAGGGCCTGAGTTTTGTTTTGAATTCTGCAAAATGTCATGGCATAACTTGAGAAAATAAATGTCCTTGGGCATAGTAGAAATACAGTGAGGCAGGGAGATTTCTTTAAAACATGCATTTCTTAGAGCACGCTATAAGTTACTTACTTGAAGATACAGTAAAGCTTGGTGTAGGGCTTGGTTACTTGCATTGACCCAGTGATGGCTGCTAGCAGAGGAGGTGGAGGGCCAGTGCCGTGTAGGAGGTCCCCTCCGTCTTGCATGGTAAAATCATTCACCTGTTAATTAACGTGAGGTTTTGCCAAGTCCCTAGAAAGGATTCCAGCAAATTGTGAGCTTTGCTCCTTGAAGCAATGGCTACTCATTTCCAGTGGTTTGACTCGTACTTGGCCTATGCCATTGTAGATTCATGGACTTTGTAATGATTGTTTCTGCTTGTAGAAGGCCTGATGCTGGCTTTCTGATCTTTTCTGTAATGTACGCCTGCAGAGGATGCAAAACAGGGGAAGGGGGTAAGTCTGGCTGCATGTATACATGCATGTATTTAAGAGAAGATGTTTCAGAAGATAAAAAGAGCTTGCTGTTTTACGGGATTTGGAAATTCAGGTCTTACCTGTTTATTAAATTTTGACCTAGACCATTAAGGTTGCAATTTTTAGGTCTTATTGCAGAGAGAAAGTTTTGCAATACTGTGTGTTGTTGTTTTAATTATAAAATGAGGAACATGTGGCCAAACCATGCATGTGTTTAAAATGTTGATGTCACAACAACTCCACCTGTAGTAAATGTGAATAGACTTCATTTAATGATTTTTCATTGTAATGCATTTTTCAAACAGAAAGACAGTGGATGGTAATCCTGTACCATGTACAGTAGCTGGTAACATGCCTTGGAATCACAGTACCAAGTGGTTAGAGCAGAAGACCGCAGGTCTGTATTCCAAACAATAAATGTTAGGTACCTGGAGTTGCAGTCATGTTATTTCTCTCCTGAAGATTTGGCCATAAAGCTTGGTCTTAACCTCCATAGACCTGGAGATTTCTCCCACTACGTCAGCTGCATGCATCCCGCAGGATCTGCTGCATGAAGGTTGGCTGAAACAAAATGCTTTTGGATGAGCATTGGTGTTGCATACTGCTGCTGAAGCTTTCGGGGTGGGGGAGAAGAGAGGATAGCTAGAAAGATGGTCAACCTGCAATCCTTGAATACAGTTGTCTTCTTCATAGCTCTGGTGGATCAAGCTCATGTTATTTCTTTCTCTTATCTGGTAGATCAGAATGCTGTCAACAGAATTCACCAATGCAGTCTCCTCTGACAGGGAAATGTGTGCCCCTATTTTTATACATCCTATTTGATAATGGGCATATCTTCTAAATTTAAATAATTATCTTGAGGGGAGAGATAAATTAAAAAAAAACCAAACAAACCCAAACATCTCTTTCACTCTCATGTTTTTACCAAAAGATTATTTAAATGATTGTGACATGTGGTGTCTTGCAAGATTTGTCACAGGTGGTGGATTTCATATTCCCAGACCTTCTTCTTGCTTGACATTAGGGCTACAGAGATTCTGCTGGATGTTGACAAAGGAAAAACAGTACAGGAGGCTTCCTTGCCCAGTCCCCACTTACTGTAGTGGGCATTAACTTATATCCAGCGCATTAGACTTAAAAGCACACAGCCATTAAGTGTAGCACTCCCTTCCCAGGAGAGCAGCAGATGGAGAGGGAATGGGGGAGGGAAGGAAAAAGGAGTTTGATAGAGGGACTTGATCTGATCTATTTGTAAGCCAGGAAACTTGCTATTTACCACGTTTACAATTTCTCTGGTATAAGGAATTGAGTGTAGTGACTGGGAGCATCAGGGTCAGCATATTACTCCTAAATGTTTAGCTGTTGTATCAGTTTATGGGAAGAAAAAGTTGCTAGTCCAGTATATCTTCCTTCATGCTCCTTTTATATAGGGAACACAGAGAAAAGTCATTACTTTTTAATTACTCTAGGCTTCTTTGTTTCTTAAAGCACATTCACTTATGACCAGCAGTGAGAATTACCAAAGGGTTATTTTCTTTCCCATGAATGGTGCAGCAGTAGTTTTGGGGAAAATAATTTTTCAGAATTAAAATTTCATGTGGTCCAGCATATTTAATAAATAGGAGCCTTGTCTTGTACTTGTTAAATGCAGTGATTAGTGACACTCTTATTGCTTCCAGTGGGACAGGACCAGCCACTTAGGGATGCCAGATTAAGTGGCTCCCTCAATTTTAAGCTATGATTCTTTCAGGGACTTCTTTTCTCTGGTTGTTAACAGTGTACATATAAGATAACGATAATTAACAGATATTAAAAAAACAGAAATGTCATCCTTATGGTTCATTCTGTAAATTTCAAGTCTGCCAGGCATTCACTTTTCTTGCTGCTGGAAAGGAGTGAATAAATGAAAACCAACTAAATACAGAATTATACAATAAAAATATACAGTATTCAGGTATAATATTTGAAATGACCTGATTATTTTTTTTTTTAAATAAATTGTTTTCTTTGTGGTTCTAGCATCTTTTGTTTGTTAAACACTGATGTTGCAGCTTTCAA
>VZTM01012459.1:70619-84076 GCA_013400555.1 Jacana jacana | reverse complement strand
TTCAACGGAAGGCATGTTTACAAGAAGAACAAATTTTGTTCTGCTACAATTATTAATCTCTACTTTGAAAGTTTGCACTTAGGACACCCTCTTTGGGTTACTGAGGGAGAGTTACGACTCATATTGCAACTCCTTAGATCTTTTTTTGGAGGGTATTTTAATTGTTTGCATGAAGTTCTTACATGGGTTTTCTGCTAGAAATGTTGTCAGTGTAATGAGGCTGTGCAGATCAAATAGTGTAAAACGAGTTTCAGACACCCTCTGAGAATTAAAATGATGATGATAATCCTCTAGGGGTGCAATATGATTTTTTTTTTTCTTTCCTTGTTTGTACTGTGACCTTTGGTGGTGTTCTGCTTGGCTACTTTGCATTGCTGCTCTGTGAGAGTGCTGCTGTGTTAATGGAAGGATCACATGTACTGTTCCTCTCAGAACCTGATACATCATCTTGGCAACAAAATGAAGACTTTACCTCCTGGACTTTTCATCATTTGTTGATCGTTATCTATTACCATAAGTTCTATGCCTTCAAGAAAACTCTTTTTTTTCCTCTACCCAACTACATTTAAAAAAAAACCCTGGTATTGGTTTCAAGAAATTTAAATGGCCTATCTTTAGGGGGATTTTATTTTGTTTTCAGGATCATTCATGTAGATATCATTAATACAGAGAATATTTTCCTGAGAATTCTTGCTTTCAGTCTAGATTTGTAAGAGTAATATTAATTTAAGTTGAAAATTAACTTTAGATCACCTGGCTTCCTTGGTAGTCTGTTCATACTGTTATTTATTACTCTGATACACAAGAGTCATTATTTTCAGACAGTATTTCCCTTCGGTTTTTAAGACATCATTCTATAGAATGGGAAAGAACTTCGATGAATCATTTTATTCAGTGCAGATTTAAAAGATATAAACTCAGAGTCAGGAAGTTGGTAGAGGATTCTTGACCAATTCTTTCAAATTAAATGGGGGTCTACAGAAGATGTGGTGCAAATGGAAATTTTCAGGATATCTAGTTATAAAGAGGCAATGCAATTTCCTTAGGGTTCAGACACTTGTCCCAATAAAATGCTAAAGGAATGTACTGGAGCTGAATAATACAAAATCAGTGGAAGATGAGAAATGGATAAATTATGTCAAATACCCAGACATAAGCAGAGATAAGATGTTGGCCTAAAGTATGCTTCTTAGCACACCTTGCACCTGCAGCTGTATTTCATTTGTTATGATTTTACTGTCTGCATGTGTGTTCAAAGGCAATCGTGCTCTAGCATGAAATGGAGCAGTAATATATGGCACGTTATTGCTGCAGCAGTAGTGTCAGAGTCTGTCTTTCAGGTTTGTATGTGTTTTATTATTTTCCTAACAAAAGCTTTTTTAGATTTGGAGCTTCCAGACTTAAGCCTTGTAGTTGTTCACAGGGGAATCTGGCGATGCTGACCAAGAGGTTGTACGTGATCATACTGAGGCAAGGTCACTTGAACCTTTCAGTGCTGTGCCCAGAACCCAGTGACTTTAAAGACACACTTTTGTTACTTTTTTTTTTCTTTTAATTCTTTACAATTTCTCTTCTGTGGGGCTTAGTGTGCTTGAGAGCAGTGTCAGACAGTGCGCTAGGAACAAATTCTCTTTCTCCATGTATGCACACAGTGCTATTGTAGTTACTGTTAGAGCTTCCCTCATAAGTTCCCCACAAATGACTGTCCTCTCTTACCTGTTAGGGACTTCACATGGAACCGGGAGGGCAGATTAGTCTCTGCCTCCATTTAAACTAGAGTTTCTTCAGAGAACACCAGTTTCCATGGTGGACTTTGTTACATGAACGTCTTTATAGGAACTAAAGCAGAGTCCTTTGAGGTTTTTAAGGCACTAAACAGCTGCCAGGGGGTAGAATATCTGTTTGTTTAGGGTCAGGTTAGACAATGAGCTCTAAATGAAAAATCAGATATCCTGCTATCTGCCCAGAGTCATTTAATCTTAAACTGTGAATTTGTAGGGCATGAACAGTGCTGACAAGAATGTTCAAAGAATTAATAGATTTTTTTTTCCTCTCTCTATTTTCCAAGCCGAAAAAGGCAGAGAATTAAGAGTTAAAATGTTGACTCGCTAATGGTATAACTTAATATTATCTGTCAGCCACATGGGTAGCTGCTGGAGTTCCCATCCCCAGCCTCCTGATTTTAGCAATCTCCTGCAGACCGTTAACCTACAGAAGGAACAATTGAATGCATATGAAAACATTTCCAAAGCTGCCTTCGTTTGCACTTCAGTATATTACTCTGAATGATAATCAGCTCTAGTTTACATGAATATTTTGGCTCAAAACAACAGTAGTCAAGAAACATGGTATATAACTGACTGTATCTAGAAATATGGATAGGAAGCTCAGAGTGGGCAATGACACTTGTTAGCAGCAGTGCTCTGAGTACTCACATACATTAAAGTTTTATTTAAACAATGTTTTTAGATGTTTACCTAACTTTTGCAGTAATTTTTGGCCCAGTACTGCAGAAGGGTTGTGCTACTATATATGTGACTTACAGCTGTGACTACCTGTGTTCTCTGAGCTTGGCAGAGTTGAGGCCTGTCTCGTGAACATTATTTCATTGTGTTCGTTGCCAATTTGTGGTAGTTGTACTACAGTATCTCCTAGTTGTAGGAGGTGTGGATACTGCGTCAGTTGCAGCTTGAGAGTTTACTGATGTTGGTTCAATGGCTCTTGCAGATCTTGCAACTGAAAGGGCTTTTAAAACAGGTGGATATAGTATTAAAGCAATGACTATGTTGCTTTAGGAAAAAAATGTTTTGTATTTGTTGTACTGATGCTGTTGCCAGTGTCTTTAGAATAAAGTCTTCTGATCCATTACACAGCTACACTTCTGTTTTCTCGGAGAAGCCTTATGACATGTCTTCTGCAATGTGTGATACAGCTGCCAGTGACCTGGCAGCTTAATCAAGTTAGGAGTTCAATGGTACAAATTAAAAAAAAAACCTTATTCATTAACCCCCATGTATCTTTTGGTAATTAGTAAAGGTGGTATGGGTAATTACAGAAGAGACTTGAAGGTAAATTGAGACATTTTAGTAGGTATTTCCCCCAGTGTGAGAATCTGGCTTTGTGATGGTGTGGGGGGACACCAGTCCACATGTGCAATTTAAATAGGTCTGGATTCTGCATTATAAATATGCACCGGATGCAGGGGGGAAAACGGGCACATTCTCTCAGGATGCTGTTAGGGCCAAGCAGAATCTCATTAGGGACAACTTCAAAGATCAGTTCCTCATGTCCATAAAAACAAGTGTAAATTATCTTCTGTGAGCCTGCTGTTAGCAGTTGCACTGTTACATTATGCATGATTCTAGGCTGCACATGGTATGAACAAACTGCACGATGTTGCATTAGTGTTTTTCATTTTTATGCCAAGCCTGGCAACTTTGCTATTTATTGGTGTTGTTTTGGCTAATATACTATTTGACTTAAAGTTCCCTGTTATATTAGTAGTGACCCAGTGTCTGAAAAGGACTTTTAAAGTTCTACAGTGCTTAGGTTTTTACAGAGGAATAGCATATAAACAGTTTCCTGTACTGACAGGTTTACTTGCTTTCTCATTCTCCTGCTCTGTGCACTTGGTAAGAAGGAGCTAGGCTGCTCCTGAGTGAATCTTGAAGGAGCTTTTGGTGATGCTGGTCTGCAGCACTAGACCTAAATGTTTGTGAAAATGGTAAGAGAGTAGACTTTCAAGGACTTGTATTTTCACTGGGCTACGTACCCCATCATGTAAATTTGAAAGGCCAGTTTTGTAACTGTTGCTGGGGAAATATTTTGAAGCAGTGAAATGCAGTCTCTCTGTGTAAAGTTTTATCACAAGTTTCAGTGGTATCAAGATTTTTGGTTTAAGTCTTCGTTGTCCTTGCAGAAACAGTAGGATGCTGTGGACTATTTTCCTAAACTGAGCTATATTGCTAAAAAGGGCAAAATACTTCTTAAAAATGTTTTTTTCTCTGTGATATTTCTGCCTTTTCTATATGGCTTAATCACTGATGAAGCGGAGGTAGGAAAGCATTCGCTTGCACACGTAGTCGAGGGTCGCCACTGCCTTCAGATGTGATGTTCAACTCCCAAATGGGTCAGCAATCTGATTAGCACCGTGGCTTCTCAAAGAGCTGCAACCTGGGGCTGCTTTAAGCTGCTCACACTAACATCCCTTGTAACATACGCTGTGGTTTGAGAGCTTGTTTAAGTCACTGCTTGTTAAATTCATGAGGACGATGAGTGTGTGAAGCTGTGGTTTTATCAGGGCTTTTTTGCCCCCTGTTTTTCTTGGGATTGGGGTACTGCCAACTTGAATAGCCCTCACTCATTTGCTCCGCTGTTCTGTTCTCCCACATGTGTCTGGGTTGTACTTGTAACATAATTGGGAATTCGGAATAATCCTCTGGAGTGAGAGGGAAAGAAACTGTGTATCCAAGTTCAGTTCTCCTGTTCGCTATCCATCCCCACAGACAGTTGTACTGACCCAACCCAGCAGGAACCAGCTGCAGTGAGAAGGGATGGGGAGCTGCAGAGGCTGGCACTGCTGCTGAAGGGTGAGATTATCAAATTGGATACTTATATGGATTAGTAATGGTTTTGTGGTTAACATATGGCTGACTTTGTAGTTCATTTGCAAAAGTACTTCATGAGGCATAGCTATGAAATTGTTGGTTTGTGCGTCTTGTGGTGTTGGATGGTTTAGAGTTCAGGCTGTAGGTGAATTATGAAGAACCTAGAGTGAACTCACATGAGACTTCTGTGTAATTTCCAAACAAGGTGTAAAGAATTCTCTAACGTTACTGAAAGCTACAAGAATAATCTGAGGTAACTTCTATATCCCGCAGAGCCTGAGTGTACCTGTGGAGATCTGTGGGAATTTTGACTCGGACGTTTTGCAGGGCCAGAGTAGTGCCTCGAAGCAGGGGGAGAGCTGAGATGCTGGCTGTCCTGCCAGCATTGCCACAGCGAGTGATGGCGCAAGGCACTGGTGCAAGGACTGAAAAGAAGTACCCTGTTCTGAACTGTAGGATGGTGTCTCTGAACCTTCGCTGGCACAGAGGCTTCCGGGGTGCTGTGGGCAGTCAGTGTTGCCAACTTAAATCTGACCTGATGGGATGGGATGAATGAGGGATGGTCTTTGTCATGTGGAGGCTTGGACTGCATGTTCTTCTCTCCCTGAAGCCTCTTAATCCTCATTTAGAGCTCCTACCTGTGACTCCCCTGGAAGAAAGGGCGGTTAGTCTGAACAGAGGCCAAATCTATTTTAGTGAAGTTTGCTGGTATAGTTCTAATGTTAATCATGTTAACAGATCCACCTAATGAGGACACAGATTATGCTGGTAAAAAAGCTTGCACTCTTGACAGCAAGCAGTGAGAGGGAGAAAAACTATGGAAGCAAAAGACCTTGCTCCTTCCCCTGGGTTTAGGTGTTTTATTTTGTTTCATATATACCAGAACTTTTACTGTTATAAAAACAATGCAAAAATAATTTTCTGTAACTGACATCATTTTCTAGTGCGGAGTTGTCTGAATTTTAATGAAATTAAAAAATGTTGAGTTCTTTACTCTGGAAAACTCCCAGCTGCTTCAGCTGCCTTTTAAAATTTAATGAGCCAAAAAGCCTCCTTTAATTTTTTTTTTTTTTTTTTCACCAGGTGTAACAGAGGAGAATTTGACTGATCTTTTTTTTTTTTTTCTGCCTTTAAAAAACCTCACATAGTGTAAATTTGTTTCTACATGTACGTATGTATGTACATATGCATATAGTTGGTGCTTACTTGTTTCCCAGAGAGCGTGTTTACATGCAGTAATGACTTTGCTGTTCTCTGGAAGCCTGCTTGTTTTTGAGATTCTCTTGACTTTGATTTTTTAAACCCTGTGTAACCCTGATGTGGTTTGTTATCTAGCTAAGGAGTGATCAGTTTCATTAGAAGTTCAAGACTGCGTTGGGAAGAAGTCTTGATTTGCCGTCATTGTTTAGGTCTGTCTCTTTGTCTGACCGTAGCAGACAATGTTTGAAATGACGATAAGATAAGAAGTGGCAGTGATAGCTACGCTGCAGGGTTACTGGAAGGGCATGAAACAGCGTCTGGCCACTGGACTTTAGAGGTCTGATTCTTAGTTATAATGGGTGATTGAAATGTTCTTCTCACAGAGTTGGCAGTTAATGTGGCATTCATGTCTGTGTGTCCCTTAGGCAAAAAAGAAGTGGTTGTAGGCAAAAACCAAAGTCTGTAAAACTGAGCAGAGCGTAACTCTGTTTTTTATATACAGCATGATCACTTGCTGCTTTTAAAGTTCAAGTAAATACATGGAGACCATGTAAGGATACTGCTTTATTCAAGAAAGTAAAAAAACAAAACAAAACAAAACAAAAAGGCATATGTTTAGGACTGAACCTGGGAAAGGTTGTGAAATACATTCCGCAGCCCAATAATGAAAATTCAGTCAGGGTTCTTTTTATCTCTATATGTTGAAGTTAATTGCTTTTCTTTATTAATTTTGTTTGTTTGCTTTTAATTTGTCTGTTAGGAAGTCTGTTTCCTGTCCAAACCTAATACTGTCTTTAACATAAAGAGTCATCTAGAAGTTGAACAGTACAATGCGAGATCAGGCTTTGTCTGGAAACAGAGAAAACTTTCATTAGACCAAGGAGTTTCTTATTTTTATCTTAATGGGAAATAAAAATACCCACTTAAGACTTAGGCAAATTTTTGCATTGATCCAACATGTAGCTTTTGCTGAGGCTATGCTGCCTTCATCCCAGTGCTCCTGTTGCTTCCCTCCTGCTTGTACTGGTGAGCTGAATGTGTGCATGGAGGGGACACACAATTTCCAGGGCTAGTCCAAACCTGCAGTTGCAGCATGAGATCTAGGTCTACGTCTGCATGGCTGTCTTGTGAATATTCCCTCCCTCCAAGGCTCTGATGCCTAATTGTGAAATCTTGACTTGTAGTACTGGCTCTCAACAGTTGTTAGTGCAGCTGCACTGTGAATGTGTGATTGGGAAAAGAGTTGCCTGAAAGCGTGCCTGGAAACAAGGAGTGGTTGGAAGGTTTTGACCAGCCACCTGGCTGCTGGCTCCCAGTATGGGCTCTGGGTTAGCGGGAGAGGAAGAAGCCCTCTTTTTCCCTGATTCCTGAAAGTACCCATGAACCAGCTCACTCTGAATTTTGAGAAGGGCCAAGTCTGTGCATGTGTGTTTTATGCTGTTAGTTTGCCAATAGCAGCCTTTATCGGATCTGTGAATGTGGTGGATGGTAAAGGCAATCATCTTTATAGGCTTCCTGATACAAGTTGTTATCTCTTATGAGTAAGAGCTTGGTGGGACACTCATGAAAGAGAGAAGCACAAGATGGGAACCACCAGGGCCCAGAAAGCCAACTGTATCCTGGGTCGCATCAAAAGAAACATGGCCAGCAGGTTGTGCGAGATGATTCTACCCCTTTGCTCCATGCTCATGAAACCCCTCCTGGAGTACTGTGTCCAGCTCTGGAGTCCTCAACATCGGAAAGACGTGGACCTGTTGTCCAAAACGGGTCCAGTGGAGGGCCATGAAGACAATCAGAGGGATGGAGCACCACTTCTATGAAGACAGGCTGAGGGAGCTGGGCTTGTTCAGCCTGGAGAAGAAAAGGTTCCAGGGAGACCTCTTATCAGCCTTCCAGTGTCTGAAGGGAGCCTACAGGAAAGCTGGAGGGGGTCTCTTTGTCAGAAAGTGTAGTGACAGGACAAGGGGTAACAGCTTTAAATTGGAAGAAGGGAGATTTAGATTGAATACCAGAAGGAAATTCTTTACTGTGAGGGTAGTGAGGCGCTGGAACAGTTTGGCCAGGGAAGTTGTGGGTGCCCCATCCCTGGGAGTGTTTAAGGCCTGACTGGATGGGGCTTTGAGCAACCTGTTCTAGTGAACTCGATGATCTTCAAGGTCCCTTCCAACTCTACCCATTCTATGATACGTAGTTAACATTTTCCTCTATTTTCCTTAGTGGTGTGAAAAATGATAGAAGATCTTACAAAGCCAACAGCACTTCCCTACACTTACTTAAAAGTATAAAAAGTGGTTCTATGTTGTGTTATCCTTCATGTGCAGCTCTGACATCTTGTTAAACTAGTGGCAGGCCCTTAATGTCCCAGGGCTGAATTCCTTTTGTACCATACTGCAGTTGTCCCTCCACATATAAGCATGTACCCATCACGCTTGGATTGGAATTGTGTTTTTGCCATCAGACTGGGAACTGAAAAGTGAGTGGCACATGCCATGAGTCAGAGACCTTGTTAAATTCCTGTGAGGTTAGATTCCCTTTGGATAGTTGGCTTGTTGGAGTGGAGCACATTGAGGCATAGCCCTGCTTGCTGAGGTCTTAGGGCTGGTGGTACGTACATCTGGCAGGTTGCCTCATACTGGGAAATAGCTCAATGACAAGTCTAATTCAGGCTATTCTATAGGCAGGGCTATTTAGCAAAGGTCAAGGGCAAAGTGTCTCACTGGATCACGTTTGGAGTGTGCACAGGGGGAGAGTGGTTCATAAGGAAGGATACTTTGACACAGTGAATGCCATTGGTCTATATGGAGGTGATTGTCAGCTACTTTAAATAGATTTACAAAATATACACACCTGTCCTTGTTAAACTAAATTTGCTGCTATTTTGGTGACATACCATAAAGGTGTACAAGCATTGAATCATAGTAATAGCAAGGTATTAATTCAATGAGAAATAGTCTTTGGGAGACTGATGTTTCAGACAAATAGTCATTTGTATAGGCAAGATCAGCATAGCTTTTTGAAACTGCATGATATTATCTTCATCAGCTAAAGATGATCGTTACTTAAAACAAAATCTCTTAACATTTTATTTGATAAAAGAGAAATAGATGTGATCCTTGTTACTATAAGAAATACCAATTGCAAAAAGTAGGTGCTAAAGGTGTGTTCTTATGCAAAAATATTTGCTACTGGAAAGTGAGCTGTTTGGTTACTGGAGCAGCCTTCAGACAAAACCATTCTTAAGGAAAAGTTTGGAGCAGTTGATTTTACATGAGGCAGACTGACCAGAGCCTTTTCATTCTAGAAAAAGCCAGTTTTCATTCTAGAAAAAGCCAGTTTCTGAAGTGCCCTTCAGAGGTATGGTTAGTCTCAAGTCTTCACAGTCCACAGAAGATGAAGGAGCTTGGTCTTTTGTAGGCCGAAGTAAACCAGTAGAGTAGAACTAGATGGCATAATCACTTGCAGAAGGGATTTCTGGAACAGAGTGAAGTATCTTGCCAGTTTTGCCCTTAAGGGCAGTATTCGTAATGAAACAGTCTGTAAGTCTGTTCTTGATTGCCAAAAAGTTTGGAGGGAGGAAGGAGGAGAAAGGTTGCAGGAAATTAGTCACTGTAGTCAAAGAACTAAGAATCTTAACTGCTAATTTTGTTTTATATAGATGACCATTAAAGTATTGATGTGAAGAAAATAGTTTCACGTAGCTCACATTCCTGTACCGTTACGGTCACCGTGAACTTTGACTTGACTGACTTCAGTGAGCACGAGCATAAGCCCTTTGTGCTCTCCAACGGAAAATTGCACTGGCAACGCCAGAAGGTAGAAATGTAAAGAAAACTGAAAGCCAAATGGATCCAGATGTAAAGGAAAAAATGGTTAAGACAGCTGTTTACAGATTTTAACAGTTGTGGGTTTGGGAGTCTTTTGGGTGTTTTTTTGTCGCTTTGTTTGTTTGTTTGTTTTTTGTTTTGTTTTGGTTTTTTGTCTCCTTAAGGAACTTGAAGAATTAGCCTGTTTCCTTACTTAGAAAATATCCTGATAGTTATAGGTGTGACAAAGATAGTGGAAAATTTTAGATAATATCGTTTATAGAACATTTAGTTATGATTTTTTTTCTGAAAACTCATAGAAATGTTTGGTTTGGGGTTTTAATTATTTATTTATTTTGCAATTTGCTCTTTACGGAGCTGTTGTGGAATTCTGTCCCTGGAAAGTATCTTTTCCTGCTCCATATTCCAAGGAAGAGAAGCGGCATTTCATTTGCACACTGAGAAAAATTACTGTGGATGGGTTGGTGGGTACAATATCGCGTATATTCTTAGTCAGAGCAAAAATGGGTTTGAGTGTTTAAAAAAGCCCAAACAACACCCCCAAGTTAGTATAGTTTACAATGAGTGCACCCTGATATTCCATATATTTCTGTATTTTGGTGTTGCCAGTTTGTCAGTTTCACATTGAATTTTTGAGTAGCTGAAGCTTGTTGTTTTTGTTTTTGTTTTTTTTTTTTAGAACCAGAATGCATGTTAAAAACATGTATGTTTCTTTGCCTTTGAAGTACTGAGGGGTATGAAGATGAAAACTAAGACACGTGTGTATCCATGTAGGGAAATTGACTCCAATAGTTCCTCCAGAAAAGGCTGTTCTGCAGCTGGTACTCTGCAAATTCTCTTCGTGTGGACACTCATATTCTCTAGGAAAAGTGCTTAAGCTTAATCAGAAAACAAGACTGTGCCTAATAAATGGACTCCCTGGGGAGTCATATAGGAAAAGCTATTTTAATTCATATAGCCTGTCTTACTTCAGAGGAACCTCCTCATGTTCTCATGCTTCAAGAAAGCAGAAGATAAATTAAATAAATGAAAAAGAAAATATTATTTTGCATTAAAAAATGTGGGTTGTGGGTTTTTTTTCTGTTTGTTTGTCTTGTTGTTTTGTTAGTTTTTTGTTAATTTTGTTGTTTGGGGTTTTTTTTTCCTAACTCATTGTTTGGGGGAATCTGAGCTGTTTCTCTGTCTTAAGCTTATTAATAACAAGTTTGGTGGAATTTGTCTCTGTGCATAAGACCATATGTACCACAGTTAAGCTCACCAGATGTGAGTTTAAGTGTTGCAATTTTCGGTTTATGCCTCACCAGCACCCACCACAGCAGGATGGTTATTCCCATCTAAATGAGAAATGGTGGTTTCTATTTGTTCTGCTGCAGATAGGATGTTTCATAGTTTTTACATGCCTAATGCATCGGTGGAAGTAATGAAATTCCCTCTTTTGTTTTGAAGTGTAATCAGTGAGATTGCATCTGCATCGCTTGGAACTGAATCACGTTGCCCACATCTCATTTTGTATTGTCAAACGTTATGTGGTGCAGCTTGTTTCCCTCCGTCCTGGAGCTTTTCGTGGTGATACTCTTTCTCTAAATTTGAAAGCTACGAAGTATTTGCTTTTTGTATTTGGTATAGAAATTGCTTTCTGCTGTGCATTTCTACGTCTGCCACGTGAACCAAAATTTTGATCGTGTACGATGTATGGATTTGGAAAGCAGCCAGTGTTCAAAGCTTTCAGGGTCTTGTGTTCTGTTGTGCATTAAGTGATTACTAAGTAGGTGTGTTCAATTAGCAACAACATGATAATACCTGACTACTATTTACATATAGATGCTGCGTATAGAGGGGTTTCAGCTTATTTGGCTTTGGAATTGAAATAAAAATGATTCTGTTGTTCTTCCCTCTTTTCCCCTGCCTTTGTTACAGGCACAGAAGTGAAAGTAAATGCATTCTTAAATTGAGTTTTCTAAAAGTATCCCTGAGGTAGATTTCTATCCTGACTATAATTCATTTTTGGATTTATTTGATTTTTGGGATACATCTTTGGAAATAACTAGCTTAACACAGTAAGAATAATTGCTAAGTGCAGAAGTCAGTAACAATTCTGATAAATATGAATGTCCTGTATAGTCCCACTGAGGACTTCTAAATCATTAATTTTAGAAGCATAAGCAAACCAAAAATGTTCTTAGATAACCTATAACTCTGTGGTTGCCCACAAAACCTCTGCCTCTTAACTACGTTATTGATAAAACCTTCTGATTGTATATGCAGCAGTGCTTCTCTTAATATTGTATAAATTGTGATGTGTGTCAAATAAATGCCATAGACAAGTTATAGTGATGGTGTAACAAAATATTCAGTGGTGGTTTTTATCCATAAGCTATTTTTTTTAATTTTCTGTAAGAAGGCATTGGTGCTGAGTTCAGTGTCCTCTAGTATGTAAGTACTCATGGCTTAGGAGAAAGTGTATAACAAGAAATAGTGAGCGAAATTCGAAAACGAAAATAAAGGTGTGTAGGAGGAGAAAGTAAGTCAGAATGACTTGTGCATTTCTAAGGAGTATCTCCAGCTGAAGCTACATTTGTGCAGTGTTCTGCTAGTGCAGACATAAGATATTATTTCTCCCCCTGCTATAGATTTATCTACCAAGCTTTTCCTCCCTCCAACTAATGTTTGTATCTTGAAATATTGTGGAATGTATACTATTTGACCTGCGGTTTCCTTGTTGTAAGAGGGAGAAAGCTATCTGGTAGCATCTTTTTAGCAGAGAATGTATTTGGCAGAGTCTTTTACAAATAAAAGAACCTGCTTTCAGTATCTACGGTACAGCACACCACAGTCCTCTAAGAAAACATATAAAGATAATACATCGTTTTTTATACATCCTGAAACTGATTCAGATCTCTCACCAGTCTAATTCTGAAACTCCAGTTGAGCTTTGATGACTGGTGGCAGTCAACACCTGTGGCAATAGAATTACTGGGAGTATAGAAATATTAGACCAGCTGTGTGACTATAGAATATGAAAGCTCACATAATTTCAGTTATCCATTTTGGTATACTGAGCATATCGATATATCGAGGTTTGGTAACCTTGATGTTGTGTAGGAACCTATGTTTTGGTGTTGGTAGAAGCTAATTAAGAATATCCTTCCTCTATTTCTGCCAAAAACATGAGCTTAACTTTAGAAGGAGAACTAAATTGCCATCTGTATTTTATCATCTCTGTAAAACGTCTTAAACTTAAGAGAAGCTACAGGCTGAAAGCTTTGAAAAGGGCTCAAATAATTCATATATGCGAGACTGAATGGCAAAAGGCCTTTAAAGACAGCAATAGCTATTGTGAAGAGTTTTATTTATTAGGAAAAGATTGTTACACGCCTAGATTTTGATGGGAAACATTTTATTATTATTTTCTTCAAAAAGTTTGTTAGCACTTATACACCCTAATGGAGACAGATTTTTAAACTTGTTCAGATCCACAAATGGATTTTGTAGATAACATAGAGCAGCTTCCAATTTACTTCTTTAAAATAATATCTCATGCTGCACAAATGCTAGGAGATTTTTTTTTTTAGTTATATGCTCTGCTCTGTTTGTTCACCAATCTCCTACTAACATCAGTGACAATTTCACAGGCATATTGATGGCACTCTATGCCCTTGGTAACTTAAAAATGGAATCTAGTGAAGTTTGCCCAGCATGAGTTGTCCTTCCTTTGAACAGATTTTTTGGACTCTGTTCCATCACTTCTGTGGAAGTCAAATCATAAGGATTTATAAGCAGCAGAGAGACTCACGATTAGCATTCTGTTTAGGAGAGGGCTAATGCT
>VZTM01012459.1:52334-70591 GCA_013400555.1 Jacana jacana | reverse complement strand
TTGCATGGAAATTGAATTGCTGCATCTCATCCCTGGAGAGGGTGATACCTTCAGGTCAGAAAGTAAAGTGAATGAGGAGGCTAAGTGCAGAGTCTCTTACTTACCCTATATACTCGTGGATTAAAGAACACTTGTATTTCCTGAGCTGCAAGCCAGTGAAATTTTGAGTGGTTGCTATATTTTAGACCAAATATTTATTGGCAAAACAAAAATATATCAGAACCAACCTCAACAAACACTGTCAGACTCAATCCTGTGGGTGTCTAAACACTAAGTATTTGTTTCTGAAACTCAAAGATAGATTTTAGATTTGGTAGCAAATTCTACAGGATATTCAGTTCTTAAAATTCTGTGTGCTCTTAAGTCCAATTGCCCAGTTGCCTTATTAAATAAGAGTTATTGTCTGTTACTGAATTTGTCGTCTCCAGGAAAAGTTATTGAGTTATGCTTGTGAGTTCTGTCTAATTTAGACTATTCTAGATTTTATCAAAATGCAAGTGGACATCAAAAATGGTGTATATACTGTAATATATGTTTCTACAAGTATTACTTTTCTTTTGACAAAACCTTCTGATTATAAATAAACTTGTTTTCTACATTTGTTCCTCTAATCAAAATCGTCCTAATTTCTGAGAAAGGTGGTGTTTTTGATGTGCCAAGTTAGAGCAAAACCAATGAAATATGATCTGTCCTGGAGATCTGTTTCTGTTTGTTTTGGGGTGGGTTTTTTTTGCATTTACAATTCTAAAAAGTGTTTTACTATTGAAGCAAGGGCTCAAGCCTTCTCTGGGGTTTCCATCTCAGAAATAAGTCTGCCCTGTTTTGTGAGTCATGTGGTCGAAAACCTTGGAGGGATATACCACACACGAGTTTAGCCTCATTCTTGCTGAGGTACAAAAAAGTGAATTTTTCAGATATTGTTGTCCTTAAATTGAAATACTATCTAAATTTACTTCTCTGGGGTTTGGGATGCCAGAGTATATTTAATGAGTCGGTGATTGTAGAGCTTATAGTAGAACAGATAAAAACCTGCCTTTGGCGTAGAGACCTTATTGACATACCTTCCTAGTAGGTGCAGTTTTATCAGCAAATGAGTTTTTTCGGGTTGGAGGGAAGGCATAATTTATAGCAGTCCCCCAAAACAACAACAGCAAAAGAATGTGGGAAAAGTGCTTTTTACTGACTTGTAATTGAAACCATACCAGCATAAACATGGCAATTTAATGTTTTATTTAAAGAAAGTTTCGCCCGGGCTTTAGAGTGATGCTGATACTATTGTTGATACTGGTTTCAGTTGTTGTTTTGCTTCTCTTACCTTTGGAAAGCCACTTACACCCAAATTTTGGAAGGTATTATATTGACTGAAATCTCATCTGCAAAGCCATGATTAATAGGATTTTCAAAAGCACTCAAGCTATTCAGTTTCTCAATTCCCATTAATATCAAAGGAGGTTAGGTCCTTCAGAAAAAAGACCAGCTGACTATTTACCCCCAAAGAACACCATAGAAAATCTGGATTTTGCCTCTTTCTGGTTTTATTACTGACCAGAATCTGGGATTAACAGAGTTCGGGCTCTTAATTAGTTGAGGTTTATATTGGACTGAAAAGATGTAGTATTATAAACTTCTTAGAGAGGAGGATTTCCTCAAGTTTGCCCAAATGATGGTAGTGGATAATATAGGTCTTTTCTGTTTAATCTCGTAAGTCTCACTGGAAGTAAAACAGCTCCAAAACCTGTAATAAAAAGAACCATCATTTCCCTGCAGCTATAATTGTTGGAAATGTTAGCAGTAAGCTGCTGACTGGTATGTTGAATCCTCCTGTGAGTTTGTAAATGTAATTTTTTTTTCCACAGAGAAAATTATGCACCAAGACATAATTAACGTCATTTTTGAAATAAATGTCAGACCTCTTGCTTTACGGTTTCCAGACCTCTCTCTAAGGTTTTGATGGTGACACTTGCATGTGGAGTTTTCCAGAAGAGGTGTGGCTTTCTAGCTAATTTGGGGTAGTCAGTTCCTAAATATGTGTGCTTATACAAGTAAGATCTACCGGTGAGAGTGTTGAGAGGTATTTGCATCCCATTTATTTTTAGTTAGAGAGGAAGCCAGATATTTTCTTGGTGTTTGACCATACTGGAAGATGGAGTCAAGTTAACAAAAGCACTAATATGTATGATTTAAACAATTAATAGCTGACAGCAGACAACTAAAGCAATGCTATGTTTTGACAGTCATTGTGTTTATTGAGAGGAAATGAGTATTTGGCTTTGTGTCATTCAGCATGTGTTGTATCACAAAATCAGCTTTGTGTATGTGCATGTACGTATTTTTCTGGCTGGAGATGTCTGGATATCTGTATGATGTGCTGAATTTATGCTGTAAGAATTTGCAGACAGTCCATCTTTCATTGGAGGGTACAGCATGATCAGATAACCTGCCTGTCCCTCTCATTAGAGTTCTTGTAGTCTCTCTTTCAAAACCAGGAAATCGGTTACAAATACTGAGAAGTTAATCTAATTGCAGGTGACGGAAAGGAGCTCCTGGATGATGAGGTGGAGGTGCCAAGGTGACCCCATGGAGATTGCTGACTTGCAGTCAATTTCTTACATGGTGCACTGGCTTTTGCCTCTTTTTCCCTAACAGCAGGTGTTAGACCAAAGCAACCACTGCCACCTCTTTGGCATGCTGATACCGGAAGTGCTTGCCCTGCTGGGCTTCCTTCCAGTCCCATCACCCCACCTGGCTTTTTCTCTAGTTTAGTTGCTACTCTTTTGGCTGAGAGAGGCCACGGTAACCTGTGGTGTCTGGCTTAACTTATGGGTACTAAGATTTCTTAAGCAAGAAAATGAAAATGGTGATTGACAGCTGGATGTGGTATTCTCCTTCACCTCCTCCCTCTTTTCCAGGCATGTACTACTAACCATTCTGTGGTGTGTGCCTAGTGATGGCCCTTTCACTGGTGGTGGTGGATGAGGGGATAGGCTTTTTCACCCTGGCCCTCTGTGGGGTGTTACAGATGGGCACCACGTGTCCCACGTGTGCTGTTGCTGCTGTGGCTCTGGCTCTGCTTCCACAGATGGGCCACATCAGGGAGTTGAAGTGTTGGGTGTTGAGACAGGTGCTGTCACAATGGAAACTGTGCTAGATCTTCCAAGCTGCCTTATGAATTTGGGGAACTGCATCCAGAGCAGCTATGGCACAGAGACATTATTCTCTTGGCACTTTGGGAGAGTGAAGCAACTCAAAAGAATTTGAGTAAGTTTTCATGAAGACCAGGGGACTGTTCCACACTTGATGCTGGAATTTTGGTTTTTAATCTGCTACTATATGAAGTCTTTAGTACAGTATCCATGTTCATATCAGCCTGGTAAACTAACCTAAATGACACTATATTTTAAAGACTTACATTAAGGTTTGAACTGCAGATTTTAAATCCAGCTGTTAAATATTTTTTTTTTCAAGGTGTAGACACACAGTTTAAGATATTTTTTTTTTAATTTTTATTTTTTTTTATTAAAAACCGATTCTGAAAGTTGGCATAATAGTCCTTAGATTTTATTTTTTTTTCAATAAGAACAATTACACATCTTTTATTTTCACCCAATTTTTTGAACATCTTCAGGGCATAGAGATGCATTTCATACATTTGTTCTTCAATTGAGAGATTTATTTATATATAAAATAATTAAGCCATAGTCACCCAGTTCCAGGAATTGGGACTGGCTCTGAGAAATAGTGACTATCACAGTGTAACTAAGCTCTGAGATTTGGCTACAGTAAAAAAATACTTAAAGTACTGTAGCAAGGAGTATTTGCAGAAATTCCTATTCTTTTCTTCTCTTGAACCTCCCATGCTGGAGGGAGCATGTCTAGAGGCAGAGGTATCAATTCAAAGAAAGAAAAAGACGAAGATGTAGAAAATACTATTGCTTTTGTTTTCCAGTTTCAACACAATCATCTTCTGTTGCTTTAGCTGAGGAAAGGGACCTAAGAGCACTTAGAAGCGAGCTTTTAAAAGTGTTTTTGCAGAAAATGTTTGTCTTTTAATCCTAAAATAAATACTTCAAGGTAGCAGGCTTTTTGAAAGAGTCTTTGGTTTACAAATTTTGAAAATAGGAGCAGCAGGAAGAGTATTAAGATGTTGCAAGAGAAAGCTAAACTGTAAATAAATAAAACTATGGCTCTTCATAGTGAGTATGAGTAGGTGGCCTTTTAAAACTAGTAATATAGGTACTTTTTAAATATAGAATAGTTACTAGATAGCATGTCTCCAAATGACTCCCAAAGCAGCAGCACATACAGATTTTATGTAGTACACAGACTTGAAGTCAGTGCTTAAATGGATCAATAATGAACGCTAATTTCAGGTGTCTTAAAAAAGAAACTCACAAATTCAGTCATAGATGTAACCCAGTGGAGAAATTATTAAGAGATAAAAAGACGGCAGTCAATGTGACCGAGTCTGGAAGGACATGAGCCCCTATGTCACAGGGCTGTTCCTGCATCTGCTGAGTCTGGGAATGAGTAAAATTATATGGTTTTCTGCACTGTAAATGTTTTGTCCAGCATAGGTGCTGCATTCATCAGTGATTTATTCCATTTTAGGAACTAAAATTCTTCCTGGCTTAATGTTTTAAGATTTCCATTTAGTTTTCAGGGATGAATTGCCTTCCTGGGAATTGTTCTGTAAGAGAGGATTTGGGGTCTGCATATCTGAAACCCCAGGAGAGCAGGGGAGGAGCGTACAGGGTGTGGGCTCAGCCCTCCAAGCACAGGCATTCCCGTAGACTGGCTAACCCAGCCCGAGTGCTGCATTTTCAGTAACTGAACTCACCCATGCAGAATTATCCTTTGGAATGCAACTTCAATTTCTTTCAGAAAAATAGTGCTCCTGTCTTTTCTAAATTTTCTTTAGAAACAGGATCCCAGTGTAATTCTGCCTGCAGCTGTGCCTCTTGGAGGGCTGCACTGCCCTTTTGGTCTCAGAGGTACTTCTTAATGCTGCTGATTTATAAGACATCATTTGAGTAACTAGCATAAGCTTGGGTTGAAATCCACAGCTAACGTCTCTAGTCCATAGCATGACATCCTAAATCAAGTCCTTTGCCTCCATACACATGAAAGGCCCAATGTTTTCTTGAATTCAGCCCTCATACCTTGCTGTCAAAAAACCCCCTTATTTACTTAATTGGCACTTTATAAGGTGCGAAGCCATGACAAAATTGGTGATCTGATGGATGAGGACAAGGGTACAAGCCTGTGCTGTGCCCAGGAGTAGCAGGGGCAGGGGCCAGCATGTGGCTGGCTGGCTTACACAGCTCCACTGTCTTGGAAATGCCATGGGAACCATGGTTTTGGACGAAGATACCGATTAGTGATAGCTGAGCAAAGCCAAATCGGAGCCTGTGTTGTGATGGTGTTTGATTCAGCTGCAGCAACATGCCGAGGAACTGTAGATCTGAGGTTGGTACCTGTGGGACTCTAAGTGAAAGCAAGTAATGGTAAGGGCAGTTTAGTAAATCCAAATAATTCTCAGATAAACAAGTCCTTATAGAACTGTATGAAGATTACGTTGTCCTTTCTGATTTCTAAATCATCGTCATAAGTGCATTAAATGTGACAGATCTTACATTACTGTCATGATCTTAGAGAGCAGTCATTGCTCAGCTGTCTTCAGGGATTTCATTCTGGGTCTTACATAAACTTTTGAAAAACAACCCAAGTGCCCAATTTTCTAGGTTTTTTCTGAGGTGCAAAACATCTCAGGATAGATAAGTACCTATTAACAGCTGCCCTTAAAGAAAGTTAGATTCTCAAAGTAAAATATGAACTTAAGGCAAAAAAATGCTCATTTGTTTTGATACTTGACTTTTTTTTAGGTTGTTTTCTGGTTGCTGTATTAATCCTAACATATGACCATTTAAATTATTCCAAATACCATTTACTGTATCTTTCCATGAGCATGAGTATTCCAATTGAATAATCTGTAAAGTGTTTCAGTCTGCTAGCTCAACACCACTAGAAAGATAAAGTATTGGTGGTGATGAAAAGCACTGTGTTTGGAGCAAATGGTAAAGAATTTGTTGAATTTTGTAGGTACATGCTCTCATTCAGCAGAGACTGATGGTGGGCAGGGCTGAGATAATTATTTTATCTCCTGTTAAATTGCAGTGAGGGACAGATGCAATACAGAGCTTTTAGAACTGCAAGGGTGAAATCCCCAGATGTTGGCTCATGAGGTAAGCAGGCCACCAGAAGAAGGGGTGGCATTCACAGCCCGGGTAGAAGCCTCATACTGAGCACTGTGTCACCAACAGCTGTGAAAGTGTACCACCTTTCCTACTGTGGTAGATGATCTCACAAGGTCAGAGGCCACCAAGACTGTAGTGTAATGGAAAAAGAAAAATCTTGCATTACCATTTGCCACACTGCAGCTGTGAATGAAAAGAAAACTTGAGCCTTTAGTACCAACAATAACACCACTTTTATTAAGTTTCTTTTGAAGGACTATTTTGAGTAAGAAAAATTGACGGGCTGAACACAATAAACTTTCAGTATCTCACTTTCAAATACTTGGTAGGCAAGCACTACTGAATAAGAGAAGATATTAAGGAAATATGTAGAAAAAAAGGTTACTTGACATCACCACAGTGTTTGTAAAGAGGAGAAAGAAGGGTCGGGAATTTAATGGATTTCGATTATAGAATTTTCTATTAGTCATCCCATGAATAGAAAAATCCTAAACCAGATTTTGGTATCATTCTAATAGAGATTGCCTAAAGCAAATCAGGGTTTATTAGGAAACACACTGCAGAGAATAGTAAAGGCATAGCTGCTGTGTGTGAGCAAAATTGGACTCCCCGGAGGCAGGCAGTGCTGTTCATAGCTCATGCAGAGGTGATCTGAACAGGATATGGGTTACTGATGGAACTTGGTGTTCATTTTTTATGTTGTCTGGAGTAAATATACTTGGAACTATAAAAATGTTGATTTGGAGACCCTCTTTTTTACTGTGTGACATAATATTAAAAAAGTTTCAGCTTACTTTCAGTAATTGGAAGATGCCAAGTACAAAAGCACTATGGACTATAATTACAGTTCTGCCCAGCTTGCCAGTGTGATTTGAATGGGTAAATGGATTTACCTCTGTAATAATCTTATTAAATTTTGTCCCTTGCAGAGAAGAAGAATCCATTATTGTCGGGGTTCAGATTTTTTCCAGTGGGTTTCTGTACTGCTCACCACCAGCTCTACATCTCAACAAATTGTATCTGGTGCTTTGGGGGGAATAGGAGGTGCAATACCAAAAACAAAACAAAAAACATTAGCTACCAAACTGGTCCTTCCCACCCAGTCCAGCCTACAATAAAGTCTGTTTAATTTAAAAACTTAAAAACCATACTAAAATAAACATCATCTTCTAGACCGTGAATTTTTGCAGATTAGTGGAGCATGACAACCAAATGTGGTACATTTATAGTCAATACAGTTTGATTGGAAATACTTAATTATGGCACCTAGGAAAATGCAGTCTAATAAATAATCTCCCCCGCTCCTCATGCTAAAATTTTAGCTGTTAGTAAACTTTCTACCAAATCTAAAAGACTCAGTAAAGTCTTAATAGTAATTTGTCCTGGTTCCAGCTGGGAAAGAGATAATTTTCTTTCTAATGATTGAAAGGAATGTTAATACTATCAATTGCTTTCAGTTGTTACTAAGTGATGTTTACACTATTCAAGGACTTTTTTCATCTTCCCATAGAAGCATAAACAGAAGGATCTTATGATAGGACTCGAGGGAATGGCCACAAGTCATACCAGGGGAGATTTAGATTAGATGTCAGGAAAAACTATTCCTCCTAAAGAGTGGTCAGGCACTGGAAGGGCCTGCCCAGGGAGGTGATGGAGTCACCATCCCTGGCAGTGTTCCAAGAAGCATCTGGACATGGTGCTACGAGACATGATTTAGTAGCTTAGTGGGTTGCACTGGTGATTGGAAGATAGTTGGACTAGATGATCTTGTAGGTCCTTTCCAACCTTGTGTTTCTATGATTCTGTGATCAAATGCTCAATGAAATAGTCTATAACATAGACTTTGTGCTCAGTACATAAATGGGGGTTAGCTGGGGGATGGGATTTATTTTTTTTTAGCCTTCCCTTTTGTCCCTTTCTGGGGGTTAAATCAGGCTGGGATTAATCCAGGGGGTTGGAAGGGACCTGTGGAGATCATGCAGTCCAACCCACCTGCCAAAGCAGGTCCACCTAGAGCAGGTTGCACAGGAACTTGTCCAGATGGATTTTGGATCTCTCCTCCAGAGATGGAGACTCTGCCAACTTCAAAGTAAAGAATATTCTCCTCGTGTTTAGATGGAACTTCTTATGTTCAAGTTTGTGCCCATTTCCTCTTGTCCTCTCGCTGGGCAACACTGAAAAAAGACTGGCCCCTCCCTGTTGAGACCCACCGTTTAGGTATATATAGGTATTGATCAGATCCCCCCATAGCCTTCTCCTATCCAGACTTCTCTTATCCAAGTCCCTCAACCTTTCCTATTAAGAGAGATGTTCCAGGCCTCTAATCATCTTTGTGGTCCTCTTCTGTACCCTGTCCAGCAGTTCGCTGTCCTTGAACTGCGGAGCCCAGAACTAGACACAATACTTCAGATGGGGCCTCACGAGGGCAGAGTAAAGGGAGAGGATAACCTCCCTTGGTCTGCTGGTCACATTCTTTTTGATGCATCCCAGGATGCCACTGGCCTTCTTGGCCACAATGGCACATTGCAGCTCATGGTCATCCTGTTGTTCACCAGGACTCTCTGGTCTTTTTTCCTCAGAGCTGCTCTCCAGCAGGTCAGCCCTTAACCTGTACTGGTGCGGGGGGGTATTCCTCTCCAGGTGCAGCACTCTACACTTGCCCTTGTTGCATTTCACCTGGTTCCTCTCTGCCCAACTCTCCAGCCTGTCCAGGTCTCACTGGATGGTGGCACAGCCTTCTGGAGTGTCAGCCACCACTCCCAGTTTTATATTATCAGCAAATTTGCTGAGAGTACATTCCATCCCTTCATCCACATAATTGATGAAAACATTGAAGTGGACTGGACCCTGTACTGATCCCTGTGGGACCTCACTTGTTACGGACCTCCAACAAGATGCTGTGCCACTGATCATGGCCCTCTGACCTCTGTCTTTCAGCCAGTTTCTAATCTACCTCGCTGTCCATTCATCTAATCCACACTTCCTAAGCTTACTGATGAGGATGCTGTGGGAGATTGTGTCAAAAGCCTTGCTGAAGTCAAGGCTGAAACATCCACTGCCCTTCCTTCACCTTATCCATCCAGTCATGCTATCATAGAAAGCTATCAGGTTAGTCAGGCATGATTTCCATTTTATTCTGACATAACTCCTAAATACCTCAAAATTTCTAGGTGAAGCTAAGCTCTAACCACAAGTGTCACATTAGTGGAATGGGTTGATGGTTTGTGGAGCTGGGATGAGGTTTTCTGTGATGTTAATCTGGATGCTGTGCTGTTCAAATGTTGAGTTGAGTTAAGCAAATCAAATTATGGTAACACTGCAGAGAAATAATTGCTATTCCAAAGTAGGCCGTGGGTTGCCTTTTGTATTTTAAGTCATTCTGTAGTAATTTAGAACTTCTAACTGCTAATTATGCATAAAGCACTTACCTTCCCTATTATTTTTTGTCTATTTTGCTTAAATTTAAAAAACAAAACACCTCAAAACTCACCTTCTATGATGGGTCATATATAATTGATATTTAACTAACGTGGCTTGCATGTTTAACAAAATTTTTAACATTATTTGCTATAGAAAAAAAATGTTTTATCTATGGTTGCTTAGTGCTCCAGCACATCAGTTCCTGACTTTATGGGTTTTGGGAAGATGAGTTTAGGATTTTGTATGAGAGTAAGTTGTCATTAGACTCAGTTCTGCAATTTCCGAGCTTCGTTAAAGCATTCATGGATGTACCTGATTGTGTGTGAACAAATATTCTTGCAAGATCTGCTGGAGTGCCTGTGCCCTTGAACAAAATCAGATGCTAAGCTGCTCAGCTCAAGTGAGAGTCTGTTGCTGGCCCATCTGGGAGACCTGTATACCTGTTCATGTATAAGGCAGATGATGCGAAAAGTATATCTGACTGCAGAGTGTCTCAAAATAATTTTTTCCAATGTTTATATGAACTTTAGTATAAGAAACTGACCATACACTGTGCATTTTTTTTATATTCCTTCCTTAGCAGGTAAGTATTTGAGAAGCGCTGTGGTCCCTTGTGGATTTTTGACAGTCTTGCATTACAGAGTCAGTTCTTTGAGTATGGTGTGTGTAAATGGATGTGTATGTGTGTGCATATGTAGAAATAGATCTGAAATAATAGATGTGAGGGTTTTAACCTTGTAACTGTTACGAGATCTTTATGTGTCTGCTTTAGGGTCGACCCTATCCCATATGACACTCCAAAACCAGCGGGCCACACTCGATTTGTCTGCGTCTCAGACACACACTCCAGAACAGATGGCATCCAGATGCCTTATGGGGACATCCTTCTCCACACGGGCGATTTCACCGAACTGGGACTGCCCTCAGAGGTTAAGAAGTTTAATGACTGGTTAGGTAAGGAATTACTGCATTTTGGTGACCCCAATTAACCTCTCCTGTCCAAGTGTCAGTCACTGGCTCCTAATTGAATTAAAGCACTTGAAAATCCCCCCCTACCCTCGCTTCACTTGCCCTCATGTGATGTGCTGTTTCTAGCCTCAATATTATTCTGTTAATTAAGACAAATTTAGAGACTTTGCTGTATTTCTGTGTTATCTTGGGGGAAAAGATTCTGTCATTCGGCAGCAAGGACTGTGTACCCTTCCCTGTGCATTGGGAAGGTGATGGCACCACATATGATGCATGCAATTGATAGTGTAGGGTTGTATGTCCACAGCTGAAGCTGTGGCTCACTGTATTTTGGGTTTACTATAATTGAAACCAGGGCTGAAATCTCCATCATATTCAGAAATGATGGAAGTCCTTATTACCACAATATAGGATGGCAAAATCAATAATACTATTTAGAAGATAAGAATTTTTGGGGAGTGATATTCACGTGATTGCCCCTTTGATAGTATTCACATTTTAACTTTGAACACAGGCGCTCAACTCCTCTTTGGTAGAATGCTTCTCATATTCAGGTGTATTTAAATAGTGTGTTGCTACAGTTGAGGACAAATAAACTGCAACAGCAGAATAGCTTGTGCAGGATGCTCCTGTTACAAATGCCACTGGTGGGCTGGCTGTATACCGCCATCTCACTGGGTGACTCAAACAACTGATCTTCAAGAAATGCTAGAATGAATTTACAGCATGTTATAAAAACCTTTGAAAGCATAGCTTTGTCATCATGCTTTACCTCCGTGACTGCACTCTCTGTTGCCTACTGTATGATAGCCACATCTCTACATGCCTTTAATAGCATCTTTTTATTCCATTGGAGTTCCTTGGCTGACCCTTCAAGAGATAAGTAGATAACATTTGGTTTTATAAAAGGAATTTTAAAATAGAAGAGCTTCCACATTCTCCATCTTTTCACCTTCCTTTGCATTTTCTCCATACTGTTCTTTATCTTCCTTCTGACCTCCACATTTCCTTCTTTTTATTGCTCTCCATGTGGGATTGGGGCTTCCAGCTACTGCCAGATATTACTGTAATTTAATTTTATAATTCTTACTTCTAGAAAGCAGTACTAGGTTTTATGGGTCCAAAGCTATGCATTTTCTAGGAATGTAATTGCAGGACCAGGAAGTAAGAAGTGGTACGTGAAGTAGGTGAATATGTACATAGGTTGAGGGAGGAGGCGCAGTAGGAATCATCTTCCTCAGCTGTTTATGTATTCTCTATGTTAACCTGTAAGTGTTGGTGGTGTGAAGTAGTAGTATCAGGAGGAGGAGGCAGCAAGGCAAGAGCAGTGGGAGGTTGCACAGCTTCTCTGGGAGTGGGTGGCGTGGTCCCACTGAGCTTCAGTCCTTGTAGAGAAGCTGGGCAGCACCGCTGCTCAACAAGACTTGGTTGTTACAGATACCAGGCAAAGGAATCACTTTCTGGAGAGTGTAGACCTCCAAAGTCTACCATGAATACACAGTTAAAAGGATTGCCAAAGTTCCTCTGGTCGTTTCACAAGTGTTGTTTTGATACAACCACAGCCCATGCCCAGTGCTTGGCATCTGAAAACACTAACTCAGTACTGCTGGAAGCCAAAACAAAGAAGCTGCTAGTGTGATTTTAGCCTTCCATAGGGAATCTTACAGTATCAGCGATCACTTGGCTATTCCTTCTTTTTTTAACTTGACAGGCACAGAGTTCATATATATGACAATACTGGTTGCTAGTTTTCTGGCGTAAGGTGATCGATTCCCTTGTGGAGTCCTGTCATGTTGGCGAGTAGTTGCCCCAGTGCTGTCCTCTCCTCATCTGGAAACAAAACGCTGTGTGGTCAGGCATGTCCTTTTGCCACTTTATTTCAGGCTTGTATCTGCAGAACAGGAGTAATCACATTTTACTACTTACTATGAATATTGTGACTATTATTACTGGCACAGATGTGATGTGATGACATGTAACAGTATGAAAAATACATACCAGTGGCAGGCAGGAACAAACAGGATTCCTTTTTCTTCTGTTGCATAGTGGGAGGCCTCTTTTTTTCATCACAGTTGTTAGGAATCTTATTCTAAAGCAATGCACTGAGAACTCCCACCAAATACAGTATTGTCTTTATAGACAGGGGGTTTTGTATCTTTAGTGTGCATGGTTTCTTTCTTGGCAGTCATGTTGCAAAGCAGGAATGAAGACAGGGCATCTGTATCATTTTTATCTTGAGAGAAGAAAGATCACAGCTAGGCTTCATTCACATCCCACCTACTCTATGGGAAACCAACAGGTTCTCTCGAACTAAGACGCAATAACTATCCATAATTTTCTTGGCAGCAAAGCCAAGGGAAAAGTCTTAAGATGATTATTCTGAACACCTGCCTTGCTTCTACTTCACTGGGTGTGCCATAGGCCAGTTACACAGGACTGAGAGCGCTTCTGTCAGCCCTGCTGCTTTGTCTTTTGTGAGTCTTGCATCTCTTCAGGTATCTCACCTGAGCAATACATTCAGCATCTTCTCCATCCGTTTCATTAACATTCACCCTTCTTCTTCCTTGTCTCTGCAGCCAAATCACAGAATGCGCTTTCCACACTCCTTTCCGCTCCTAGCTCTCAGCCCTTACTGCAACTTTTACTAATTCTTATGCCTTTTTCCCTTTTGGCTGGTAGATTTCCATTATTGGTTTTGCATGAAAGTCGCCTGGGCTCACACATTGAATAACCTCTGTGGTCATTTAGTGATTACATACACTGGCTGAGGTAATTTATTCACTTTGTTTTGGTGGGAACACGTCCCTTGGGTCTTGTAACTGCTGTAATCGCTTGACCTCAGTGACTGTTAAATGCTTTAAACACAGTTATTTTAAATTTATAATTGTTTTCATTAAAAATCTGTTATAGTAACTTAACTGACCTTGCAGTAAACACAGCATTATGTACTGAGGAAGAATTAAAATGTTATTCTATGCCCAATATACTTCTTACTGAATGTTTCAACATACTGTTATTATCACTGTTCATATTTTTTCCATCCATTCTCCTTCAGTCATATATGGGAAATGAAATACAGGAATATCTAATTATAGCTCTGTCTTCATAGTGCAATATTTCCTTTCCGGCATGATGGGAAGTGATTGAATAACTCATAAGAACTGAAGAGAAGGAAAAGATAAATCCAGGCAGATAGATCTTTAATGAGTGACGATATGTTTATTGTGCCCAATTAGTATGGGCCTGATTGAGCATATCCTTACTTGTGTGAATAATTTGCATCTGATTCGGTAATTTTTCCTCAAATCACCAGTTTTGTACTCTAGACTTTTCTGCTTAGTGGTTGTCTCTTTATTGTTGCCTAACTGTGTTCTGTTTTGGAGGGGAGATGTTTGGGGTTTTTTTGTTTGGTTTGTTTTTTTAATGCAATCTTTCTAATGTAAGGCTTATTACTTGATGACTAAGACAAAAATCTACAGTGGATAGATCCATTAGGTGAAATTACTGCTGGTTAACATCTGTGGAGCTGAGGAAAAGGCTAGGTGTTTCCTGAGTTGTTCTAGGATTTGGCAGATTGACTGTTGTATGTTTTTTTTCTTTCATGTCTTTTATTTTGAATGTGTGTGTCTTTTAACTTCTGTGGGATAATGACTTGAGGAGCTGTGTGAATAGTGGTCAAATGTATATGGGTTAGTACTGAAACAAATTTTTCTTTACCTGGAATGTATCCTTGCCTTTAGTATAAACAATGTTAATAGAGGTAAAAGAAAAAATCAGCTTTTGTACTGTATGGTAGTTCCACCATCATGTTAAAGTGAGAAGAATGATTATACTGCTTTACTGTGGTGATTTTCTTGTTACACTCTGCATATATAGATGTGGTCCTCAGAAACATATCAGTTCTTTTAAAGCTCATTTTTGTGTCAACATGTAGTTACTGAAAGTAGCTGCTTCAGCTTGGAATTGCTGGCTGTTGGCTGGAATAGATGACAGCATAGGAAGAGCGCTGGAAATGTGGTGTAGCTCTTGGAGGTATGGACAGACACTGGGTTCCAGTCTGCGCTTAGACTTCATTACTAGTGTAGAAACCTGAAATTATATTCAAAACTGTAAGCTAGACACCTGCCAAAACAGTGTTTGATTTTGAAGATAGTATAAATTAATCTAAAAAAACCCCAACAACAACACTGCAGCAAAATAGTACAATACTACGGTCAAGCTTTTTTCTTAGCATTGTCTGCAAATTCAAGGTCACATTCCTCTTGCATCCTTTCTCAGTCTCTCTGGTCTGGCCCAGTTATTTCCTCGTTTTATCTAGGCTTCATCTCCTCTCCGGGCATATTTCATTTAGGGTTTTGTGTGACTGTGCTCCTCTTGCTAATGTACACTGAAAGCACTTTCATTATGACAAAGTATTTGGTCTTGAGAACTTTTTCTCCTTAAAAAGAGAAAAATATATAAATATTTTTTAATCCTTAACAGTATATTTCTGATGTAAATTATTTTAGCATCTAACATGACATTTTATTATAAAAACAAACCAGTAAGCTCTAAATTTCTCCAATTTCAGGCGGATATTAGCTCAAAGTATTCTGAACTAATTTAAAACCAGAATGAAGCTTATGAATATTTTGCAGTAAAATTATGGCAATGAAAACAAATCTTTTCCTATTTTTATAAATTGATTTATTTCTGATTTGTGTTTTTACCATCTGGAACATATTTTCAACCCTATATTGCTCTACTGGTTATAGCTAGAATGAATAATTGACTAAACATAAAATACCACTTTGATGAACAGAACTCTTAGCACTTGAAAAAAAAAATTGCATTCATTGCAATGTGAAAGAAAATGCTGAGGTAGCTTTAATCCTGTAAGTGTGTATGAGTTTTGCACAGCTGTTCTGGGAGAGAGGGAGACAACACCCTCAAAAATCTATTAGTCTAATTCTGAGAACAGCCATGTCTTCTGTCAGTGACTCTGGTGAGGAGCTTCTTTAGGCTTCAGATGCTGAAATGGGATATGCGTATTTTAGTAAGAAGTTGAGCTGACTGCTGAAGAGAGTTGACTCTTATGTTGGTGTTGCCATCCTGATGTCCCTCTGATACTGTCAGGAGTTTCATGTGATTTGCAGGATCCAGACCATGCTGGCTGCCTATGTCAGAGACCATAGAATTGCTTAGGATGCTCTGAACTGGGGAATACTGGAGAACTGAAGGTACCCTGGCAAGACTGTACAGACAGTTTTATTGTGTCTACTTGCTTATTAATTCTACTTGCTAATAGATGCTGAATGAGTTCAGAACATCTTGATGCAATTTCTTTCCAACACCCCCACTTTTATACAATGAACTCTAGAGTCTTCAAGTTTTTTTGATTTGGTGGGTTTGCTTTACTTAGTTGGTTCTCTGGGGTATGTATCTGACTCTGCCTTTTATGGTAAAGCTTTTAAAAGCTTCTTCCAAGTTTATTTAGATTTTATTGTGGTACTGCCACTTACAGTATTTCTTTTGGTTTTGTTCTAACTTGGACTGTGTTTAATATTACTGTTAAATTCTCATTTGTACTTAGTTTTAAATTCCCATATGGCTTGACTAGATTAATCCTCAATGCTCAGCTTTTATTTGCATACACCTTTTTAGATACATTAATAACAATATTTTTTTTTCTTCTCAGAGGAATTAAAAAAATCAATTGAATGTTTACATTGTATTCTATGGGAAAATGCAGCCACCTAGATTTTTGGTAATAGGCTGATTAATGTTTTCCTGATGTAACAATCTGCAGTGAAATGTGAAAATAAAATGGAAAAAAAGTGCAAAATTCTACTTTTTGTGCTGTGGTTATTACAGCTGTTTTGTCATATTTATCTTCTGCTCAGAGTCAGATACTCGATGCTTTGTAGAAAACAGAACCATAGAAGTATTACTTAAAAGGTAAAATAGAAGAAATGGTACAGAAATGAGTGTCAAGATAGTAAAATTTCCAGACTAAAGTGGAATTTGTGCATGAGGAGCAGTGTAAGTTTATTCATACCTGATGAGTTGCTTCTTGTTTTGCTCTTCTTATTTACTGTCTCCTAATGGCATGTAGAGAAACTGAGCTTTTTTTCCCCCATTACATTATAGTTAGTAACTTACTAGAGACGCAGTGTAAAATTCTCTATATGAGATGTGTACTACCTGCTGTGATCAGTCAAACTAAATATTAAGGTGTTATTGGACAGCCTTTAGAAAATTTGGCGCAGGTGACAACAAGTACTTTCAGAGAGAATAATTTTCTAGAATAAGTGGCCCTTTAAACCCAAGATATTCATTTGGTAATTTTCAATGAACGAAAGAAGCCAGCATGCACTGGAAAGTATTGCACAATTCTTGGACAGGACTTTCAATCACAATAATTGCTCAGTCATTTCTTGGATGTGCTTCCCTGGACTGCTGTTGTCTTAAAAGGGGGGGATACTCATGTTTCAAATAACAAACCATAATCAAAACAAATTTATAAAATAACCAAAATAATTCTTCCTTTCAATTCCCTCTTTCCCGAAAATCCACTTTAAACAGAAGAGAGATTTATGGTTGTTGTTTTGACCAGGCATGAAACAAGTAATGCCACCCAAATAGAAAGTTTTACAGGCATTGTCGTCAGATTCTTCCTCCAGCATTGCTGCCACAGCCCTGTGTCGTAGCATAAGAATGATTTCAATGGAAAGCAGTCAAAGTATGTATTCTTTGTGCACCATCAATTTAGTTTGTCACTTACAAATTAAATCTCGCTTCAAAACTACAAAGTGCAAAAATGCCTCTCCTAAATTTTCACATCACACACACCAGATTAACAATAACTAATTAAAATAAGATGTCTTTCTGTGAGAGCATCACATCCCTGCCTAGCAAGAACAATGGTTTCAGGGTGGAGGAGTTGCTGTTAGCAGAGAGAGGTTCGGGCTGGGGGGAGAAAGCGCTGCAGATTTTAGTATAATGTGTAGTGTTCAAAGAAAGAAATTTTATTTCATCATAAAGATTAGCAGGCTGTGTAATTCAATTTGAAGCTGGTTGGCAGTGTCCTGTCTATTATAAAGTCATGGGTTGGGTTTTTTGGTTGTTTTTTTTTTTAATCACCTCTGTTCTTTTTTTTTATGTTGTATGCAACTACAGAACCTAGCAGACAGCAAGAGTGATATTTGGGTTTTGTGCTTCCCGTCCCCTTCACCCTTTCCTGGATTCAGTTGTGCACGTTAGGAAATATGTGAGATTGCCTTAAACTGAGCTACAAAACGGTATCTCAGTGAAATGCCATCTTGCGTTTTTTTTGGCTTGTACAAATGATTTCTTTTTTTTGTTTGTTTGTGGCCAAGTAGCCACTCAGAGTGAAGATCTGCTAAAAATGTGTAGATTGAGGGAGGTTGAATCGAGCTTAAAACTCAAACATTAGTGTTTATTTGCACTGTTGGGAACATTACTATGCTGTAGAAAAGCAATGTGCAGCACTTTATTTTAATGCAAGACTGGCAGACCTTTATCTTACAGTAATTGCCTATACTAGGGGGTTAATAAATGTTCCAAGAATTACTGAGGGTTGGTTGTTGGTGTTTTTTTTTTTTTTTTTTTTTT
>VZTM01012459.1:16092-52322 GCA_013400555.1 Jacana jacana | reverse complement strand
TTTTTTTTTTTTTTTTTTTTTGTTGTTGTTAAAGAAAAATAGATTGTTGCTCCTTGCTGGCTATAACCAGCCTGCATAGCTTGTTAATTAAACCTCTTGTTGCAGTAGGCTAAAGCTGAGTGTTTGAGCCAAATTCTGCATGCATTTGATGCATTGGGAGCGATGCATCCTGGCACAAAAGGGCTGCAAAAGAAAGACCTGTGCAATTCCACCTTTCCCACTCTTCCCTATCGCACCTACTAGAAGAGCTTGAAATCTATATTGACTGTATTTAGGGAATATATTGATTTCAGAGGAGGGGTGTTATATTCCTAGGCAATCAGGTAGCACTGGTAAGGAGAAAAAGAAGAGAACCCCTCTCCCAGAGCTAAAGGAATCTGTTTTCTTTGTCCTGCTTTGTCATCCTGAGCACGGCAGTGTGAATAGCAGTGCTTGCTCTGGTGTTTGTCTGTAGGGTGGTTACAGGACCTGCAGGCAGCATCTTCTCTTGGTAAGGGAAAGGGTGGGTGTCAAGAGGAAGGGGCCAATCTTTTTTCAGTGGTGCCCAGTAAGAGAACAAGAGGAAATAGGCACAAGCTTAAACATGAGAAGCTCATTAAACATGAGGAGGAACTTCTTCACTTTGAGGTTGGCAGAGCCCTAGAACGGCCTGCCCAGAAAGTTGGTGGAGTCTCTATCTCTGGAGACATTCAAAATGCACCTGGACAAGTTCATGTGCAACCTGCTAGGACAACCTGCTTTGGCAGGGGCGTTGGACTAGATGATCTCCAGAGGTCTCTTCCAACCCCATGTGACTCTGTTATTCACTCTGTAAACCCCAATGTGAGCCTAGGGTATCCCATGATGTTCAGCTTATGTGTGGGCTGGTTCATGGTGGCCCTTCCAACAGCTTTGGGAACTGGGTTTCTCAGGACCTGAGAGCACATCAAGGCTCCGATCACTTGAATTCTTCACTTTCATAGGGCTGTTCCCTGCACCCTAGCTGTGAAGTGCTGGTTTCCAAACCCTCAGTTACTATTGGTACATTTAGTAGAGACGGAAAAAGGCAGCACAACAGGAGACAGCAGTGTAGGGACAGAGGCAAGAAGATGCAAAGCCAAGACAGAAAAAAACACAATAACATCAAATTAGCAGAGGGACAGTAGCTTGAAAAGGCAAGAGCACAGGGATGTAAAGTATGGGAGATTTACTTGCTTCTGCCAGAGCATCATTACTTCTCAAGTTAATAAAATTAAGAAATTATAGTTCAGGAGCACTCTGTACTGTGAATTTCCTATAATTGTTGATAAGCAAAGCTTACAGACCTCAGAATTATGTACATACTTTCTAATGAACTAGAATCTGTACTATTATAGGTCAGGCTCGATATCAGAGCACTATAACTCTATGACCAGCCATAGAAACACAGAATTTTGGTTTAAAACAGAACTGCAAGTAACAGTTTACCCCATTTCCCTACTTTTACCTGAGCTGCAGCCCCCCATGGGTTATTCCTAGACTCCCTGCTCCCTAAGCAGCATTTGGCATTTGTGTTTGCTGCTGAGATGAGCAGAAAAACTGTAAGGCAAATGGTGAGGTTTCCTGCATTTTTGTGCAGGAGATTTCTTCTGAGCATTGTGAGGAAGGAGGTCATTCCTTCTGCTCTCTTCTGCCCCTGCTGAAGCTTTGCTGGTCACTGGGAATAAAATAATGTAGCTGTCTGTAGCTGTATATATGGCCTTGAGAGTAAAGGTCCTGGACTAACATCCCCGCTGAAAACCCCTGGCAGAGCAATTCCCAAGGGTGGCCGAGGAGCTGCGTGGCCACCACTGTCCCTGGGGCCAGGGGACAGAAGAGCTGTTGGGCTGGTAACTGGCAGCTCTGGCTGGAGAGATACGAGAGCAGATGCAGGCATTGGAGTGAGTTCCTACAGAGGGTGCGTGTACAGATCTAGTGGAAGCAATACGGCCATTCATAAACGAATGCTTCCGTCCAGCCAACTGTAAAAACAATGCTGCTTGCCTTTGAGGTGAAAGGGCAAAACCTTAGCAGAAAGCACTATAAATAAGAAATAAAGTGTTACCTTTGTGTAAGTGACTGAAATAACTGTTCTCTTAGTACTTTATCTTAATGATCAGCTCTGATTAACTCTAGTTGTCCCTTAATTAATCAAATATTAAGCCTTGCATATTTGGTTTTTGTTTGTTTGTTTGTTTTGTTTTTTGGTGGTTTTTTTTTTTTTAATTTGTTTTGCTTTTTTTTTTTTTTTTTAAAGTCTGGAGATGATTGCTACAATTGGGTAGGCCAAGAGAGACCCTACTCTGTAAAAAGCATACTAGATGAAAAATTGCAGATGCTGCATGCCCCAACAGTTAATGACAGTGTTTGATTACAGAGAGGTATGTGTTCATATACCAGAATCCTCGGTGTACTTCTGTTCACAAAAGGAAACTGCAGTCGCTACATCATCGACATGTTGCGACACCTTGTGAAAATGTTACTGTAAATTCAAATGCACAGATATAAGTACCATAAAACCCATGTGCCCATTTAACTTGATTGAAAAACATTTCACCTACCTTAGTACGTAAGGTGCTTACTAATATCCTTATTTTATTAAGGAGAAGAGACAGCTGCAGCAGAGGTCCTGTGTACTTGTAGTAACAAGGATAGGACAGTCACAAATGAAGCATGCAAACTCTATGTTGTAAGGTGGAGTATATTATATATACAGTACATATATTATTTTTCATTGATGTGTTTTTTCTTTCCTTCTTTGAAAGGACAATTAGGAATTTCAGCACGTAAGTTTGCCCAATGAAATTCAAAGCGTGGTGCTGTGGATTTTTTAAAATAATTCAGTCTTAACTGTCTGTCATGAGGTCCTGGGATGTTGTAACGTATACAATTTGGTAATTAAAGAGAAGAAGCTTAAAGTTTCCTTCTCTTTCTCTCTTTTTTTAGTGTTTTGGGGTTATTTTGCTTAAATTTACAAGGAAGGTATTGGGAGACTGTGCCATTCTGGTCAGGCAATTCTAGGTGGCTCGGAGAAAAAAAAAAATACCAGCATAAGAGGAATTCAGTTCCTTCTAATAACATGATACAGCTGGAGTGATTTGGTTGTCTCCTTTAGTAGCTAAGAAACCTCTCTGTGGGCTGGGTTATTAAAAGGAATTTCCTTAGAGGGCTCAGGAGATTCCTGGTATCCAAGTTCATATTGAAAGACTACAATGGAATGTTTAGGTTTATTTAGAATAATAAATTTAAACGTGTTATTCAGAAAATAATACTGGAGATTAATTAAGACCTGCCTGAATGTTTTCAGTTGACTATAATTTCTGTTTGTGTTTTCTGTGTGCTTTCTCTTTGGTTTTTATCCTCAGTAAAAATTTTAGGAAAGTACCGTGGAAGTAGTTCTGAAATACAGAACAGTGTACTGTAAAATGGATATTGGGCTCCTTCTAGATGGGGGGGGGGCTTAGTTCAGGGTTTAGATTTCTCCCCTTCTGATGTAAAAAGGAAGAAACAATTCCTAACAAACATCAGCATTGTCAGAGTATAAATTTAAAAATACTTTTGAATGTCAAACTTGCTTCTTATACCTAAATGTTGACAAGTAAAAGCACAAAACAACATCTTAGGGTAAAATTTCAAAAGAACTAATTGCTTTAACACACTGGAAAATGTTACATTTTCAGAGTTACTAAAAGCAAGTGCCCTTCTTTTAGGTAGCAGTCCATGCTTTTAAAACCTTTGGGACATTTAAAAATATTTTAACATATTTCTTTCTTTTCCTTTCAGTTTATTTTCCTCGTAATTACTCTTGGTGTCCCCACTTATTATTTTACTCCTTAACACTATGGGAATTTATCCACGTTGTATTAGTATTGGTAGTCAGTTAAGTCTGAGCCCCAGTACATTTTGTAGTTTACCAGTAACGTATTCTCAAATTACAGTTTTGAAAGGAAGAATTTCAGTTCCATTTGTAAAAACTGAGAAGTTACATAAAGTACGCTGTATTATAGAAAGAAAATTTAATCAGTTTCTTTATGTATTCGAGATTTTTCTTCTCGTAAGAAATGCTCTGACCACCTTCCTGGGATACAGGAAAAAAAAGAGATGCTTAGAGGGATTTTTTCAGAAATATTGACTAGGCTTTACCAGGCCGCAGGATAGTGGGGAGGTGTGTGTCTACTGCTTTGTGCATTTATAAGCCTCAAAGACTTTCACTGAAAAATGAGAAAAAGAATAACAGGATCAAGTTCAGAGAGGAGAGAAACAGGGGAATGTTTTTGGTGAGTCTGTGTATTTCCTGATCGATTTATTTGTTTATCTTAAGATAGGTAGGTAGATACTGGAAGTATGCTGATAGAGGTGTATTTTTCAGGCCTATGGACAGAAAAGGAAGCTCTGCTGCTCACATAGTGGTCCCTATCTATGAAGCAGAAAAATTTGGGACAGAATCTAGACTGGGGTCCTGTATTTATAATTCTAATTTCCTTCAGTAAATTGCCCTTCAGTAAGTAGCGAAGAATTGATATCAAGACTTTTTTCTCTCTTAAATAAAGATTTTACTTTATCTGGAAAATCTTGTCCTTATCATTCTCTGGCCTTTTTGCATTGTGTGAAAATATATGTACATGAAAATACCAAGACATTGTCTGTGATAATTATGATTAGTTTAATTACTTTCTGTATAATTGTTTCTCAAGATGACCTTGTTTTTGATTGCTTTTATTAATTCATTTTAGGGGAAAAAAAAAAACAAAAACAAACCAAAACCAAAAACCACCACCAAAAAAACCCAAAACTAATTGGAATTGTAAATTACAGAGACAAAGGGTATGTTATGGGAAATAGGTCCGGATCTGTTTATGTCAGACAGTCACTGCTGGTTTTTCATATTCTTAGATTCATGGAGAAAAGTCATTTAAATTGATACAATATGTGCGTGCACAAGGTGATATCAACAACCAATATGTTACTTCAAAATCTGGTGAGTTTCTTTATCAAGGATTAGGTTATATAGTGTGGAGACTCCAAAAAGAAAATAGAATTGTGTATTGATGCCTTTAGAAATATTATTTGAGGGCAATAAAGTGTTCCCTGAAATTCCCTCCTGAGTGGAGAAAATGGAGTTTGTTTGCAGTAATTGCATTTACTAGCATTTGCTTTCGCACTTTCCAATATGAGTTAAGCCAATTGGAACCTCTGATTTTGTTTTGCTTATTGGCAAAAGTACCATGTAAATTGATCTGTGATGCATTTATAAAGAATGCTTTGAAAATTTTGAAATAGAGATGGTTTTTTCTTATTAGATTTAGGTAGTATTAGGGTTCATTTCTATATTTTAGCCTAATGTAATAGTAACTAAAAATGTTCCTTTTCAATTTAGTCTTAATCAAGTTCAAGGAGAACATTTCCACTTAGCCCCACTGGCACTGTGAAGGCAGAGTTTATGTTCCCATTTTCAGCCTTGGTATTCAGAATTCAAGATTGGAGCTATCTGAAACCACACCGAGCTGAAATTGATCTAAAACTTGTCAGCCCTGGTATGTTAAGATCTTGATCATAAGAGAAAATGTAAAATTCTCTTGGACAAAATATTGTATATTTCAATGTATTTGCAGTATATGCACTGTAGACCTTAAACTGTAGGGGGCTAGATGCAAATTTCATTATAAAAGTGTAAATATGAGGTAAAATTCTGTTTAGAGAAACACCCTTCAGCTCTGCCAAAAGAAAGATGTTCTTGTCTTAAAAGCTTAAATATTTTCCTCTAGCGAGTGCTATTTCATTTAAAGAATATCTTTGAAAGTGTGCACGTAGCACTGATACAGTTGTGGTAGTCCTTTAGGTATTGCTTTGCTATGGGGAAGAGTAGCAGGAACTACTATTTCTGCAAGATTATTTTTTTTTTTTTAAGTGAAGGGGAAAATATAAGGCAATTGTGATTTGCAGGGAGGGTGTTGGTTTCAGAATTCTCTAAATTTGAAGAGAAACTTCATAGCTGTCAGCTTTTTTTTTCCCTTTTTTTCTTTTTCTCCTTCCTTGAAAGCACCAGCTTTTAGGCTACACAATTACAAGCCTGAAAATAAAGCCTTTCCAGGGACTAACAAGCAGAGAAATCTGTGCTGCTTCTGTTTCAAGTTTCATAATTTTAAAGTCAATTTGGGGGGACTTCTTATACCTAAAGTTGTCAGTGCTGTGAACTGCAAAATCTGGAGGCTTTTTCTCTTTCAAAATAAGTAAATATTATGTAGTAAATGATCAAACTTTAGAGATGCTTTCCAAGTTTCAAGAAAATAATGTTTCATTAACAGTAGCCCAGTGAAATTCAAAATGACCTCTGAGATCAAAACCCAGCGCTTCGTAATGTTCGAGTAATGTTAAGGAAGCCGTGGAACACTGAAGTGAAACAAAAGATTGGCGCTTACGTTGTTTTGTTTTTCCTTTTGAGAGAGGAGAAGGATATTAATCACAAACAGTTACATTAGAATAATGTTATGGTTGAGACATAAATACATAAAAGCAAGGAATTGTTACCAATGCGGAGCCTCATTAAATCGGAGCCATAGTTAACTAGGCTCTGCAGTGCATACGGCCCACTCACAGGGCTCACTCTGCACTTTGCCATGTTGCAGCCCGGTGTTGTGTGGAATTCACTCTATTCGCCTATGGGAGAGAGAAGGAGTAGAAGCACTCGGTATTGGGTACTGCTGATGCTGCAATCTGAGACTTCTCTGAAGCGTCCCCTCAGGTTAAGTAGCACCTGGCTCTGTGGTGGCTGGGACAGGACGGTGTTTGCTGCAATGCATTGGCACTGCATAGCCCAGTTAGAGGCGCTGAGGCAAAATTCACTCAATACTTCCTTGCTTTCATGGGTTTATGACTCAACCTTGGCATTATTGTAACGTAGTTTTTTGTGTTTAATGTTTCTTAGACTTGGTTTTCCATTGCCAGCATGGAAGAAATCCTAATGCATGAGTTTCAGAGGAGAAGGTAGCAGTCTGAACCTGCTGTGTGGCTCGATCCGCAAGTGTGAGTATTAACGCTAGAGCTGTCAGGCCTTGTGAAAATTAATGAAGCCTGACGGTTACAGAGTGAAAGGTCAGAGGCAGAGCTTGCACTTACCTAACATTGCTGTTTTGTTGTGTCTAACAGCATTTCCAACAAAGGGGAGCTTTAATGTACAAGCTTGGGATTTATCACAGGAATTCGAGGGTCTCAGCCTTTGCTTCTCCCTGCGCTATGGTCTGATGTTTTCTTTGCATAAAGGCAAAGCAGTTAAACTTTCCTTCATCTCCTCCTCTTGCTGCATTGCCCGTGTGTGTTTTGCCTTTATTTTTCCTTCTCCAAAATTTTCTGTTGGAGAGGAGGGGAAAAAAGAGGCCTCTGAACTGAAGCTGGTTTAAAAAAGCCATTGGAATACTTTAGAGATTTTGAGAGATCTTATACTTCAGTTCTCCATACTTCTTTAGAAGCATGTTCTGGGTTTGTGCATGTTCTTTTATTTGCCTGTGGTTTTGTTTTTAATGGTTTCATTCTGACACAGAGAGGTAAAATGCATAGAAATTAATGGATTACGTTTTCAGCCAGCATGTTGGTTGACATCAGTTTTAGCTATTCCACTGAGAACTTTTTGTGGGGGCTGTTTGATTAAAACAGCCAGAAGATTTTTCAGTCAGCTGGTCAGTATCATTCTAAAAAAGATGTTTGTTTTTCCTACCCAGTTTTGAATCTCAGTACCTGCAGCTGGTTGTTGGTGAGAGAAATCCAGCTTGTCATTTGAAAGTTTGAGTCTATATCTGTACTTATAGTGTCCAACTCCATTTGTTGCTGCTGAAGGAGAAGTTGGAGCTTGAGAGTTGGTGTTTGAGACATTCTTTTGAAAAAGCTGAAAAGGGCTTCTTCATGTTGTGATTGTGCCATGAGTGCTGGGAAGAAGGAGCAACCGTGGCCCCAAGATGCAGGGGGCTTTCCATGAGAGACCTCTATGAAGAGTTGCAGAGCTGCCGGTCAGTAGCAGGTTCTGTTGGTTGCACTCACCTGCTGTCCATCGGTGGGCAGCTGTGGCCATGCAACTGATAGCAACCTGTGCTGCTGTGGGGACCTGAAGTCCATAGGAACAACACAAAATCTGCTCCTTCAATGTTTATCTCTGGATGTGTGTGTGTGTGGTTAGTTATAGGTGAATGTTTCGTAGTTTTGTGCTTTTGAAGCATACATGACATACTATAAATTCAAGACGATTCACTTGCACAGGCATCTCCTTTGTAGAGATTTCCCTCTTTTTGAAGGGACTAAGATTTGTACTTCAAGGTTTCTCAGCCTATTTCTCAACATATAGCCAAAGGGTCTATGAGGCAATGAAATGGGCATGAAAGCTCTTCATGTTTCGTGGAAGTGTTGTGTGGTTTGAATAGTCAATGCACGTCTATGTGAATTCAGAGCTTCATATCAAAAGCACTTGTGTAGTATTTGTGTGTAAATACAGGTTTCTACCACTATATAGACAGCCAGTATCACATTATTTCTTATTGCCCTATTCTATTGGGTTTTGTAGGTAACAGTAGTCAAAAAATAATGTGATTTTCTATTTTTATAGGGACTCAGCAGTCACTATTCATTGCCAGTCAGACTCCTTTTCATGTCTGGCAGCTCTACAGAACTGGGGTTGTGTGACTAAATTGTACTTGTATGAAGTGTGCCATTAAAACGGGAATGGTGGTTCAACAGATTAAAGGACTCCTAGGATCCAATACTTAAGTTGAATTTAAAAAACCAACAACTTGAAAACAGTTCCCCAGCGCTCCCAGCTTCCCCCCACATCGCATGTCATAGGTGTATTTGAAGTCAGTCTGCTGTTCAGCTGACACTTTTAAGTGATATAAGTGGTTTGACCCAGCAAAACAAGTCCTGCATTATCAGCGTTCACAAAGCCTCATTCCTTTTTTGCTACATCAGTTTTCAGCTGGATTATTTTCCTGATCCACTGTGTTCTGTGGCCACCAAATCCTGGTGTTGACAAAGAGGCACGGTGGCAGAGGAGTGAGGGTGAATGCTGAAGAGACAAAGGTACATGGGACTGTAGCTTCAGGGTTGACTTGATAAACGAGAAGTCACAGAAATCTTCCCAAACTCCCAGATTAATGTATTTACTATAAACAAGCCTGTTTTTATAAGTTATTCACCATTTATTATCTTTGCTTTTATTTGAGTGAGAGTGCTACTGACTTTTTGTCTTCTGGAAAAGAACAGCTTGTCTAATTGCAGTATTTTCTTGATCAATGATTACATTGTGCCCTTCTCCAGTTGTGGGCAGATGTTGAAAAACGCCTTAGCCAAAATAACATATATAAGATACACACATGCATGCACATACGTATACCTTGTGTGTGTATATATACACATAAATACATAGGATTTCAAATACTCCACTGTGATTCTGCTTCATTTTTCGTACCTGTAATTTTAGCCTTTTGATCTCACCTGTTAAACATTAAAGAATTTTTAACTTAAACTCACTTATTACCCTAGGAGTTGATAATTGGGATTTCTGAAGTGCTCATCCCAGCAAACAGATCCAACTCTTTTCCTAGTTTGGAAAGCGAATTCTTCTATCTGTTTTCCAGATACACAGTATAAATTGGCATGCATAATATTACAGATGCATGATGGAAAATATAATAGTTAGGAAATTAGACTAATAAAGACCAAATGTAGCTAACAAAACCATAGTGAAGGAAAGTGAGGAAATGCCTTTCAACCTGTGTGTATTGTGCTGTGGCTTCTCTCTGTACAGACTGCACGGATGTAGATATGCAGACATTAATCTGGTCAAGATGAAACTGAAATACCATGGAGTAGGAGATTTTGTGTGTGACTTTCAGCTTCTGTATTAAACATGGAAGGTCAGCAGATTAGAGGCAGAGGGCAGGGCTGCCAAAAGAAAAGATGCCAAAATATTTCATAAATTGTATCGGAGAGAATGGATGTTGTGCGCTGCCACGGCCTTTCAGGAAGGGAAAACCCGAACGCAACGAATAGATAGCTAATCTGATTGCAGGTAATATATTACTGTGATTAGTGCTATATAGTCTTTCCTCAGGGAAGAGGAAAGAAATGGATGAGACTTCCTCTTATTGCTCCCCTTTGCTTGGCCCCAGCTTTTGAAGCATTTCCATTTTGATGGGTCATGTTGCTCATTGCTAGCTCCCGAGCCAGCTCTGGAAAAGAAATGCAAAATGTGACTGGTTATGAAGTTGGGGACCTAGGTGGGGAGCCTGGTCAGACCTTGGTGACCATCCAATGGTAAATACCAAAGTATGTACAAGAATGAATGGCTTTCTTGTCACCAATTGCACTAAATACTGTTGGTTTTCTTTGCTGATTTCAGGTGCTTATATAACATGTATAATGTTACATTGGCATGTTTTAATAATTACTGATGCCAGCACTGGTTTGTATTTTTGTGACTGGAATGTCTTCAAATTTAGCCCCTTCCCCCACCAAGATGTCAAGATTAAAAAGTGTTGATTTCAAGCAAAATGTTCCAGACTTAATTGGACGTAATATTATCAAAATGTGCTGATGTTCATACTTATTGAAATACATGGGAGACAATGTAAAACCTGAACATTTATCCACTAAGATGAGAAGTTTTCTCTGCTAAAACTGGCAAATGTTGATAACTTGGCAGAAACCTGAATTTAACTTCTCCAGCCTACTTCTCCAAGAATTTAATCACATCTAGCTTGTTTTGGGGGATTGATAGTTATGACAAGTGTATCAAATTTCATGCCAGTGGTATCTTTTATGTTTCCTGAGAGAGGAGAAAATAGCAATTTTACCTTGTGCCCAGAAGTCACAGAGAGCAGGAATTGTAGGTACCTGCCACATTGAGTTTTTAAATAAAAATGAATTGCAGAGCAGTGTGTAGCAGGGATGGGGAAGGGGGAAAGGAGTGAGGCATTAACTGTAGAGGAGCATTTAGTGCATTCCCCCAGCTTTTAATTTAATGCAGCGCCACAGAGAACTATAAATATGTATGATCTGCATTTTGTTCAGATGTGAGGTGTCTATGAAGATGTCTGCTTGTTTTTTTCAGGGGATTTATAGCTTTTTGTTGTTCTATCCAGAATTAACTAATTTTGCAAAGATGATGTTTAGATATATATATCTTGTGTAATTCCTGTTTCCGTGCTGTAAATATTGAAAATCAGAGGGTTTTTGACTGGTTTCCCTTATTTAGAGGAAAGTTAATCTTGTTGTAAATACTTACAGCTTTATTTTGAAACTTCCTTTGAAAAAAAAACCCACCAAAAACATACAACCAGGCTGTTTTGAAAGTTGAAAGACAGGTTTTAAACTAGTAAAACCACATGTGTTTAGGAGAACTGCATTCATGAGAAATACACAGCATCCTATTCTGTGTTCCCTGGGGCAGCTGAGTACCAGGACTGGGAGATGGACATACATTTCCACATTCATTTTGCTATATTTATGAAACAAATGAAACCAACCTTCTCAAAATTATTATTAGGATTATACACCAAAATTAATGATTTGGTATAAGACTAGGACATCAGGCTTGTGGTGAAGGCAGTAGAATGGGGATGCGAGTCTGGTTTTAGCTTTGATGCAAACTTACATGTCATTTTTGGCAAGTCACACTGGGACAGATTTTGTAAAAGAACTTGACTTCTGTGAAGACACCACAGGATGGGACCATATTTTTAAGGGAGCTTGGCACACAATATGTTTATTTGGAAAATCTGGCACTGATTGTTGTTACCAAGTACTTGAAAATCTGTCCCTGAACTCCAAAAATCTGGCTCTGTGGGCTTGATTCATGCCTCATTCTGAACAATGAAAATAGTTTCCCTGACCTGTGGTGATGAAGCCATGCACTCTTTATCTGTGATCCCCACAGCAAATGAGTTAACCCTATTTCCAACTTGGTATCGTACTCGCTTGAGTTTTGAGGTTTCTTCTATGTGTCTCTTGCTGAAATGAGATACTACCATAAGCTGAATTATAATAATAAAGTGCAAGTCCATTGCAAGTACATTGGAGCTTTGAAGAATGGGCTCGGCTGGAACAAATGCCACGTCTTGTTGTGTTCCATACAAATTATTCCAAATAACTGCATAATTTAAAAAACAACAGCACCAGCAGCCTAATTCAGTACCACATACCCGGTACCCTTACAACACACTTGTGAGGTGTACTGCTGTCTCTGATCTGCCCATCCGAGGTGTCTCACTGCAGGTCACTTGTGTGGATTAGGGCTCAGGATGACTGACTGGCACAGTCCCATGAATTAAGTGGTAGAACTCAGTGTCGCATCTAAATCAGTTGAAAGCAGAGGAGCAGTGGTGGTTTATGCTGCCTTTGGAGCTGCTTTGGTGCATACCAGATGTTTTGTTTAATGCTTTTTATTATGACATTGCTTTGTGTGATGTTATTTTACATTTTAACACAGCTTCATTCAGTGGAAGAGAAGCGGTACTAATAACTTATGCTCAGCATGGAAATGTGCACAGATCTTGGGTATTTCATTCTGTCACTGCTAGCTGTCTACTTATTGTGCCGGCAATGCTGGTGTGGGAGGAAAATGTGCTAATTAAGTCCTCTTTTTTGTTATTTCAGGAAACCTACCATATGAATATAAAATAGTGATTGCTGGGAATCATGAACTGACATTTGATAAGGAATTCATGGCAGACCTTGTTAAACAAGATTACTACCGCTTTCCCTCTGTGTCCAAATTGAAACCAGAGGACTTTGACAATGTTCAGTCACTCCTGACAAATAGTATTTACTTACAAGATTCAGAGGTAACAGTTAAAGGATTCCGAATATACGGTGCCCCATGGTAAGTCTCAATTTAAACTTTCTTTGTTGTTTATTTCTTGAACCACAGCAGGAGTCATTCCTGCTGAAAATGCATGAAGCTGCTTTGTTGCGTTGCCCTGCAGAACAGTGTCTAACTTAGCTGTAAACCACTCTGAAACGATTGCTGCTTTTTGGGGGGCTATATTTAGCCATGCCTGCTGAATGCACTTAAACAATTGTAGACTTGATATCAACTCTGTGCTTGTGGATTAACTGCAGTGGCACCTTAGTATGTATTAGGGAAGGGAGTTCCATTATATTGTATGTGGTTTAGGTGCTTATGTCTGCTGTGCTAATAGGTTAGTACGGTAGCGTTTAACACCCACACCACGCAACGTTCAAGGCAGCAGGTGCTTTAAACATTATTTCTGATCAGTTCTAGGCATTTTTTTCTTTTGCTTGTAAAGTTGGGATAACAAAATTTCAAGCCAGCTTTGGTCTCATTTCACTGCCATGCCAGGCATATGCAGGGAAAATTGCTGTCCAGTTTGTACTAAGGAAACTCTTCTACGTTTTTTTTTTCATACACGTTGTTTAATTGTGATGCCTGGTATCTCTGCAGAATCTTGGGTAGCACTTGTTTTAAATTCTTGTGCTAACAACAGCTGCAGTCCTTTGAGACTCTACCAGAAACCTGAACTTCAGTGATGGTGATAATCATTATGCGACTTGGCATTCTCAATTGTCAGCTGAAGTACTTAGATGCTAATTTATGCACACCTATAAGAAGGGTTTATTAGAAGCTTAGAACTTATATTTTTGATGGCAGGCTTGCTTTAAAGGTGAAAGTAGAATAGGAAGGGGGAATGGCAGGGCTTGAACCAAAGAATGGAGCAAATCTATACAGATGTTAGAGATTTTCCCCTTCATCTCATCTCTATGGACAGTTCACGTGGCCCCCAGGCCTTGGTGATTCATACAGCACCACACACGTTGATGCTTCTGACAATGCTTTTTTTTGTCATATCTGTATATTAGTGCAGGCTAGAAAACTGTGATCTAGCTTTGTATCTCAAATTCTTGACTTAAGCTGCTGATTTTTTTAATTCAAGTCATAGCCCTTAGCTAGTAGTTTAAATCAGCCTGACATTGCTTAGCTGAAGGAAACCCACAACTCTTAAATCCTGCAGTATCAGCTAATTGGGAAAAATGACCGATTCAGGTTAGGAATCCTCTCTTAAAGACATTTCAAAGTATTTTTTAGTATAGTAGCATATAACACAGAAGAAAACAGCACATAAAGGCCTTGGGGACTGTGAGGTGGATTTGAGACTTGCTGCAAGGTGAACAGCTGTATGAGCTGGTGGAAGGTTAGCTGCTAAGATTAAGACTGTGTTCAACTTTTTATGTATATGTCTCAGACTGGGAGGGCTTTTATTCTGCAGGCATCTAATGATTATGAAGTGTAGGCATCTTTTTAAATTTATTTATGGCTGATTTACCTGAACTCTGCTACTACAGACCTGCTGGAGAGAACTGGAGAACATAGGATCCAAGTTTGGGGAAGAGAGAGCTAGCTTGTTATTCTGAAATGGAGAACTGTGTGATATGCCTTTACATTTACAATTATTTGTACTGGCAAAATGCAGTGATCTATTTTCCCCTTTTTTGCTTCCCAAATCCTTAAGGGCAATCTGTTATCCCTTTGTCTCCAGCTGCATTTAGAAGTTCTTTCATTTTGCAGCTACACGTAAGGATTTAGAATGTTTGTTCTGAAATATGAAGGGATGCCATATGAAGAAATGAGTTGTTTTAACCATAACAAATGAATGGTCTATGTATTCTGACCTAGTCACACAAGAAAAATCTTAATTAGTCCTTCCTATAATCCATTGATTCAACAGCTGGATTTTTACAACTAGTGATCAATGGGAAATAAAGCTTGACTGCTAGAAAGGCATGCTGGATTCCAATTGAATGCAGACTTCTCTCTCAAAAGATGTTTCATTTGCGTTCAGTGGTGAAAAACTGTTGTCAAAACATGTGTTAAGCAACTGTTGATGTGGAGTTGAGGCTATTGTTTTAAATATAGCTTTTTAGATCAGCTAACTGTGTTTGGAGCATTAGAAGCAGAGTTGTCTTTTTCTCTCTCCCTTTCTCTCTCTCTCTTTCCCTCCTTCCCTCTCTCTTCTTTATAATGACATTTCCTGGAAAACACGAAAGTTTGGCTAGGTTACTGCATTTTGGGTGATCTTTGCGAGGAAGGAGAAGTCACATCAGATACTAGAAAAATCTGTTCCAAATCAGTTCTTTGCCTGGAAACTGAGACAGAATGATCAGACCGGCCTGCTAATGCTTTTTAATTTTTTAACTTTTTCCCCTCCAATCACATTGCACTCAACTACAATAAATCTTCAGTTTACCCCAAAGGAAGAGAATTTGTGGGGGTTTTATATGTATTTATGGCTTCCTTACCCCAATTAGTTCTGTCACAGAAGTGGAACACTAGTCATTAACCCAGAAGATGCTCCAACCCTAAAATAAGATAAGTTGGCATGTTCAATTTGTGTGCATTTTTGTAAGTATTTCCAGAGGGGAAAAAATTCTCATTTGCTGATAAAGCTACTGGTTTTAATTTAAAAAGAGGGATCAAACCAAGAATAACAGCTGTGATTCTGGAGGTTTCAGCCTGTCAGGGGTTTCTGAGAAGTAATTGCCAGAATACTGGGAAAACTGGCTATAAGTTATCTATTTAGAAAATGTAAATTGTCAACTCAGTGTAACTACAGAAAAGAAATATCAGTCCATATTCATTACATGTTATTACTCATGGTATATCTGAAAGCTTTCTAAAGACCTAAGAGAATTCAAGAGAATCCTAACTTACAATTTAGTAGAATTTGTATGTAGAAAATAACTTACAATACACGGGAGCATTCATGTGTATTTGCAATTGGAATGTGCGGTGGTGCATATCAACAGCCTCTAAGGAGCAGAAAATTTGAATTTAGCCTGATGGTTCTGAGAGTATTAAATGGCATTAGCTGGAGGGGAGTTGAAAACAAAAGTAGCAGCCCCTAAAAGGGAAAAGAGCAAGGGTGGGACATGAATCGCGCTCAGAGCTCTACTCATTTTCAGAGGCAGAGAATGTAAAGGACATTTTAACACCTTGAATAGGAGATTCTTTGATGTGCCTTGAAGGAGCAAAATGGCTGATGATTTTCCATTTGGTCTACAGAGAACAATCCATAAAAACGTTTCCCTCCTTTTCTCTTCCTTCTGACTTTGCCCCATGAACCTTGCTTGTTTGGTGGGGAAATTATTGACAGTTCATACTTTACGCAGTCAAAATTCCTATAGAGTCCAATGGAAACATTTTCTCCGTTGAAAAGTTGAGATTCAGTCTACTTATTGAACTGGACAGAATGGAGATATGTTTACAGTAATGGATATATGAATGTTTAAATCTTCAAACTCCCTTTGTGAAGTATACATAAGCATAACTCATACTGATGTATCCGTGAAAGGGGAAGGAGAGACAGTCCCTTTTTACTATGGCTTCGAGCACTGGATATATAAAAGTGAATATGTATAAGTTTTATTTAAATTCAAATGTTGTTATTTTAAAATACAGTTGGGTTTTTTTTAATTATATTTAAAATTGTTCATCCATGCTAAGGACTGAATTTACCATAGTATGCTATAGATGTTTGAATACAAATAGTTGTATTCTAGCAATGTCTGGTTTGTAACGAAGCTTTAAAAGCATTCAAACCACCAGAGAACTGCAGTTAACTGGAGCTAGAATTTGCTTAAACCTTGTTTTGACAGAAACAATTGTTCAGGGAGAATATTTTCCTCATTTATTTTGCTCTACTCTTCAGCAATACAGGTAGCTTTTTTGGTCTGTTTGAAAGACAAAAACAGTGAAATGAAAAAGTATTCTGGTAAACCTTGTGTGCATAGAAATTTATGGTAGCTAATTTCATGAATAACAAGGCAAGAAGCTTATTTATGAATTTGAATTCTGTCTCTATAGAACTTCCACAAAAAGTTATAAGCCACAGGTATAAAATAATCTAATGAAGCTATAGTCTACATTATTTTTAGCTATTAAAATATATGTGCGAATTTCACCCATATCTAGCAGAGTGAAAAGTAGAACTTAAGACCTAAGAATTTTAGCATATATATTTATTTATATAACTATAGCTAGATGAATCTTTTTGAGGAAAGAGAATGTTTAATATAAAAACTAATTGAATATAAATCAATTCATTTTAATGTTTAATGGAATCAGCTTTATGGAAATAACTGAAAAGCACAAATGTAAAAGATTAAAATTGATTATTTATATAGTCACTGAAATCTGTGATTTGCATCATTGTGATGAAAATCAATTCATCCTGAATGAAACTGGGAATAAAGCTCTTCCCTGACAGGAACAGCAGCATTGTTCAGCAATATCCTGCACATTTGTCAAGTTGTAGCTTGTTCAGGTCTCAAGAACAGTAGCACAAAGCTGGCCTCCCAGTTGCTTTTAATGAATACTAGTGGGTTTTTCCTATGTCCAAGAATTTGATCTCTAGGGTGATCCAGAGGTCAAGAACAAATGGCTCACTATCACTCACCTCTGCGAAGCCAAGGCTTTCATTTGCTTTTTTTAGTAACTCTAGAGGAAGTACCTTAACTCTTTTTCAGAAGCAAAATTTTAATTGGCATAGATAATGTAGCTGTAAGAGAGTAGAGACAGGTTCAGTCATCTCCTTTAAAAATGATGTTTTGTGCATTTTTTTTCTTTTTCTTTTTAGCTCAGTGTAAATTTGGAGGGTTTCATCAAATAATTTTACATCAGTTTCAAATTATTTCTATCTCTTTTTTCCCTGCTTCTTTTGCGATCAGATTTTAATACAAGTAGCTCTAAGTTAATACCTCTCCCTTGTTTTCAGACTTTGTGTTTATCCTGTCAGAAAAGCATCAGATGTTGGTTGGGTTTTTTTTTTCTTTTCAATTATAAGTTTTGTAATGCATCATGGATTTTGCTGACAGTCTTCAACTTCTTGAAATAGTAAGCAAATTAACAGCAGATATTGAGCGTGAGGGCTGGAAAACCAATTGGCAACTCACATGATAGGATTCAGATATACTGATGGCTTGGAATGGGTCTCATTTCTTTTATTTTCATACTCTTAGTTGGCAATTAACTTGTGCCTGAAAACTGGAGGAACAGAAATCAGACTAGTCAGCAATAAAGTTCTTCATTGCTGTTTAGCAGTGAGGAAGCCAGGGGCAGACTGGACGAGACTGTTGGTGTACCAGTCTTACAGGAATTCCGGCATTTATGCAGTAGAAGTCAGCAACTGAGAAAAATATTGGCACAGACTGAAGTCTTCTGTCTGTGTGTTAAACAAACACACCACCACTGTAGCATGGTTGTGTTTAAAGGTGCAGGCTTCTGTTTCATTTTTCTTGGCATTTGTCCTTCAAGTCTCTCATTTTAGGATCGAAGAATGTATTCCCCCTGGTCTAGAATTACAGCAGTTTGTTTACATTTTTTGCCTTGTTGGGAATGTCGTTGATTTTAACTCGATCTCTTTGATATCAGGTTCGCTGCTAAGAAAAAATAGTCCTGTTTACTTTTAAAAGCTAGCTTTCTTTCTTTCTTTGCTTCTTTCCTTCCTTCTTTCGTTCTTTCTGTCTGTCTGTTTTTCTTTCTGTCTGTCTTTCTTTCTAGTGGAATGTTTGTGATTTTAAATATATTGTCTCATAAGTCACTTTCAGTTCTACAACACAAACCTGTCCTGGCTAATTCTTTGGAAAGCTCTGCATCTCAGCACTGGGGCACATCATTAAGTCTTAACCTTTTCTTCAGGCTTGACTTCAGCAAGAATAAGAACTTAAAAGTATTCATTACTAGCGTAACATACAAATGGTGCCTGTTTGTGGGTGGAATTCTGCCCCATAAAACTGACATAAAATGTTGGCTCTCCTAACTTTTTTGATTCTTTCCCAGTGTGGAAACGGGGATTTGAAGTTCTTTGGAGCAGAACCACACAGATGATTGTGGGAATCGCTGATTCCTGCTCTGTTTTCTTGAAGTTCAGTAGGTGTTCAAAAAAACAAGGAGCCAGAGTGAACATGAGCTGTGCTGTTGAGGGTCTAGTTATTTATGGTGGTCTCCTGTTCATACGTTGAAGTGTGGTTTGCTCAACAGCAATATAGAAGTTCGGCAAACATAAACCCACAAGTTGTGCTTGTCTTTGGAGTTTTACTTTGTTTCATTTGGGGTTTTGGGGGTCTTTTTTGCTTGCTTGGTTGGTTTTTTCACTTACCAGCTGTCCAGGAATGAGAAGTTTGCTTTCCTTTTGCTGGGCACTGGAATAACAAAGTGATCAAAGTGGCATTTGTGTGAACTGAGCAGACTGAAAGCATCTGCAACCAATGTGGAGTTAGGAAGAGTAGGGATTAATGAGAATACTACAAAACTCCCAAAATTTTCAGCTCAGCTGCTACAGACCTCTTCCTGGGAGAAGGGCTGAAAACTTGCAGAGATGGGGGCTGGGGAGAAGAGCAGGGAAGGGGTGAGTTAACCCAAATGTGGAGGTACGCTATTTCCTACAGGATAGAACTCCATTACTTGCTCGTGCTTGCTTGAATGAAGTCTTCTGTGTGGCTTCTGCACTTCAGGACTCTTGCTTTTCCACTTTCTTCTAGCTGTATGTAAGTGTGCCATACCTCTTCTTGGTAGCCTAGTGCAGAAGGGAAGAAAGACAAAACTGAAAATAGCATGCTGTTAATGTTAACTGAAAAATTATTTCACTTGAGGACAACCATGTTCACAGTAGAAGACTGGAAAAGTAAGAGGGGCTTGAGCTTTGAGGATCTGATCTGGGATGAATTTTGCATTGGATGGTGCTCTTCAAGCCCCATTTCTTTCTTTCCTTCATTGCCCCTATGTGATATACACTGAGCAGGAAGAAGTAGGGAGCAGCTGGATGCTTGGAGTGACAAAGGAGAAGGCTGCTGGAGGTGTGGTTGAGTGCCAGCGAGGGCCTGGCTGCAGGAGCTCAGAGCAAGGGGAGGTTTGGGGTCCTCTGGAGGAGCTGCTGAGCCAGAGAAAGAAGGACTTCAGCAAGGAAGTCAGTGGGAGAACCCCAGTTAGGGGTAAGAGGACTACTTGAGGGCTGTATCACTGGAAAGGCAAGGCCCATCCAGCCCCAATGTACATGAATGTGTGTATGCTTTCAGCAGGATATTTAGATCCAAACAACACAAATCTAAAAGCATTGGATGAATGACTGATTTCTAAGTCAGGAGCTGTGAACCTGAGTGAGAAGTGACTGCACATGATGGATACCTGCGAAGTGCGAGCATCAACCCATACTGAAAATGTGTAGCCCCAAACCCCGACTTCAACAAGGTATCTAAATGTGCCAAGTTTGGGCTATAGGTAGTTTCACTGACTCAATGAGATTAGTAATAAGCTTAATAAGCATTAATTATATATATATATATGTTTATAAAATAATCAGCTAAATTAAGTTGGAAAACTGGGGATATTACTGTCTTTACAAGGTGTGAGATGCAGTGAAATGAATGAGATTGAGGCGAGGGTGACAAGGGAGAAGGTAGATCTTGTTCTGCATACAGTCAGGAATGTGAAACAGGTGTCTATAGGTGGCTCACTTCATAGTTCTATTTAGGACAAAGTGGAAAAAATTTGGAAGCATTTGCATTGCTTCAGGCGGAGCTGCTGCTGGAACTCAGATTATGTCACAGTGATAAAATGCCAACAGAAATTAAAGAGAAATTATGTTTGAAAAATGGTGCATGCCTTATAAAAGTAAGTAAAGTAAGTAGCAAGTGACTAGATTTAGTTAGCTTCCAGTGAGGGATAAGATCTCTTATGACTGTCTTCAAGACGATTTGGGTCATATTTATCTAATACTTATTGATCAGAATGCTGACTTTACCCTGACGTGCATAAAATGCTTAAAGTAATTCACAGAAGCTATGAAATAAAGCACAAGCACTTCAAGTAAGAGAACACTAATCATGAATCAGAACATAGACATAAAGGTCAAGAATGACAGCTACATTCGTCAGATTTTCATGAGAATCCATTCAGTAGAATGGAACTGGCACCTTATTTCAGAACTGGTCAACACTCATGGATTCAGTTGAAAATCAATGAGACTGCCAGGTATTTATAACCATCTCTAAAATGCTAGTCTATGTTATGGTTTGGGTGCACCTGTAAAGCACGAGAGTTCCTGACATTTCTGACTCGACGAGTTAAATATCAAAATCTTGATATGGCTGAGAGCTATTCTTGTATATGTGCGCACAGAGAGAAGGCTTAAGCAGTGGTTTGCAAGTGGGAAGATGTCAGCAGCTTATTGTGCCTTGGTAGCCATGGCTGAATTGCATCCACTCTTGAGTAAATAGAGAAAAGGCCTCACAAGTTGTGGTTCTCTGGTACCTCCGCAGTTAGTTGCTTTGTGTTCTCCAGCACAACCCAGTTCATATGACATAGATCCAGCAAGTGAGCTGTACTTGCTCCTTAACTATGTGTGCACATGAAGAAAAAAAAACCATGGCCAATCTTGTTCTAAAGGTAGTCATCTTCTAATATACAGTCAATGACATTAATATAAAAATTATATAAGAAATAAAGTTGGTCTGAATTCATTGTCTGTTTGTCCAGACAATGAATCTATGGAATGAAAATAGTCAGAAGGGTAAGTTACAGTACGTGCTACAATTTTGCACAACTAGGGACATCATTTTATGACCTGCATATACACTGTACCTGGGAAAAAATAATGGGAGTTGCCACATAGTATCTCTATTCTGTATTCCTCCTCTTTACCATTCTGTATAACGCCTTTTCTGTAAACAACCCAGTATCCTTTAATAGATATATACAGAGATATATATATGCACTTAGCTGGTTGCCTTACGCATTGACATGCATGTCATGCTTGGAAACCCCGTGCCTGTGGCTATTTTGACAAAGGAAATTATGCTTCCTAGAAAACGAGTGCATGATGATTTGAAATCATCTGATGAGTATGTCATAGTATTTCTTTTGCAAATAGTTCTAAGTACTGAAGTATTTTATCTGCAGATCTGCCAACTTGTCTGTCCTCTGCTTCTGGAGAGCTCTTGTTTGTCCATGTTTCTGCAGCATTTCCTGGATGGGTAGGACTGACAAAGTTGTATGGTCTGGTTCTTCAAAAAGCTGGTTTATTTCTGTATGCACATGTATTGGTGTATCTTGCTGGCAAAAGCTGATATTTGCAGCTGCTAACGGTATTGACATTTTCAGTAAGGTTTATAAGCTTGTACCCTGAAAATATGCATGTGGATTGTGTATCGTCTCAAGCTTTATGTAAGAAGGAAGGATGAATCTTTCAATCTCCTTTTCCTGGCACAGATTTTAATGCCTCTTCTTTCCAAAACTGGGAATGTAATAAAAAGAAACTGCAAGAAAGGTGTTCTCTTTAACACCTCTCTTGATGTTCCATCTGGGCTGCTTGGGACACTTCCATGCCCTGTATCAGAGGAAAATGGAAAAGAAAGGCAAACTGAGTACTAATTCAGATTTGGAAAGTCAGAAGGACTTTATTTTACTTTGTTCAAGATTTTGGAAAGCAGATTGCATGTGTTTAATTAGGTGCTGGCTGTGAGTGCTACCTGGGCTGCTTCTGTAGCCCTGAAGCAGGCACAAACACAGCATTTTGGGTTTTTGTTTCTTTGCTACTACATTCTGTTAGAGCCAATCAAATTGAATACTTTCAAAAGCAGAGAATTAGGCATGAAAAATTCCATCGTTTCCTATATGGTATTTGTGTAGACACTACACACAGTTCATGTTACAACTTCTAATTGTCATTGAACAGTAGCAAAACTCCAGGCGGTGAAAAAACTTACATTATCTTGCATTTAGTTTTGAAGGGATTTATTTGTAGGCTTTTTCTCTGGCTGAGTACCTTTTCCTCATGTGGTGGAATCCTGCTCAGGGCTAGCAAAGTCCACTGGCCAGGGTGGTGCAGCGAGAGGAGCACACCTCACAGGGTCAGATGGGGTATGGGGGATCTCTGCTGGGTCTTGGCATCTGCACAGTGGCAGCAGTCTTTTGAGTAACTGTCATTTATTATATGTCAGTATTGTATTTGCTAGCCCTTGTTTGTGAAACTGAAAAGAGTAGTTCCTGCAAATTTTATAATCACCAAATCTCAACAGAAGTTAACGTGGTATTTGAAAGCATGAGGTGAAAGTGTGCTTTGTTTCAGAGAGAGATATTTTTCTTGTTGTTGTTGTTTCATGATTTTTGCTGTTAAAACACAGATAAAATATTCAGAGATGCAGAGTCTGATAGTCCATCTGGAAGCGCGCTGCTTTAGCGCAGAACAGCGAGACCTCGCCATAAGGATGTGCCTTTCGCTGATAATTACGAGCAGTCAAACTACCTAGAGCATACACCTTTTCTTATTTATATTCCAGTCCTGTAACCTTCCTTATTCTCTTGTGCCTTTGTTCTATTAATCTACAAAACAGGCCTCGACTTGTGATTAGTCCTTAGAGGTTGTTTCTATTAATCAGGCTGCAAAACAGGTCTACTTCGATGTTCTGATGCAAGTGCTTAATGTGCTTTCCTCATCAGTCCACGGCACAGAGCTCCTAGGGTTGTCTTAAATGGCAATGAAATCAGTGATGTGTCTGCTGCACTTTCTTTGTGTTTACGTCTTGATTGTGTTGCTGTAGGATGGGGAAAATAGAAAGGGGAAAATAATTGCAGTCCTATAGAAAATTGCTTAAGTTGGTGACATTTGTGGCTCTGGGCTGATAGAGAGCAAGGCAGCAGGATGGAGCCTGGCACAGCAGAACCGCTTGTTAGGTTGTTTTGAATGAGAAGAACCTGCCCAGTCTTTAAATGTGAGGATTAGAATTCAAGCTTTGATTACAGATAGGGGGCTAAGCTTTAAAATGTTTTACAGAACTTTTAAGAGAAATCTATTCCCATAACATTTATAAGGTCATTTAAGATAGTGCATGTTTTTCTGCAGTAGGTAGAAAGCCAGACAAATTTCCACTGATGTGTGTGTATATAGAAAAGAAAAATAATAGCTAAAAATTGCTGGAAGATAAACAAAAAAAAAAACCAAACTGAACTGCTCTGTAGCACTTCCGTTACTAGAATTTACTGTAAAATATAAACAATAAACAGCATATGTAGTGAGAAACTAATCTAGTTCCATTATAGAAGATATTACTAACTATAAAAGTATAATGATTTATGCTTCTAATTAAATTTGGTATTTCCTCCCTCTAGGAGGAAAGTATCTATTTTTGAAGAGTATCAGAAGAAACAAACCAGATGCCTGGTTGTTTTTTTCAATACTGTTCCTTTGGTTTTGGAGGGGTTTTTTGATAGGTTTTTTGTGTTTTGTTTGTTGGTGTTTTTTTTTAAGTTACTGTAATGTTGATTGTGTTTCTTTGCCAGCTCAATAAGGTCTGTCACTGTGCTATAAAGAACTTGGGGTTGCTGTCTGGAAAAAAAGCTGGCCCTGAGGCAGCAGGGTTTGTCTCAGCTGCTGTGCTTGCCTCTCTCTGTGTTCATGCCCATTTTTACTGTATTCCCACGGCACATGCCTCGATTTCTCTAGTGCACAAACTTAAATTACCAACCTTTGCAATCTGGTCCAGTCTTGACTTCCAGTGCAATCCACACCTGAGTTCTTGTTGGCTACACTGAGAACTGGTCCCTCACCGCTTCACGCCATCATTTAACCACTCATTTGAAAGGCTTTGTGCTGCCTCACTCCCAGCTACAAACCCCTTCATTAGCCTGTGGTTTGTCCCGTTTGACCTTTCATGGCCTAAAGAGTGGAGTTAAATGCCAGCGTGACACCTCTCTCCCTCCGTCCCTCGGGTGATGCAGCACAGATGGAATGCCTTCACTTGTGCCTTATCGCTGACGTGATCCTGACACCGATAGATGAGTGAGCGGCTTGCGCACACCCCAGTAACCTATTTCACGGCAATTAAGGAGAAGGGTTTCCCAAAGGTATCGTGCCTTGCAAGTTCATTGCGTCCGCTCTGCTGTGTTGGTTAAGGAGGAGCTGGGATTCTGGGTTACCACCTTCTTCTCACAGTGGCAAACCTGAGGTGTCAGAGGGCTAACATTTGAAGGTGCCTTAGAGTAAAACTGTTTTCAGAGGTTTGCAGATTGCTAATAACAGTCACTTAAACAAATTAGTCATAGTTCGTACTGTACAAGGAGCTTTTATTTCCATTTCTAGCTGTATTTATATAATGCTGTTTCACACCCGCCACTGAATTTTTACATATATTGTTCTTACTGGGAATGCAGAAGAAATAAGCTCCTTAACATGGTTCTCTCTAGTCTGCTTCTGGTAATTTTTCTCCAGTTTCTGTGAGGGTTTTTTTCCTTCTTTCTTCTTTTTTCCTCCCTCCTTATCATTTCCTCAATTATCAGAGAAATTGTTCTTCCTGCATTGATTCATTTCAACCAGGGTCTGGAAAGCACAGAGAATCAAATTAACTAATATTTAACTTTTGCATGTGATTAATGCTAATGCTTACAAAGAAGAAAATACTTTACTGTGATTCAATTTTCATTCTCCAGTTGAGTCCCCGTGATTTAATTTTGCGGAGGGTTGTCTCTGCTTACTGTCTTTTATGGGATCATTGGAGTTAGAGATGGAAAAGACTTATTAAGTCATGCTACCATCACAGGATTGTCTCCTATACTGTATTTTTTAATGTTTTGCCTAGTTTTAATGAAGGAAAAAAAGAAGGTTTAATTAATTCCTTTTGAGAATGTTCTTTAGTGTAGTAGGTATTACCAATGGGAACCACTGTTCTGCTTATACTCTTCCTATGTTAATTTCTTCTTTTTTTTTTAAATCCAAATTGTACCATATTTGAAGAGATGAGCCTAAAGGTTTCTTGGTTTCTTGTACCTTTCTTGATGATTATATTTTTGTGTACCTTTGAGGCTCTGTGTCAATTAGATTATATGCTCAGTCTTCATAATCCTATAACACTTATTTCACTTTTGCTCTTTCTTATTTTTGTTGACTTTTTTATATGCCTGGGTATTAATTTCTGTTTGGTTGTCTGATGTGTTTTTTCTTTCCCCTACATCTCCCACCCCCCCCGTTTTTTTATTTTTTTTTTATTATTATTCTTTAAAATTTCCACAGGGGCTTAGAACCAAACCCCAGTATTCCGGATGGATGTCACTAACATACTTGTATATTGAGTGGAGATATTTGGGTAGTAGAAATATTGATGTAGAATGGTGACCATATGTTTGTTTCGTTGCTTCTGCAGAAAGTCCAGGCTTGCGTCACACTGTCGTTTTGATGTCTTGTGATACATTCATGTGTGTAGCCCAGATCATTTTATTCTTTTTCCCATTCATGCTGCAAGCTCATACATAATTTGCTGTCAGCTGCTGCCCCTAGGTCTTTTGTTTTAGCTTAACAGCTTTTGGGGTTTCTTCCTCTCAGTGATTGTTTACGTGTTTTAATTCTTCTCAGATGTGTTAGCCTGCTTTTCTTCAGAAGGAATCCCGTTTTCTTCTCTCAGTGTTTCTAACCCCCCTTTGCATAATTTCTTTCCCCACTGTCATGTTTATAACACCTCTCACTATATTGAAATCTGTGAATTTAATTAATGTACTGTTTACCCGTTCTTCCAGATCATTAATAAAGATGTTAAATAAAACTGATCCTGATACCAATCCCTGTGGCAATCCACTAGCACCTCCCTTGTGCTGCTGCAGTCTATTTATTTATAGCCCTTTAGCCACTATTCGTCTGTGTAATAGTCCTCACAGGCAAGCCAGTGTTAAGGTTTTGAAAAGGGATTGTATCACATTTTTGCCAAAGTCTGGGATGATACATACTCCTATATTATTTTAATCTACTGACTTGACTGCATTTAATATATTTACAAAAATTAAATGTGATTAAATAGAGCTATGGTTTTGGAGCACTTTAAAATCTTAGCAGCTGAGTAGCTATAATTCTCCTTTCTTAGAGCAATTACACCTCCTCCACCACCACCCACCCCAATTACACTGTAATTTTATTCTGTGCTGAATTTAGACTTACTAGGAGATAATTCTTAGTATCACTGCTTAATTCATGGCATACAGATCGACACCACGTTTCTCACTGCTTCTCCAGGATCTGATTTTAAAAACAAAACTACTCCAGATAAAAATTTTTCTGTTAATATTTCAAGCTTTGAATTGTCTATTGCTTGTTCATCAGCAGTCATTGTGGGCAGAGCTTTGTTGTTTTGTAATTATATATAAATGTCTATTTGAAATTTCATTCACCTGTTTGCAAAGGCAACAGCAAACTCTTGCCTTCATTTTAAGTGCACACTTTCATCCTTGTGAAATATGGAAGATTTATGTGTTTGCTAAAGTTCAACATGGGTTTAAGTGCTTCCTTGCTCTGCAGCTCGGGGGTATGTGTCGTTTGGTTAGTAGCCCGCTGAATGTGTATTTCATTCAAATTCAAACATATTTTAAATTGCAATAGGAAAAACCTTTTGCTTCATGACTTTTTCCATTTACATTGTGTGCATCTATATGAACTTGAATAACAAGTTGTGTCATCAGCAACTGAATAAAAACGGTCTCGGGAAATTTCTGTTTCTTTTATGTATGTTTAGCTTCATTTTACAAGCTCCATGCAAAAATTGATTTTTGCATTATAAAGGGTAGTGTGGCGAGTTTTATCTGTCACAGCTTGGTTGGAATGGCGTGCTGTTCAAATCACAACTGCATCATCATAACTGGGAGAAGAAACGGTATTAAAATATGGGTCACCGCCCTGATTTATGACTGCGCTAATCCAGAGCTGTAGTAACATAAAACCAGAGCAGTTGTTATTACCTTTTGGTCGGTTAGGGCTGGAGAGCGCTGCCGTCTGGACACAGAAATCATTGGTGGTGTGTGCAGTGCTCATACCTCACTGGCCACTCTGAGCCAGGCTTTCTTCCTTATCCCTGTTGCAGAGGGCAGCTTCACCAGTAACACCAAACAGTGAGAAGCTGTATTAAATGACTTTAAACACAGTGATTTTGATGTCATCCTGCAAGCAGTTAAATCCCACTGAAACTGAGGAAGGAAAGGGAGGCTGGGAGGCAGCTCAATCTCAGTTCTGCAGTCAGTAAAGCTGGGTCTGAGCTGCCACATTACCATTTAATATAGAATTCCTCTAAGTCAGACGGGTTTCTGATTCATTCCCCAAAGAATCAAATGGGGAGTGTGTGCTAACTGCAGGAAGGACACTGTTACTCCCTCAGTTGTGCTCCACATTTTGAACTGTCCAAGTTTATACTGTATAGTGTTTTACATCTTGTTGCAGCAGTGCTTTGTTCTGAGGTTTGATGGAGTTTTTATCTAGTGCTAGGTATACTAAAATGGGATTTACTGTCTTGTTGAATGACGACTTCAGAACAGAATTAGTCCTTCAGTAAGTTCTTCTAATAATGAATAGTGAGAGAAGGTATGACAGGTTTGGTGTGTAACTTCGTATTTCTGTAAATGTAAGGATGTCCCATTTGAATTAAAATTCTTTCCATGTAAAGCAGGTCATGGAAAGTGGCATATGATATATTTTCAGTGTAACTTAGCAGGTATACGTTTTTACTGTGTTGGACCGCTGAGGAGAAATCCATTAAGACATTACTATACCCTCTCATCAAATTCAGACTGTTTCTTCGTTTCTGAAAGATGAAGGGTAAGAGGTAGATACATTAGATTCTTCAGAAGATGAACTGTTGGGTCATGGATTCTTGATGTAGAAGAGAAAGTGATCTAGAAAAGTGTCTGTAATTTGTGAGAGCTGGTCGCATATGCCTGTCAGAAATGCCTTTGAAATTAAGAGTTAGCACAGTTACTATGCTAGTAGAAGCGCATGTATCTTCAAGGAGATCTGGTCCTTCTGCTCCTTGAATGATATTGTGCTGGTATGTATCACAGTTAATAATATAACTATTTTTAATTATAGCATGTCATAGTATATTAATTGCTGCAGACTGTTATAATCGGTTGAACTGAATGTTAAAAGTTTGTTTGCAGACCTGGAAGGCAGCTGCTGCCTATGGTGACTGTGCTTCCAGTTAGAGACATGTGGATGCCACAAGGATGGCGCGTATGGGTGAGGGAAGAGGGGAGGTGTGTCCCAGCTCTGACACTGTCTCACCGTAGGAGGTGCAGGAGTATCTGGTTTCTTTCCTTTAATTTCTTAATTTACAAAATGAGCCTCGTAATATTTATATGCTTTCCTCACTGCTTGCCATTTGGACACTAGTTTCAGCACATGAAGCACTTTTAAAGTGCCAAGTATTAGTGTTAACTTATTTTAGCAAGATGATCCAGCTAGGTACTGAGCAGATGTAGACTTAGTTTCATGAATGGTTTCAAAGGAGGCAGCGGGACTGCTCAAAGTTTGTGTACTTGCTTAAGTACTTGGCTGGATCATTGAGCTGGAAAGCTAAGTAGGTGTCTATTTTTTGCAGGATGAGAAGGGGCGTATTTGAGATACTGTTGAAGTGAAATGGCTGTGTTACTTGAAGTGGGAACTGATAACGTGTGATTTCAGGACACTTGAAGCTCTCTTCTCTGAAAAGAGTAAGGTTAATGAAAACTGTGCACTGAGTTTACTTCCTGAAATTTCTCTTTGGGATGGTAAATGCATCACTCATTAATAATCAGTTCATTAAGAAATACTAAAGGAATGCAGACAGGCTGCAGTCTGGACTGCAATATCGTGGAGTCAGGGATAACCATCTGAAATTGTTTGCTTGAAATACCATGCTCTCTTGTTGCTGTCTGAACCCAGCAGTGGGCTGGCTAATGTGCCTTTACTATAGAAACCGGCCCCCATGTACCCAAATGCCTGTTGAGAGCCTCTTCTCCCAAGGAGGTGGTGAGTTGTCAAAGACCTGGGCAATCCCAGCCCTCCTCTCCTTGACTAAGCTCCAAGTCCAGCCCACTTTGTCTTCCATGGAACTGCTAGGATTATTTTTGGAGCTGTTAGAATTATTGCTTATTTTTCTGATAGACCCACCTTGGCACTGATTACCTATAGGGAAGATATTTAGACTTCAGAGAAATTTAAACCTTTATTTGAACTTGAGGGTGGGCCATACTTCAGGACTTGTGGGAAGAAATACATTTTTGTGGCGCACAAAATAATACTAATATCATTCTTATCTACTAATTACTGCCTCCTGCTCTTCATTTAAAATCAGACTATAAGTAGAAGATTCAATCTGCAATCAAAGGCACTTCCCAGGTATTTGAGAAAAGAGTCCTGCAGTCCAGGCGGTGAAAACCGACACTTCTTCTTACCTTCTATCAAAAGCGGTGTTGAAATGTAGGGCCTGTTATTGTATATTTATTCAGGCATCAATCACAATCAAGCCTCCTGTTAGTTTGTCTGTAAGGGCATTGTAATCCTATTTTTATCAGTTCCTTCCTGTACATCAGACAGTTAAAACAGCATGAGTAGGGGTCAGAAATATCTTAATGGGTTCGGTTCCCAGAGATATCGGTGACCAGAGGAAGAGTTTTGCCGAAATTTCTTCCTGAGCTGATAAGGTAGATAAACAGGGGCAAGGTGCAGAGCGAGGGCATGCAGTGGGAAGTAGAGCGTTGGATGGCACCGTAAAGGAGCTGCAGAAAGATTAGGTAGACAGTATTACTTACAGAAAGGCCTCAGGAACAGATGGAAAATAAATGTTAGCATTTGCCAAGCTACCCGTTTGTAAAATAAAATGTTAAACTTTTTACTTTGTACTTTTCAAAATCTATGAGTGATTATATATTTGAAAGAAGTTGATTGTCACTGATTGGCAATGTTTCAGTCTTGTTAACTTTGAACATCCTGTTACTGACTTGTTTAAACAATAGCATAGCTTAGTATATATTAGAGTCATTACCTTTATATTCTACGTTTTTACACTTTATATTTTGTGTATATACAATTACATTTTTTCTGGATAGAAAGCCATGAATTATGCTTTTTAAACTTTTTTTTGTCATTCATTCAAGCTGTCTTTGGATGCAAATTTTTAGAATGAATTTATGAGTGAACACAGAGAACAGTTTAAAATTTCTTCATCAGAATAAAGCTACCTCAGAGCTTCTAAATGAATTTTTTTCTAATGAAAAAATAAGTTAATCAAAGCAAATTTTATCTTATAAGATAAAGTATTACTATTGTCTCCATTTTTAAACTGACCTATTGTTCCTGGTCAGGCTAGTTTTTCAAGATTGCAGAGATAATGGACCTAGTCTCTCATGCTTAGTTTTTATTTATAAATTGCAGGTGTAGTACCCTTGATTTTCTGATTCCCAATTTATTTTGTTGATTTTGGTGTTTTGGTTTGTTTTGTTGGGGTTTTTTTTGTTTGGTTTGGGTTGGGTTTGTTTTTGTTTTTGTTTTTGTTTTTTTTTTCATTTTAATCAAACATTATTATGAACTACTTGTATGGACTAAAATAAAAAATACATTATCTTCTCCAAAAGCAGAAACTAATCCTGTAAAAATCTTTGTCAGCAAACTGTGATTCTAAGAGCTTATCTGGGGGCTTCTGCAATTAAACATTGATTATTTTTTTGGATATTAATGATTTTAATGTATTATTGTAAGTGTAGGCTTCATGCGGGTAGTTACAGATTAAAGGTAAATGTTAAAAATAATTAGCTGTCCAAAGCTGTAACAATATACTTAATATAAACTAGAATTCATTATGTAAAAACTCAAAATAAAAATCGCTGTTAATTAAATCAGAAATGTAAGATTGTCTCCCCACTGCAGTTTGTTGCTCAAACCTTAATAATTTCTGCTGCACATCTGTGAACAAACTTGGTGAAGAGACTAGCGAAGCCGCACATGCCAAGCTGCTTTTCTACTTAGCAGTCTTTTCCCCCCGGCCCCTATTGTGCTCGGGGTTGCAGCTGCTTATGGTACTTGGGTTTGTGATTAGTTGCACAATATGAGAAGGTTATGCTAACAATGTGCTGAAGATTTTGAATGGCACTCCAGCATGTTTTTATTTTAATTCTAGTTGTTAATTATTCTAATTGTGTATTCCAAAATATCCTTTCTCACGTAAACTTATTTAAAATATAAATTGCACAAGAAAGTGACCAATCAGTAAAGTCAGAAATATTTTTGGAGACTGAATGCCTTCTGCAAGGGATGAGAGTGAAGACATCAGCATTTTTCCATCATGAGTAGTGAAAACTAGCAACTAACAATAAGAAGCCACCCCGCTCACTGCAGACTGAAACGGGACTTCAGGCTTTTTGTGCTTCTGGAGTGGCATGATGCTTTCTGGAACACACCTAATGCAACTTGAGATGAACTTGGCGAACTTGCGCACAGCTGCAACTTCTGGAAAGCGGTAGCGCTCGTCACGAAAGCTGCGCTTCTGTGGGGATGGACAGTGCTCTTGCTGGTGGAGGCCAGCCATCAGGGCTGATAGCAGGCAGGCACTGCAGGTGAGTCTTCCCCAGGGCTCCTCGGCAGACTTGTTTGCCTTTTTTGTTTCTGTACTGGAAGTTCATTGTGTTTTTCAGCCTACCTGCCAAAAGCACTGGCTTTTCATAAAGAAGCGTGATGCCGAGTTGTACATTAAAAGTCTTAGATAATCATGATTTTGTAGCAGCTGACATTACAACATGAGCAACTCAGTCTTAATGTTTGAGGAATAAGATGTAGTTCAAGAAGATATTCTGCATGCTTCCTGTAATCTGGGTTTTTGTTTTGTTACTGTTCTTAACTATCCCTTCAGGAAATATTAGTAATTTCTGGAGGCGTGGTATGTATGATAATTTAAAGGTTGGTCTGACTGCTTTTTCTCTTTAAATAAGGAGATAAATATTAGTGTGAGCAAAAGATGTTCTTCTAGTTGGAACAAATAGCGGGGGTGGAAGGGTTTGTGACTTTCATATCCCAGCTTTCATGTAATACTTCTGATTCTAGTTATGTTGGACTTTCCTCTCACCCCACTCTGAGGGTAATATTTCAGGTGAATTCATTTTACTCCAGGAAAAGCTGACAAGAAAGGGCAAACTAGGTAAAGGTACAGAAACCACTCATTCTTATATTCTGTTCCAGAACCTAGATTTTTTTCATTAGCATGGTGATTCTTTAAAACAGCTACCCTCAGGGTAGTTGAGCAGCACAGGGAGCTCCCTGGGCTCTGACCAGAAAATCCATCTCATACTGCTGCTCTCCGGCTCAGTTACACTGCACTTGTCACTGTTCAGCATTGAAAAGTTGCAGTTCAAACTTAAAGCAAAGAAGTTAACAGATCGTAGTTTCTATGTTTGATTTCTCAAATCTGTGAGGAGGCTGCTGAAAGTCAGCAGTGGAGTCCATCCTGCAAATCTCCGGTGTGAAAAATTTAATTTGCACACTGAGTGGCACGCCAGCAATTGTGGATGTTTGTGGAAATACAATTTTAGTTCTCTTCCTGCTTCCTTACTGTGTTTTCACCACTCATACCTACTCTTTTACATTTTATTGTATGACGATTTTATGTAGACAATAAGCAACACACCTCTAATCTTTTGTGTAAAATTTTGCTAGCTCTAAAGATGGTGCTTTGTAATCAAGGTGTGATCCAGAACTTGCTTCATCTTTTCATTGACTTCAGTGAGCGCTTGGTCCAGTCCTTCTGATTCCACCCTTACGGATTTCCTCATAGATACCAGCATTTTGGTATCATTGTTAATGAAATATATTTTGCAATAACTCTGCAGTAAACGTCTTGCCAATAGTCACCTGATTAAATCTTGATACAGTTTAAATCAGTGGGCAAGCTTCTAGTTCCAGTGGGAAATGAAGTTTTCAGACCCTCTAAATGACTGTCAGATTTGAGCTGAGAAGCNTCGCTCTGTTTTGATATATTTTGCAGTCAAGCAGAACTTAGTGTATAAGCCTTGCATTGTATGCCTGATATTATCCAGCTAAAATAAGACATTGTGCTTGTAGAGGCTTTGGTAAACATAGGTTTAAAGGTTAAATGGTAGATTAATTAAACACTGAAAATGGCAAGTCATATTTACCTATGTGCATACATAGCTCTTGTAAGAGAGCAGACTGACCTGGGTGGCTTTGGACAAGGAAGTTGATTGTGGTGGCAATCTGCAATATGGATACACCAGAATGAAGCATGTCTGGTTTTTAACAGGACTGGGCTGACAGGTTTTCAATCCACTAGTGCCAAAGGAGGCTTTTTTGGCTATGAAGTTGTATCTGGTTTTGGTACCATGTTATAAAACATGGCACTTATAATAAATACATCAACTGTGGTCATCATAATGAACTATCACATAATTATCTCCAATAGTTACCCTATGTGAACTGGTTTTCATAATTTAATATCTTTAAATATGCTTTAAAAGTATAGCTGTTTCCGTGAATAGTGTGAGCCAAGACTCTGATAATTAAGTCATTTTGTCTTTGGGAAGAACAGAATTACCATCTAAAATATTTATAGGAAATATCTCAATGACCATATAATGTATCAAGTCCAGTTTGAAATCACCATTTCCTATAGCTTGAGTTCAACAGAAGTTAAAATATCTTTGCATAACACAAGTAGAAGTCAAAAGTGTTATTAGTCTCTATTTTATCATGAATTTCTATTCTCAAGGATAAAATTCCCAAGCCTACCAAACTGGGGGATGCCAAAAAGGAGGCACCAGAAGAATAAAATAAGAATTGAAAGAATTTTGAATTCAAAGAATTCAGAAGAATAAAGAAATAAAGAAGGAATTCAAAGAATAACGAAACTGTCTGTTTAGTAGAGTTTGGTATAGTAACAGAAAAGTTGTGAGGAAAATTAAGGTAAGTAGAAATTTTGCTACCGAGATAGCAAAATTGGCATAGTTTGATGGAGAATCTATTGTTTTCAAAATCCATGCAGAAAGCACTCCGTCGTAAAAGTGTCTTCTGCATCTGCAGACAGACTGCCTCCATTCTTTAGAAAACTCACTATATGCAATTTTAGGCCCTAGATGACTTCCTGACTGGTCATCTGAGTCTGTTTCAAAGCTTATTGAAGCCAATAGGATTTTTTTTTCCACTGATCTTGGTAGATTTTAAATTATGTGATTGATCCCGAAGCGCTTAGACAGCAGATGAGAAAAATGCTCATACTTTAAATACAGTGCTTGGAATTCTGCCTGATTAAGGAGTGCAGATTTACATGATGAAATACAACCGTATCTCCATCTTGATGCCACCTTTGGCATCTAAATAGCTTAGAAAAATACACTGAGGTCCCCAGGCCTGTAAGAATTTCAAATATGCCTGCAAAGAGTCCTTCATTGCAGCTATAGTCTGAAAAGTTAAATGGGGTTTGTGTTTTCCATCGTGTAGATGATTTCCAGTATTTCATTTTATTATTTTAAGAACTTTCTGACATTGAGCAGGTGTCAGTTCACTTTGCAGATGAAAAGAAAAGATTAACAATGAAAGGCAGCTCCCTCTGAAATCAGTAGCACTGGCTCCTCAGTTCTGTAAAGATGGGATCTAATTTTAAGAGTTACTTCAAAAACCAAAAATGCTTCCCAATAAAAGGCATGGCCAATATAGCTTCATACTAGAGGACTAAATAATAGAGAACCCTTATAACTCCAGCTGCTTTTCAGCTGTACTGTTACTTTTTGGAGATGTAAACATAACCATTTAAAAGAGTATGTGAAATTCTACTAAATTAGTTTAAAAGTATTAAGACTTTCACTAAACAATTTTAATAGCAAAAAGAAGCTGGTTTACATTTTTTGAAATTTAGATTGTGATGCAGTCTAGTACTATCATGCTTTAGAAAGGCAGATGGGAAGGATAAAGAAGGCATCTGATGCACACACCACCTTTATAATAACCCTTTTTATAATGTGGGCTGAAAACGGAGAGCTTTTTAAGTTAAATTGTGTGGACTTGAAAGCATCAATGCTGAATATTTTATGTGAAGCTTGTCAAGGGCCCTTACTAAAATAGCTTAAAAGCAGTATCACAGTTGCCTTCTTATAGGCATTGTACACTTTCCAAGAAGAAACATGCTGAAGGGTTTTCAATATTGCCAGAAGTTGGTATACATATTCTTTTTAGGTGTCAGATTTTATGTGCTGTATATATACATGCACACTCATGTGAATAAACACCTTTCTCACCACACTTTTGCAGAAGTTTTATTTTGTATAATGTATGATGTTCCTTAATGTATAATTTTTTTGTTGTTTTTTTTGGGCCTGGAGGTTTGTTGGGGGTGTTTGTATGTAGAATCTGAGAATTGAAGCTAAGCACGAGTCCTCTGCTCCCTTTTAAGTCAAA
>VZTM01012459.1:1321-15189 GCA_013400555.1 Jacana jacana | reverse complement strand
TTGTGATAGTCCAAATTATTTCTTCTGAGGATAAAGACATGTGAAAGTTGAGTAACAGCTTGTATCAGAGAATGTTTGGCAGCAGGGCCTTATATAGAGGGTAGAATGTGAAGGTTTAAAGTGGGTATTGCTAATAGAAGTGCACTTTTTCATATCTTCTGCGCTCCCGGAAGCAAAGCAATATCAAAGAGCAGAACAGCGAGAGATGACTTATTGAAAAATAAATCATGGGTGAAATTTTGAACATTGACTTCAAGGAGACCAGCATTTCACACACGTTGATGTGGGTGCTGGATGTTTCTTGGTGGTGGTTACTGCATACAAATGCAGTAAGCCCCTTTTTTAGCATTGCTCAGAAGGAGTCTTTGCTGTCAGTGTCAAGTCTTCCTGCCTCATTGAGGTGACGCAAACCACAGTGTTACTTAGAGTGAGCAATTACTTAAATGAAGAGAGAGAGAGAGAGAGTAAGCAATATCTAGGTGTTAATTGGTAGTATAAACCCATCTATTTTTCTTCTAGTATTTAACATCTCTATGACGTGAGCAAGCCTATATAAAGAAGTTGTCTTTAAAAGGCAGAAGGTTAATATATCATTACAGCAAGAAAACGAGATTTAAAAGAAGAGAAACCAAAGTTCAAGGTTTGATCTTACAGTTGTCTTTAGAACAACTCATTGTAGTTAGTAGAAATACATCAGTTTGCATAATGATAAACGTTACCACGGTCTTCTCCCCATTGTCACTGAAAGGTAGTCTTTGCAGATTCCAAAATCCTGATGAGCATCCTCTTGGACACAAAAGTTTTCTGAAGGATGTTTTATTTATTTTTTTTCATTGATACCATCCAAGCCTCAGTCTATTAATACACATAAAATATGTATTATGGCTACATGGCTCAATCTTGTGTATTACAGGAGATTTATTGCTGTCAGTCTCTCATTAACCTTAGTAAGATAACCTGTGGTATTAAAGTTAAAAAATATTTGCAAGATGTGACTCTTAGTGGTGTTTTTTTAATAATGTGTGTATATATGTATATATACGTACCATGTTTTCTTAACCACTGCTCTATATTTCAGCCTGCATGAAGTCCCGTTGCAGAGCTTACCTCTGTTAATTTTAATACCTGGGAGTGGACCAGGAGCCAGAGGCAAAAGTGAATTTTCACATTCACACAGAGGAATGGTTTACTGGAGAACCCAGCTCTGTTGCTTTCTTGTGCCTTTGCTCACCTGTCATTGTGGCAATACATAGTGACATTTCAAACTGCTAGCATGGAAATAAGATAAAAAGTGCTTGGGACAACTGGGAAATTTCATTTAGACAGAATGTCAGACCCTGGTCTCTGGTGAAAATACTGTAGGTTTACCATGTCCAGCTTTGCGATATCATTTGATGTGAAATTAAATCAGAGGCCAGCCACAAACAGGAAAGCAGTTGAGGCTGTTCAGTTTTAGTTTGTTGTACAGTTCTGGTATTCCTGGTCTCTTCCTTGCAAGAGTAAGTTATAATGGTTGACCGTTTATAAAGGGATTTTGAAAGCATGATTCCCACAGAAATGTCTTTTAATTCCTTGCATTACCTTGAAGTTCAAAAAGTTTTTTAAGTCTCTAAGCCCCATATCCTGGCCCTCATTGTTCTTGTAGATTGAGTTCATGCTGGCTAACAGTTGTTTTCCTTTGCACAGTAACTTAACACTGATATTTCAGGACAAATAGGCACCAGAATGGCTCCTGAATGGGTGAGTTACATGTATTCATAAGCCATTCCATTCATTTCTCTGACATGGAAAAAAGGGTAGGGCTGCTTTCATCCTGCTGCCAACCCTTTTATCTCGAAAGAATCAAATTTCAGGAAACCTTTTTGCCTAGGTCAAAATTTCAAAGGGATTCTGTAATATTTAAAAAGCCCAGCATCTTAATTCTCCTAATTTTAAGAGGAATGTTTCTTTTCCCTCTGAGAAGACAAAACGAAGCTGCCCCCCAGATCAAAACAGAAACCAATGAAAAAGATCTTAAAGCAAAACACAGGATTGGAGATGTGGGGGTTAGTAAAAATGTGTTCAACGTTACTTCACTTCCTACTATTCAGGACAGTGCATTGTTAAAACTGATGCAGTGTTTATACACATTGTGGTTATGGCTATAGTCGGGGCTATTGTTGAAGGATGTTATATAGACATTTATCATAGTATGTCAGTAAACCCATTGTAAAAATGTCCTAGTAGTTAAATGAGGCTTAGATTTAATAAGGCTGTAAGAAAGGACCGTTTTTTTTTATCATACTGTAAATAAGGTTCCTATAGCAATGTCATTGGGATTAACGTGCAGATTTTCTTTTGTTTCCAAATAAAAGCAATATCTCTGTGAAGTTAGGCAAGCAATTGAAAATAAGCACTTTTGCAAAGCCTTTGAATAAATACTTTCTTGGTCATACTCTGACCACACAATGATAGTATATAAATATGTGACAAAAAATTAAACACCCCACTCGCCCAATCATAAAACTAGTAGTACAATCCATGTAATAAAATCATAACACTAATAAAATACTATGTTAGTGGCTAAGCAATACATTCTCAGAGGCAGAAAACCCCTCTTCAGTACTTTGTTAAAAGATACTCTAGATAGTTCCAAATATGTGCTACTTCATATGCTAATGGTTAACTGACCTCACTATATGTTTTTAACACTACTGCTCCTGACAAATGTAAAAATGAGGCTCATAGCCATTAAGCTTTTATCCACTAACATTTATTTTTCTTCTAACCTTGAAAATAGCCACCTAAAGCTCCAAAAGGTAGTAATTTGGACCACGTAGCTTTCTGCATTTATTTTCAATCTGACATATTTTCTGTGCCATAGAGGGAACATGCCTTAGAATGTTTAAATGAAAAAAGTATGAAACAGTAAGGGTAAACAAATATTTTAAGCATTTGAAAGGACATTGTCAGCAGCAGAAGATTAGGAAGGGAAAAGTGTCTTAATTATTCTTTGTGTGTTTCTTTTACAGTAGGAATGCATTGTTATATTTAAGTCTGTAGTTTGATGGTAAAGCTTTCAGTTCCTGCCCTGAATAACCAGTCCAAAGCCTGGTGCTACCGTTCTCCAGTACCCCGTTGTGCCGTTGCAGATTTGAACTAGCTAAAACCAAATACCTGAAGAGATCTGTTTTTCTTTTTAAATGCACATGGTGTTGGTGACCCCGTCTGGGTGCCAGCACTGTGAGTAATAGACAGTGGTACCTAGAGGAGTGGGGAGGGCTCAGAAGAGAGGCAGAAGGTTTTCCAAGTGGTTTTGCCGCCAAAGAAAATGCTTTTGTGTAGCTTTGTGCTTAGTCATCCAAACTCCGGTCAAGATGGGTAACAGATAGATATCTTATTGCAAGTCTCTAGTCTCTGTAGATGAAATTGTGCTAGTCCACATATGAGGGACTGCTGGCCACAGCACAAACGTCAGGACCACCCTGGGCTCCTGCCTTTCGCACAGCCTGCTGTGAGCCCTGGGACGGAGCGTGGCTGCCTGGGAAGCAGACTTACTTGAGTGAGAGGCACAGAAGTCAGGTCTGCATCGTGTGGTGCTATTTTTAGTATTGCTGGCTTTAGGAGGAGGATCTAGACAATGGAGTATTCTCTGGGAAAGGAAAAAAAAAATCAGGATGAGCATGGATCCATGGAAACAGCCATAAACACAACAGCTTTCCTCATCAACCAAGAAAGATTTTTGACTTTGCCAGGGACTCACATGCCCCATCAGTGTCCAGGGTTCCCCTTTGACTGCTACATTCTCTGCTTAAACCTTCCGGTGGACGTTACTAGGAGTCTGACTCAGTGTGCTTTATCCTGCAAGAGTAGATTCCTGCAGCTCTCTATTTAGAAGGCTATTTAATGTTAGCTCTCTATTCATTTGGAAATAATGGTGTTAGGGAAAAAAATTTAATTAAAATGGCTTCAGAAAGTAGTTAATTATAAAGCCTACCATGGCCTGAAGTCTAAAATACATTGCAGACTGAGAAATCACGTAGGGGTGCATTACTAAAATAATTAATTTAAAATTTTACATATATCACCCACACAGCAAATGCCGTGGCTGCTGCTAAAACGAGTCCGGTGCCCTTCAAAAACTGTGAGCATCTCTTATATCTCCCACTCACTCCCTTTTAGATATGCTTGTTTCCTTCTTTATTATGGGCATGCACTTTGTGTTCAGAACATCAACTTTGTGGAAGGGCTTTGGGTAAGAAATGAAATCATCACCTCATTTGTTTTTGTGTTACCGTTGTGTTTTGTGGGGCCAGGGTTTGACTGGGTGAATCCCTGGTCTAACACAGGCAAGAAGTGCACAGACCTCACTGCTACCTGTGCTATGCTTTCTTCACCTGCTGCAGCCTCTGCATTGATCTGGAATCATTAGTGTTAGCTGTTAAACCAGTCTTAGACCATTTACCATCCTGACAGTTCCCTTAAGGAATAACAGAAGTGCAGGGCTGCACCCATGTTGCTGGCCTTGTACTGCTGTGGGATCCCACTAAGGCCATCCTTTAACTTCAGCACCGTTGTACCAAATTCAGGGCTTTTCTGCTCTCTTGGCACTGTGTTTGCCTATATGTGCCAAATAAGAGTTAAATATTGCAAAACCTCACTTCTAAATGCATGAAAACAGCTGGTGGATTTTGGTATTTTCTGGAGGGGGGGAAGAGTGAGGAAAGGGATAAGATGTTTTGAGAATTTGTTGTTATATTGTTTTTTTCTTTTTGAAGAAATGAAAATGTTTCCTGTGCAGGTTCTGGTTTTGTGATCTCATCCAAACCGTACCTGCTCTCTGGTAGCTATCAATATGCTGAGGTTCTTGCCTCTTGTCAGTCTAATTTCTAGTTGGTGCAGGTTCTTGACATTCAGCGCTTTATCAAACATAGGCTGCTTGGCACCTATTACCACTGATCTCGGCATTGCTAATAAACAGCAACATCAAGGCCATATTTTCTGGTTCCTGTCAGACCACTGCTTTCCTGGGTGAAATAAAAGTCCTATTAACATGCTCCTCCTCATTGGCTCTGACAGTTTGATTAATTAGGCCCCCTCTTTAGATGACCTCTGCACTGACACGACAAGGAGGTGAATATAAAATGAATAGTTTGCCCACATAATGGCCTACTGCAAGTTTCAGATTTTTATCAGATCAGACTGAAGTCTGGGGCCTGTATTAAACCGGCAGTGTACAGCAGTGTACGGCTGTGGGTTATGAACCGCAGGCTTTACAACATGGTTAAAGAATTAAAACCAAACCAGTCCTAGCCATCCTGATATATTGACTTCTCCTCTAAGAATTAATCTTTTACTCTCTTGACCATACAATACAAATCTAATTCGTTTACATTATCAAATAAAATGACCTTTTGTTTTCAACAGATTTTTTTATTGCCAGAATATACAGTATGTTAACTCTGTGGTTATTCAGTCTCCCATAAATTACTAATATAAAACCATTATTCCAGCGACACTCTATTTAAATGTCACTCTGCCTTTCTATTATAAATCACCAGTTCATAGGCTTGTAACGTATCAGTAAAAAATTTACTTCAGGTGAGAACTTGGAACACGAGCTCACAACTTTTCTTTGGAAGTGTGTTTTTTAAAAATACGAGTGTATATGATCCCAAGGGATAAATATGTAATTGTGAGCCTATAGCACTGTATTTGTAGGACCAGAAATATCTTATTGTGCCAGGACATTGCCTAGCACAAGGTGCCCCTGACTGGGGCTGGTGCTTTGCAGTTCCAGGAAAAGCAGTTTGGTCAGCCGGATAAACACACACGTTCTGGAAGTACGGTACGATCCGACTGGGAGGCAACTTGGTCTTCTCATGAAGCCTGGCGTTTTGACTGGTGGTTGACAAGAAAGATATTTTACTCTGTGTCTTTTTTTTTTTTTTTTGCTGCCGCTGCTTGCTTGCACCTAATTACATTCCGTTAATGCTCTCTTGAGGGGAATTAGGTGTTGCACATCACCTTGGAGAGATGCAGGTGTTAAAATCCTCTCCCTGTGTCTAGGTGGAAACCGAAAAAACCACAAATAGCATTTTGTTGATCAGGTGGAGTCACTGATACTGGGGTAAAAATTCTACTATGATGGTTCCTAATTAAAATTTTCATATTAGGTTTTTTTCACCAGGAGAGTCAAGTTAACTCTCATTCAGTCTGTAGTAATCTGCATCTCCCACTCTTTGCAGGGACAACATGAAGGTGGGTGAGCCTAAAATTAAATGTGTAAATTGACCTGCATGTAATATGAACTGCTTGTTTAATGATCTTGAAGCCAACAAAAGCAGGTGACCCATGCTTAAACAGATCCTTTTCAGTTAAAATAATACTCCTTTTACCTCTGTGATGCTGAATGCTTTTTGCAGTCTTTTCAGCAGCTTCTGCTTATTTTATGAATCTCATATGGTTTTGGTTTTTTCCCTCAGTCTTTTTTTTTTTTTTTTTGGTGTTCATCTGTTGATTAAGTAACTGCATTACTTTAATTGATTTGCTAAATTGGCTCATACGTAAGACAGCTCTAAGACAGCTCCTTCAGGTAATAACCTGAAAATGTTAGCTTGTATTACTAGAGTCATGCTTGAGTGCTATAACACTTGGAGTATTCATTGGTTTGGGAGTGCATTGTGCCATTTCAAGTTATTTGTTGGCCTTCTTGTTACAGGCAAGGAGCAACAGGAGATAAACGTATTTTTATAAATACATATACATCCACGCGCACACACACACACTGTATTCACGTAATACTGAGTATAGGATTTATATATGTGTGAGCTTTGTTTGCAGGTTGCCAACTCAGGTTGCCTCAGTTGAGAAGGAGGTGTGATATGATCTACAGTCACCCTTTTCCCCAGTTGACATTCTTTTTAAGTTTCTTGGTTGACAGAATTTGACAAATAGGGTAGCAATGTTTTTGGGTGAAGATGGGACAGAAGCTGCTAATTTTCCCATCCTGCAGACTCCAAAGTAGGATCACAGTTTTCAGTAAAGGTAAAATTCTGAGTAGGCCAGATGTTAAATTTCCACATAAAGCAAAGACTTAATAAATGAAGCAAATCCATATAGCTTTTAAACAAATGACATTTCCTAAAATTTAGAGTTAAATAATAAACCAATGCTATTGCTTGTCTAGCCATGATATTTTATACTGTATCAAAATGCCAAGTAAGCATGTACTGAGACACTGGAAAGTCTTTAATTGTTTTGGCTGTTTTCAGCTGGCTAGTGAGGGTAAGAGACTTTACATCCAGCTTCCAGAATAAGCTGAAACGGAAGGCAGCACAGGCTTCAAACAAACAAGAAATGCTGGGAGCATCCTGTGGCCTAATTATAACTAAATGTTTCCATTCTTTTCTGTACATTTTCAGAAGATTATGTTACATACAAGTTCCTACAATTAAATATCATGGGCTATGTGTGCATGGAAGAATGTGAACCTTGTTTGGGTTTCCTACCAGGCACTCAGGAAAATTTCCCTTTATTCTTGAAGAATGCTAAGCTGCATTTTGATCAAAACATAAATAAAAATAGTGCTGGTATTTATAGATAAACAGCACCACCTGGTAATAAGCAATCTCAGTATCTGATTTTAAAATATTGGAGTAGGTAAGGATAATTGATTTATTGTTAAAGACTTACAGTGAAAATCACGTTGTGTGTTTACTATCTGATTCGTTTTAAGTAAGTCACTTAAGAATATATTATGGTAAATTTATTCTTGGTGTAGTTGGCCTAATTCTACACAGTAGCTCTACAAACAGTGCACTATCTAGACTGTTCTGAGGCAAAATTTATGTGCTAGAGCATGGAAGTGTGTTATATAGAGAGCTCTAAAGCAGTGCAAAAACAACACCTAAAATTAGCTCTGATATAAACCCACTGTTTGAGAGACTTTCTAACTCAGGTTAATTTTGAGTCCTTTTTAGGCGCGTATTAACTATAGTTTTACTGTCCGAGATTAAGGGTGCTAGTGATGGGTTTCATTCCTAAAGTGGCTCAAAACAGAGATGTGATATCTGTAGGTATTCCTGCGAGCATAAAACGACGAGTCTCTTCTGTTTTCAGAAGATTATCTTCAAATAACAACGGAGTGAGAAAAGTTCAGGTAGCCCAGCTATGGGTTTTTCCTCCATTATCTGTGTCTGGATTTTGTGCCATGGGTTATAGAAGTAGTGACATTATCTGTTGTTCATCAGGATTCAAATAGCTGGGATGGTCCTGCAAGGTCTGGAGTTGGTACAGGGACTGGTGATGGGTGTCTGGGGCAGCTGTGTCCCCTCTGGCCACCGGTGAACTGGTACATTGTCTCAGTGACTTTTAGGGAGCCCCAGCCAAAACTAAACCTCTGGGGGAAGACTTGCCTTTCATGTTGGCATCATTATGTTGCGTATATGAAGAGCAGCATGGGGTGCAGATGTAAAGTTACATAAAGGTTGCTGAAACACTACATAAAAATATGTATCTGAAATTCCTCTTGTTTGTGGCATCAGCTTTTATTAAAGAATAATCAACCATGTTGTTCTCTGACCAGCATAGCTTTTTGGAAGGAAGTACAGAAACTTGCTAGCGATACTAAAGAATTCTATTCTAAGTAGCATTCAAAACCATGAAGTTTCTGGAAGCTGGTTTCTAGGAGTAAGAACCAAATTCAGCAACAGGGCAGGCAAGCAGGACTTCTTTTGAGTGTTTTATTTGTTATCCTAACTTACACCTGTAACATTTGTTCCACAATTCACTGAAATGTAACTTACTTGTTTTAAAGGCAGCCATCTTTCAGTTAGTATTTTCCAGCCAATACTTTTAGAAATATATACAATATTCAACAGAAGCTACTGGATGTAATTACACCTGTAGAGATTTTGGGGTTTTTGCATGTCAAACACAGATCCAGTGTATCTGCACAAATATGCATTTGTTGGAGAGGTCTTTACTTCCATATTGCTTTTACTCGAATTTGAGTTCTCATTGCAGAAACAGGGTTACAGATCTACCTGGGGTGGGAGCTTTGTCTATTAACATTTCCTGGATGGATAATAAGAGGCATGTAGAAAATAAACTTAATATGCAATACAGCTAGCATATTATGATCGCGTTTACTAGAAGAAACCAAGCATCCAAGCATCATTGTATAGCATGTGTTCAATATGTGCATAACACATCCAGTTGAGAAAAAGTGAATCAAAATTTCAGCCACTTGCTTTTTTGCCTTTTCTTTCCTCTTTTCTCCTGACCTGTCCCTCAGAATGGACATTAGATATGTTGTGGTGAGCTTCGGGGACAGAGAGCTCTTTCCTTTAGATAGATAGCCTATGATTCTCTATGCTTCTACAAAGACCACAAAATTCTTCCATAACAGTTGGAGGAGTTCAAACTCTTTCCAATACCACAGCATCCTTTGACACTTCCCAAGGTGCATATAGCCTGCACAGAGAGGCAGTATGCGCATGAAGGATGGAATGTTCCCACTCTGAACCATAAGAGGTTCTGTAAATCTGCCTGGCATGGTGCTTCCTAGTCCTGAGCTGCTGCTGCAGTGCTTCTGTCACCATGTGGGGAAGCACAGTGAAGTTGCTGTATGGACCTAGCTGAGGCTGCCCATAGCGTAAACCAGGTCTATCCTTCAAGCCATTCTCAACCATACGCAGCACAGAAATATGCAAGGTCCAATATTTGCTTTTATTAGTAGGCCTTTGTAATTCTGTTCTTTTTAAAAGTAGAATGAAATTAGCCCTTGAGTCAAGTTTGAATTATTTTCATATTTTGGGTATATTAAAATATCTCCCAGAACTCATTAAGTAAAGCCCTAAATAAAATAACTGCAATACAGTTAGGGATTGGAAAACCTCAGAAGATTTGGAAGGAACTTCCTCTTTGATGAGCAATTCAGATACTTAAACAAAGGTTGCCTGAGTCAGAAACTTTAAAAATTCATCTGTTCCCTTCCTCTCCTTTCCAGTATCCACTGGCTTCCTTGTGTCGTCCCCTCTTCTGCCACACTAGATATTCTTTCTCCTGTCCTCAGGGGCCCTGAGCTTTGTGTCCTGCTGTCCTCCGTGTCTTGTGATCCTCTGTGACATTACTGGCATTTTAACCTCCTGCCTGTTTGCTTCTTTGGCCTCATGTTTCTTAAAACCTGACATGTGCATGGTTTTATGTGTTTCTTTACGCAACCTCCTTCTGATGTGTTTTGTTTGTTGTGGGTTTGGGGTTTGGTTTTGTGTGTGTTTTTAAATAAGCCTTCCCCACAGAAGACAAGTTGTGATATTAAATACTGTCTGTGGTGCTCTGGTATTGTTAACACAAAACCTGGGAATAGAGCAGACATTTGATGTTCCTCCTCCAAAATGCATCTCTAACCATTCAAGATATAGGATAGAAGGTGCCAGTGGTTGACACGAGCCATCAGAGAAACCAAATACTAAAAGGTATCCACAGAAGTAGCAGGCTGTAGATTTGGGGACCAGAGCTCAGTTGCCTGTCAAGAAAAGTTGGGGCAACCTGGAAGCAGCAAAGGTAGAGATGTGCAGAGAGTGAGAGCAGTTGAGGGGACGTCAACTGCAGTTTGACGGGAGTCTAAGCTAAAACCTCCAGTTTGTACAATCTGAGGTAGCAATGGAGAACAGCTCGGTGCAAGGAGGGTACGAGGTCACACTACCTTGTGGAGATGAGGTAGTTGCCACAGTTTGCATTGTGGAGGACTGGTTTGTAGAGAAAAGGCACCATTTAGACTCTTTCTCCAACCCCACAAATGGGTAGGGGTTGTGTTTCTCAACTGTTTTGTCAGACAACCAGCAAGTGTTTAGAGGTGGTAAAAAGTTGAAAGAGATAAAATCTGCAGGAAGAAAAAAAAAAGTAATTGCTAGCAGCTGTTGAGGCTGCAGGTTATTTTAACATTGCAAAATTAGCAGAAGTATATTTTAGAGACTTGCTGACTTTTGTGCAGGTCAGTAATAAGGAGATGCACTCAGTAACACGGCTAATATAATCACAGTACTGGTAACCCACTTTCAGGAGCGCTTCAACGGTTTAAAGATGCAGGGTAAGCAAAATCCCAAGGAACCAGACCCCATCATGCTTCCTTTGGCTGTGTTTTATTGTCCTCGCTTTCTAAATGGGACACTGAGGCACAACAGGTAAATGCTAGTGGGAATGAAACATAGCTTGAGCCACCGGACTCTGCCTTTTACAGCATTACATATAACAAACACATTTAGGAAATCATTTAGCCCGAAGATTTCTTGGTGGTTGTTGCATTACAAAAAAGCATTTAAATATTCACTGAGAGAAAGCTTAATATAAAAAAGAAAAAGGTTTTGTAGCACAGAGAGCAAGCTTCAGAGCCTATTTTCTAGAAGCTCTTAACTTGTAAACTGTGTATCCTTAATACGTTGTGCACTTGCCATACTCAGCCTTTTGTTTCCATGATTACACAGGCTCTCTCCTTCCCCTTCTCCCTCACCCCACACTACAGTCCCTTTTTGTTTATTCCCACTGGGCACGCTTTCTCCATTGACTGAATGGAGTTGGGCACGTGCGTGCTGCTCTGCCCCGGCAAACATTTGTGTGCAGCATTTGGGGTGGAGGGAGGAGGATTGAAAGGCTTTTCTTTTCTGTGCACAAAGGTCACTTTTTTTCCTTGTTCTTTTCTTTCCTTCTTTTTCTTGTACCCTCTTTGTGATAGTCTGTTGCGCTGCTGCAGTTTTTGCCTAGGACTGTAGTGGATATTTTGGGGACATGTTTGTGGACCAGTCTTCTAACTAAACAAGTCTAGGAGTGCATAACAGTGTCCTGTGCCACCCTTTTTGTATCATGAATGGAACTGTCTCTCTCCCTCGTGAGCCATGTCTGTGTGTTGCATCTGAATGCCACAAAATTAAAGAGCATTTTGTTACCATTAGTTGTGTAGAAGTGCTTCCTGCTCGTGATGTCTTTTAGACACCTGCTTGGCTGTTGGCCTGTGGAAGGAAAACAGATAATTTTGCCTCCTGTGCATTCACTCAATGGATTAAGGATAAAATGGAAGCTTTCCTAAAAGACTAGGTAGCCTTAAATGAGTGAATGAATACATGGGATTAAAACCCCATGAGATTTTTTTTTTTTTATTCTAATCCTGTTTAGAAGTAACTATTGAACTAAATGGATTTACTGGTGGAGGTAAAAGGAAAACTTGAATCTGAAAGGTCTCATTGACATTTACCTTTTGAGCTGTTGAACTCTGAGCATGAGGTAATTTAAATTCATGAGCCAGAGAAGAGATGAAAGTAGGTAGCAGGAGATACTATCCTTTAAAAGTGTTGAAGTTCCAAAAGGAGTTGAAATTCCTGTATTATCTGGATCAACTTGGCCATCACCTTGTGTCTCTTGTTTCCCCTGTGTGATGATGTTTCTTCTGAGGTGTACACACTAAGGAGTGGTTGTGATTTTGTGTCATAAAATAACGCTCCATCACTGTTCAGGTTTGGGGGGTGGTTTTGTTTGTTTGCTTTAATATAATAGTGAAATAGTAAAACCATATATAGTTCCTGGGAGAAGGGAGATTCGATCACCTGCTGGAGAGGCAGCTCTCTGCCATTAAAAGCAGATGGATTTGTGTGTTGTCAGGGAGTTCTCCCAACACACCTGCAAAAGGAGGGTGAGTCTTGTTGCGAAGTTTAAGATCCCCCTCCTTTTTGTCAAGTGATGTCTGTGTCTCTTGCAGCAGAAGGTATGAAGACAATGTGCAGCCTACTACATAAGCATTCTTTTAATCACAGAAAATGTAAGTTCAAAACTGCCAGGTGGAGGGGAATCTGTGGGGATTCCTGCCTAGAAATGAAGAACTGAAAAGAGTAACGACAGACCAGGTGTCTGCTTTTGATGAGGATATTCCCTGTGTCACATCTGGTGCCAGCATAACTGCTATCCCTAAATGATAAGGAAGCTTTGCAGTCAGGGGAGGGCTAAGCTGTCAGGTGAGCCGAGGATCAAGAATTATCATGATGGCTTGATGGCACATGAAGGATGCTGTAAAGTACAGTGTGGTTCTGGTGAGTGGAGGCTCTCTTACATTCTCCTGGACACAGGCTTACACACCAGACAAGTCATGCCAGGCATTGGGTATGAGGATGTGTTCTGGTCCACCAAACGTAAAACGACAAACTAATTTGTAATCTCTCATTACTAATCCCAGTGGTTTTTGTGTCTCCGCCTTTCTTGTGGCATTATTCAACAGCTGAAAGCTTTATTTTCTTGCCAGCTATTTAATAATGCAGTATGCTATTAATGTGTTTGGGAGTTAACTGACATATTTTAAAACTCCTTGGGAAAGAGAAATGTCAGATCTTAAATACATTTACTAATGACTCAGTAGCCTTTACTAATTGTTTGCACCTAATTGCAATTTACCACAGGTGGGTGCAGCCAAAGTCCATTATGAACACTTCTTCCTAGATATGGTTTAGCCCAATAAGTTACCAGTTCTAGAAGATGTTGCAGAAGGCACATAACTGTGTGCACAATTTTCCCCTTCTAAATGATTTAGAAGTTGAATGTGATTCTATTTAACTCTTATGTATGCAAAAAAGGGCACTAGGAGGAGTGAAATATCCCTATCCAATATCCCTTGATAGGATGTTGCCAACTGACAGTGTGGGCTTTGTCTTTCCTTTGCACATTTAAAGTTCGTTGGGGGTAAACAGCTATTCATCTGTCCACTCATGGGATTCACAGTACATCAACTCCTTTTTGTCTGCACTGCAACACAGCGTAGTGCAAACATCAGGTGACCTTCCCTGTGATCTCATCTAAACCTGAATCTGTGCCATAAAGCTCTTTTTTTCTTACTGGTGGTGTTC
>VZTM01012458.1:0-10442 GCA_013400555.1 Jacana jacana | reverse complement strand
TTTTGCTATTATTTATACTCATAGTAAACTTAATCTACTTTGTAATATGGTATTTTCACTATTTTCTTGTGAGATTTTTCCTACTACTTCCTTGGTTGTATTGAATTTTGCTTTTTCTAAAACCTGTAATCTGTATACTGCTGTAATTACAAACACCTTTCCTGAGAATAATGAATGCTTGCACTTCATGATGCCTTTCACACAAATTACCTTCAGTTTTTCACATTCTCAATCAACTCCATTCTGCTCTGTAGATACTCCTTCACTACACTCCCCTACCATCTGAAATACAAAAATGTCTCTATCCAGATCAATTGCTTTAGATTTTGGGGGATTATTTTGTTTTCTAGTATATAGTTGATAATCTGGTAACTTCCAGGACACATCCATTACTACTAATCTTGTTCTTGGGTGTTTCCAGTAGCTCATATATCTCTTTCCTCCGAGGCAGCAACCCTGAGAACAAACTCCCACATCACATTTTCCCTCTTCTATCAGCTCCTTCACTGAAAGGGATCCAACAAACTTGTGCTTCATCTCTTTCAGACTAAACACAAAATATGTCTACCTGAGCAAGTAATGTAGTGCAACAGGAGCAGATCTAAAGAGCCAAATAGCTGGTTTGGGGGCTGAGCATTTATACTAAACATACTTTGGAAATTTTGCTTTGGACTGCATCTAATCTTATCTCATAATCTGAAACCTCGTTAGTAGGTAGGATGCATTAGGTGCTGTTGAAGGCTATCTTCTGGAGGTGTTTCATCTAAATAAATAATTTCCTTTGTGAACACAGCACCTGCAGCATATTAAATACTGATGATCAACAAAAGTGTAACTACACTCTTCATCAAAAATAGGTGTTAAAATAGAACTACCCACACAGAGATATTGCTTCATTTTCTCTTCTCTTTTCCATGGTTCAAGGCCCACGTCCACACCACTTATTGTGGCATGGTGTTCATTCTGCATAAAACTCTGAGTTCTTGTTCTTTATTTTACTGTTTCTCATAATTATGTATTAATTTATTTATTATCCACGCATTTTCTTGTAAATATTCTGATAAGTATGCACTTAACTTTGCAGTTAAATACTGAAGTGTCTAAAGAAAACTTTCTTCTTAAAAAAAACCCAAAGGACCTGCAGCAACATCAATGTCCTTTCTACATGGAAATAATTTTCATTAATCTTTTCTTTTCTTTGTAGTCCTGCATTCTACTTAGCAGTTAACAGATGGGGGTTAAAATCTGGTATCGTTTGGACCATCACTAATGCTTGTGTCAGTATGATGATGAAACTCTGAAGAAAGGTAAACTCATAACAGAAAGCTTTATGTTTCCATTCTAATATTTACTTTGAATATTAACAGCAGTAAGATTCCAGAGACGCTCTGAGTAAAGAACTGCTTATGAATAGATATTTTTTTCCCAAATATTTCACTCTGCTTTGGCAACTTCACGGTGGATTTGAGCAAGAACTTTCATTTACAGGAGCTCAAAACACTTAAAAAAAATTCATGTGTGACAGTAAGTCATTTTGCCTCCAATATGTGATCTATGTTCAGTAACAAAAAGTCAGGCTGTTGCATAAATGTGTAGTAAAAGCAAGGATGGAGTGTAGGTGTTGGCAATGGCCATATTTAATCAGCAACTAGTATTTCAACTGCCAGTTGAAGTATGAGATGGAAAATGCATAGTAGTCTCTGTTATTTAAATCCTCTACTTGTCCATGGATACAAGCCGATCTTTGAGGCTACCAGCCCCACATTTGCTTTGTACTAGCTTGCTTTGCTAAAGTTTTACTTTCAATATAATCTTTCTCCTCCACTCTTGAGCCTTACCCTCCTGCCACTGATGTTATTCTCCACAAGAAAAATTACAACCACAACAGCTGATATCATCTCCCCTCTCCCTGTTTACTCTTGTCATATTTCTGTTGACTGTTCCAAATTTCTGCATGAACTAATTTCATCAGACTCCTATCTGGTATTTATTTGCTTCACCAGTGGTGGAGCCCTTCCTTTAGGCATAGATAAGTGCTGGTTGCACTCCTGTAACTTTCAGTCACTAAGTAACAAATCACTTTTTGCCCAACTGAAAGAAAGGATAGCCCCACTACCATTCCTGCTCATTGTGAACATTACACTTGCTGGTAGAAAGTGCTGATATTACAGGATGCATTGAAAACAAGACCTGTGTGTTTGTGTGTTGTGTGTGTGTGTGTATGTGTGTGTGTGCTGAAAGTGGCTGAGCATGGCTGGAAATACTTATCAGACTCATTTGAATTGATTTGTAGTATCCTATAACACTGAAGAAGAACATAACTCTGACACTGGTAAAAAATAAGGAATTACTTTTTCCTGTTTATAAAGTGAAATCAGAGAATTGCCAGAGTTGGAAGGGACCTCTAGAGATCACCCAGACCAACTACCCTGCTAAAGCAGGATTGCCCAGAGCACATCACTCAGGGCTGCTTTCAGGTGGGGCTTGAAGGTCTCCAGAGAAGGGGACTCCACGCCCTCCCTGGGCAGCCTCTGCCAGGGCTCTGCCACCCTCACCAGAAAGAAGTTTCTCCTCATAGATGAACCACTGAGAAGAGTCCATCTCCATCCTCCTTTTACCCACCCTTCAGATACTTAAAAGCATGCTCATCATATTTTCTTCGCAGTGACAAAAAAAAATCCATATTTTACACTATACTGATTCTTTTTTCTTTTCCATTATTATTATTTTTCAGTGAATGTTGGATTTCATCCTAGAGAATTATGTACCAATTTCTATTCACCAGGGAGGAAAACCACAGTTTTCATCTTATGAAGTTTTTTGAGGGCTTTTCTTCCCTTGATTCTAAGAGTTTTAAAGGAAAACTGAAAGAACTACAAAAAGTGGAGAAGAAGCAGATGGCAAATCATTTTGGCTGAAAGGCAACCAAATGCTTGTTACCCCGAGAAAAGAAATTTAGTTTGTTCTTGAATAGGAAAAACAATTCCACAAATCTGAAGGGAAGGACTATTTACATCTTAGCAGTCCCTGGTGTTGTTAAAATTATGCTGGAAGCTAAGAACTATTTATAACTGAATTCCTATAATTTCACTGAATATTGTGAGTACTGATTGCAGAAAACAGAAGAAAGGGGCAGACTTTCCTCTTCCTCCTCTCTTCAAAATTTTCTTTTAGCAGTGGTATTTATTACAGACATTGCAGCAGTAAGTCACATTGAATTCTATTTTGAAAGTCACAGCAACTTATAGCTACTCTGGACATTCATGGATGACAAGAAATTGTATCCCTTTTGACATCAATGGAGACTTCAGCCTAAAATAAATGACAACATAGAGTGAGATATATTGCTATTGAATAATATTTTCATTAAGAAACTGTAACAAATGTCATATAGCAAACAAACTATCCTAATACCTTTGCTTGTGGTGCCTCTATGAGCAAAGGTTGTAGATAACTTAAATAGCATCAAAAGTTAAAAATGACAGTAGGTGAAAATTGAAGCTAGCAGAGCATCTGCAGTTAGTGTTGATATGTAATGGAGATAGTGCTCTAGAATTACAATGCTTGTTTTAGATATTTATGAGTGAAACTAACAGTTTAAATAGGTGTAAACAAAATTCAGGAAGATATGCCTATGTTTTTATCTTCACACGAGTCTTGTTCTAGCATCAAGTGCGGAAAAGGCCATCAATCCACCCTTCTCTTGGCTATCATAGAATTGTTTAGATTGGAAAAGACATGTAAAACCATCAAGTCCAACCTTTGACCCAACACTGCCAAGTCAGCATTAAACCATTTCCCTCAGCACTACATCCCAACGTCCTTTAAATAGCAGGGATGGCAACTCAAACACTCCCATGGGCAGCCTATTCCAATGTTTAAGAACCTTTTCACTAGAGAAATTTTCCTAGTAGTCATCCTAAACCTTTCCTGACACAACTTGAGGCCATTTTCTTCCTCTTGTCATATTGCCCATTTCTTGGGAGAATAGACCAACCCCAACCTCTCTACATCCTCCTTTCAGGAGTTGCAGAGAACAAGGTCTCCCCTCAACTTCCTTTTCTCTAGGCTGAACAACCCCTGCTCCTTCAAATGCTCCTTATAAGACTTGTGCTCCAGACCCCTCATCTCAGCTTCATTGTCCATCTCTGGACACACTCCAGCACCTTAATGTCTTTCTTGTAGTGAGGGGCCCAAAATTGGACACAGTACTCACGGTGGGAGGGTTCTCACTGGTACACAGTACAGAGGGACAATTACTTCCCTGTTTCTGCTGACCATGCTGTTCCTGAGACAGCCAGGATGCCATTGACCTTCTTGGCCACCTGGGCACTCTGCTGGCTCATATTCAGCCTGCTGTTGACCAACACCCCTGGATCCTTTAATGTTGGCTGGCTCCAACCACTCTTCCTCAAGCAGCGTAGCACTGTTGTGACCCCAATCACTGTTTTATCACAAGTATCCAGCTCCCTGACTTTTCCCATCTTTGTTACATCAGCAGCGAGTAATGGCCCATGTACTACAGGGCACCGTAGGGTAAATAGCCGTATCACCCAAAAAATACAGAGTCACCCCAAGTGCATTTCCCAGGCAGGTTAATAGTGATTTGAAAGGCCTTTGTACTTGCATCTTGCAAGTTTTCCCTAAATAGTGTTTGTGCAGGGAATGTCTCCTCAAAACCACAACAAAGCCCGATCTCAGAAGGTTTAATTAATTTTAAAAATAACCATGGCAGAGAATATGAGATAGAAAATATCCATTTCATGCAGGTGCACACAAGCTACAACCAGGCTGAAGGTCAGTGGGGAACGATGGAAAAAGAAACCTGGAAAACAAACATTAAGAAAGTAAGCATGTACGAGGATCTTCTGATTTTGTCCCTGCTCTGTGAAGGAAATACATTGCTTATCTAGGGAAACAGATAGCAACAGAACTTTCTTCAGATGGTTTTTTAGGTGTTTACACCACATAATTAAGGGAACCAATTTTCCTGGGTTTGATGACTGATGTAACAACAGTGGATTGCTGTTGCCAACTGGATTAGCAATTTATTTGCATTAATGAAGGGGAAAAAATCCAAAAAGACAGAGCAATGGAAGAGGAGACAGTTATGATAAAGGAATAAGTTCCCTTGCCCAAGTCGCATTTAAAAGCTTTGATGCACCAATGGAAATGAATACTGACATTCAATTTCTCCCTTTTGTATTGCCTTTACTTCAGCCTTACCAAGTTTGTAGCATTTCCCTGAAACTCACCTGCCTCATGTCAGCAGAGGCTCTTTTTACTAAGGAATATATTCTGAACAATTCAGGGCATTAGGCTTCCCAATCCATAGAGAGAAACTCAAGAAATAACCCTGTCTGGGGTACAGAGCAAGAACAGAAGGGAAGCGGCAACATTTACTTGCAGTGCAATGCTTTTTAATTTCCTTTGTGGGTTCTCTAACAATAAAGGGCATTTCTTAGACCTAGCCCTCTTTTTTGCAAAGGGATGGGGAAAGTAAATCTGTTAAGCAGCAAAGAGAAGTGAGCACAGGAAAGTGGTCAAAGATGTAGGAAGCAAAGCAGTGCTCCTCCTGTTTCCTCCATCTCACCCACACCCGAAGGAATGCTACGACCCGTAGCCCTGGGACAGGTAGCCAGGGTGGGAACATCTCTGGGGAATGAAAGGAATAAAAAAGCTGTTTATTATTAGCTTGAATGAGTGGTTTTTAAAATTGAGCTACTTTGGCATTCTCTGACAAACTACTGTGCTTCTCTGAGAAATGAAGTTGTGAATAATCGGCTTTTGCTACGGGCCATGGGAAAAGTGCTGGTCACACACAGGAATCTTGAAGTAGGGCTTGGAATGTTAACAAAAGAGGTTCAGAAATGCTATCATATTTTCATGTCCTGGAAATGTGATTTCTTGGACGAAGTCAGGCCAGTTTGCTGCTGCTTTGCCCAGGATGCATTTGCATTCTCTATACAAATGGCAGGCTTTATGAAAGGTATAATTTTAAAAGCCATTACTTTTAAAAGTCCCAACCTCACATTTTCTGTGATGGTCGGTGTCAGTTAAAGTGTGCATTTTCACGTCCAGTAATTCCAGAGAAATTAGGTGAATTTAAACATCATGTTAATCTGCATCCATGCTTAATCCTATGGGGTCTTAGGCTAAAACAGCAACTGACGTGTTCAGGTCTCCTCAAGCAAATTATTTAGGCTTTTTAAATGGAGAACTTAAACATTACAGCAAAATTGGAATTTTATTATACTGAGTTTTATACATGGGAGTTTTCCACCTATCTCTATAGGTACACTACTTCACGAGATATTTACATTCATTAGGAAATGGTGGCAGAGTGCTGTCATTTCTCTGTTAGTAGTTCTGTTTGCCCATGTTATTTACTCTTAATTCAATTCTTACTGAAGCCAAGCTTAAGAGTTTGGGTAAATGTCATTCTATCCAGCATCAATGTTTTTTTAGATGAGGTTAATTTTAGTGAATAAGCATTTTTAAAAGTAAGCACAGTGGGTGACATTATTTTTTTGAGACAGTCTGTAGAGAATCCTGTATGAATTAGCAAGTGGTTCTACACTATTGTGGGAGTGTCTTATTATGCTCTTTGTAAATAAATTCAGACGAGACGATCTGTTCACTGGAAATAAATATTTTTGGTGTAATTTTCAGGGTGGTACAAAGACGGCTATAAATTAAAGTAATAAAGAAAGTTTTGTACTTCACATTTCCTAATACATTTTCAGTACTTGAAGGATACAAAGAAAAAACATTTACTGCAACAACTTCAGAACTTTAGCTTAGATATAACATAATGGAGAGAAAACTTAATGCTTTCAGGACTTCATTTCTTCCACAGCGTGTATGTTCAGATTCTAACACAATGAGCACCTGAACATAATACACTACATTTTTCCCTGTATTCTCACATGTTGTCAGAGAAACCAGAATCGATGACTGAATTTGAAGGGAAAAGGATGATAGCTATGGAATAGGAAGTATCTTATTTCTATGTGCCCAGTGTCGGGGAATCCTTGACACAATCAATTTTTCAGGAACAGGCTGTTAAATTGCTTTCAGGTTGACAAAATGCAACCAATAAATCTGAAAGTAGAGTTTATAAGCACCTTATTCTTTGAACCAGACTGAAAAGCCATGAAATAAAAATATCACTCAGGAAGTAAGAGTTTGCTGTCATTATTGAAGTACATGTATCAGCATTGAGTTTATCCCGGAAGACCTAAGAAAAAGGAGAGTTTGAAAGTGTCATCAGGGACAAATTTCTATCTTTATTCTCCTCATTATTTAAAGATACAACTTCTGGAGTCCTGTTATTAAAATTAAACTTTGCCTGTCAGGGCTTATTTTATTAAATTATTTGCTTTTATGCATAATGTGTAAAAACTGTTCCGAGATCAAATATCCTTAATTAGATATTTAAAAAAAAAAATCTTTTTTTCTCTGAAATATTAGTGCTCGTATATAAGTAGTGCTTCCATAACTTTACATTTAGGGTAGTCAATAATGGTATAAAAATCAAATACTATCTCTATGTTGAATCAGAACCCCAAATAAGAATCCTTTGAAGAATCTGATGCAAGGCTAAAGCACCCATAAATGGAAATCAAATGTGTTTGAAGCATTAGAGATCTAACCAGGAATGTTTTGCAACCCCATGTTAATCTCTCAGGGTTTATGAAGTAATTCCTCCAAAAATCAACAGACCTTTGATAAGAAAAATCATAAGGAGTACAGATCTCTCCCACTTACACAACTGAAACACTCGGTGGAAAGAGCCCTGAAGGATTTCGCTTAATTAGTCTGAGAAAAAAAGAAGTAACTGCTTATAAGAGGTCTGGAATACACTGCAGACAAAAACATAAACAAAGCTTAACTATTTCAATGCCTTTCCCCATGTGAAGCACCAGGCCTATACACAATTTGGCAAAGGACCAGGGAGACTCTGGAGTGTAATGAAAGGTGCCAAAGAAGCAGCTGTCCTTCAGCTTTTTGTGTGTGAAAAGCATGACAAAGATTTAAGACTTCACATTGCATTTTTCACAGCATGTGTATTTTCAACCCTTTGAAATTAAATTTCATTTGCTCAAAAGAAAATTAAAAGGATGCATACCTAAAATAAAAGAGTTTGGGGTTGTGGTAGTTGAACTTCCAAAAACGAGGGAGATTTGGTTACTTATATGGAATGTGGGTGTGTAACTGTAGCCCTTCAACTTGCACCTACACTTTAGGTAGGTAATGAAATAAAGGAAATATGCATATTCTGAAGCATACAAGTAAGGTTACTGGGAAAAATCCAACGGTGAGATTTTTATTTTTTTTTTCCTAGAGATCAGACCCTGAAGAGCAGATTTAGATTGGATATTAGGATTAAGTTCTTTACCATGAGGGTGGTGGACCACTGGAACAGGTTGCCCAGGGAGGTGGTTGAGGCCCCTTCCCTGGAGATCTTCAAGGGGAGGCTGGAGGAGGCCCTGGGCAACCTGGTCTATTTGGGGGTGTCCCTGATGACTGCGGGGAGGTTGGACTAGATGAGCCTAGAGGTCTCTTCTGGACTGGAACATTCTATGATTCTATGATGATTCTATGAAACTATGATTCTTAACTATAGCAAAGCCCACTCAGGCTTTGTTTATAGGAAATTCAGAACACGGACTTCTTCATGAGAAGGTCATTACCATATACATTCTAGGAGGCACCCAATATATTTGGTATTTTTTTCATTCATTCCAGTTTTTGACTGGCCATGTGTCTAGATTGTGTCTGAGTCAGACTGAGGGCCAGAAAGGAGAAAAGATTTCCTGTACTGGTGACAGCAATTTATTCCATGAAAACAAAAAGTCAGCATTTAATATAAAAGCTGTTTTTATTAAAAGCAACCTTTATATTTGCCCTGAAAGAACCAAAGAATTGGAAGGCTCTAAACAATATTAGCAAATTTAGCTGAAGTCATACAACACATATTTCCTCCTTTAAGTTCAAGAAGAAGTGTAAGCACTTCCTAGGTCTACAAAACAAAAAGGTCTAATCAATCTGACCCAAATTACATATTCTACAGATTTGCTGTTTTTAATTTAATGAATTATGCACATATCCAAAACAAAATAAAAATTATATGGAACCTATTCAGACATATGGATTTTCTTATGCTTTAATGAAAGTCAAATGAGAGAGTGCATCTTCTTGTGCCAGGTACTCAGCTGATCGCTTTTTCTTCATTTTTTCCTCCATGCAAGGTCTAAAGTCAACATCTTCTCAGAAATCCTCATCATGCTTTCAGCCTCTGAGAAACCAACTCTTTCCAAGATTCCTGATGTGCATGAATCTCTATACTGCATGTGAATCTGAGATCTGATTCAATCAGTCCATGAAAGATGACCTTACTGACAATTTTGCACCCCAGCTGAGTGTGTTTCTGGCCCTTAATGTATTTGTTACCTGGGTATGACTCACCACTAGATTTGAAGAAAAAGCCGTCTTTCACTAAAATTCATCAGAATACTTACACCTAAATGAAAAATGGCAAGTAAGAGTGATATATTTAGCCAACCATCTATATAGCAAGTTTTCTTCCGAATGAACACTATATATATATATATTTCTTGAGTAGCTTGGCATACAAGCATAGTTGTGTAGCAAAGAGGTCCTTCCCATACAATAACAGACATTTTTCTATTTTTCACTTAGCTCTCTGTATTGAGGCAGAACAACATCTTTCACTTAAAAAGCAGGGTCCTCATCCATAGTCAAAACCTTTGTTAACCATAGTCCTATCCACCCTCCCATGCCATCTGCCATGTCCCTCCCAGTGTTTTCTGACTTGGGTGTGTCACTTGTTAGATTTACCCCTTCAGAAGGTATTCCACCTCTGCCATCTCTTCATAATCATATCCTCTTCATATTAGATTTCCCAGATTTCCCAATAAATGCATTTTTAAAAACAGTTTTTCTTCTTCACCTCTTTGTATCCTTGCTTCTCCTCTCCAGTGTTTTGAACTGCACAGATGTCACCTCTGCCTCCAGATGTGCAGCCACAGACCTCTGGAGACTACAAAAGCTTACTGAGGAATAGTCACGATACGTTTGTCTTATCTTTATGGTCTTCCCTACCCATGTCCTCCTGGCTCCTGTCAGGAGCAAAATAGGTTAGCACTTGGAGTGGATGTGAACAGTTAAAGCATACACAACTTTGTCAGTAGCACTCAGTTTTATAGACAGTTAAATATCCTGTTGCATTTGGCTTTATTTTTATTTTTATTTTCAGATTGGATGGTCCACTCAGAATGGCTACTCAGCCATTCTGTGAAAAGGAATATTTACTTATTCCTTTTGCCTTTTTTTAAATCTTTCCAGGTCCTTCTGTATCCTTTTGAGACTGGAGACTAAAAGTTAATGTCTATTCAACCTGTAGGCCAACAACATAT
>VZTM01012457.1:15094-33017 GCA_013400555.1 Jacana jacana | reverse complement strand
CACCTCCAAGGAGCCTTTTACACCAATTTATTTCTATACAAGGTTTTTTTTAAAAAAAAAAAAAAATTAAAAATAAAATAATAAAAATTAAAAGTCGGTCCTCTAAATCTATTTAAACTCCTTTTAAAATACTACGTACAGAAGCCAGAATGCAGGGTGAGGATGGAGTGGGAGAAAAAGGGCCACGAAGAAAAACAGTTAGACAATTACTTGTCTGGTGTGGGTAAAGCAACGGGAATCCCGGGAGATACAAGAATCAGTAACAACTGTTTGCTCATAACTGATAGTTTTCCCTCATGTTTGTGTTTGTTTTTGTTTGTTTGTTTGCCTTTTTTTGTTTGTTTGTTTGGGGTTTTTTGTTTGTTTTTTTTGCTTAATAACGTCCGTATGGGTGCTCTCTGTAGGCGCCCTTCACTGGCCTGGCCGGAGGGGCCTTCAGGGAGGGCCGGGTCCCGTTCCAGTCGTCTTGGCCTGTGGAAAAGAGAGGGACACGTCAAGGAGGAGGAGAGCTGGAGCCGAGGGACGGTCGGGATCCCCCCTCCTGGAGCCAATAGGGCACCCTCACAGTGTCTTCACCCCAAAACCAGTCTGCAAACACCCCGGGGCTCCACCAAACCCGCTCCTTTGGGGCAGATATTCCAAATTAAAGGAAAAAGCCACTCGGGCGGGGGATCCCGGGCAGCCAGCAGCTCTGACAGCCCGACTTGGCCTTTTAGGAGTAATTAATTTCAGCAGAGCCAAAGCCAAGTGACAGGACAGAGCCTCTGGCAGCCAGCCACGGCCTGGGTGAGGGCTGCCACGGCCCCTCGGGTGGGTGGCCAGTGGCATCTACAAGCCCCAGGTGTGGCTGGGGTCACTGCTGCTGGTACCACTTCTCCCCAGATGCCAGGCAAGGCGGCTCCTGGATAATTGTGCCAAAATAATGAAGTCCTGACACTGCTCCAGGATGGCAGCACATCTGACTGAGCTTCTCTCTGATGAGGAAAGGCTGAGGGACTTGGGTCTGTTTAGTCTGGAGAAGAGAAGGCTGAGGGAGGATCTGATCAACACCCAGAAATACTTCAAGGGTGGGTGTCAGGAGGAAGGGGCCAGTGGTTTTTCAGTGGTGCCCAGTGACAGGGCAAGAGGGAACGGGCACAGACTGGAACATGGGAAGTTCCATCTCAGCATGAGGAACTTCTTCCCTGTGAGAGTGGCAGAGCCCTGGCAGAGGCTGCCCAGAGAGATGGTGGAGTCTCTGTCTCTGGAGACTTTCAAATTCTGCCTGGACACATTCCTGTGGGACTTGCTCTGGGTGGACCCTGCTCTGGAAGAAGGTTTGGAGGAGATGATCTCCAGAGGTCCCTTCCAACCCCGTATCATTCTGGGATTCTGACTGTGACTTGTTCCTTCCTCTTCATGACTACTGGAAAAACTCCATCCGTTGCTGGTGCATCATCTGCTCCCCTCATCGGAGCAGATGCTGCCTTTAGTGCTGGACCAGCCTCGACCACTGATGGGACAAACCCCCTCAGGGCAGGACAGGGCAAAACCTTCTCCTACAATACAACCACCGCCAAAGGCACATGAAGTTTGCATGCCCACTGTCCCCAGGGGAGCCAAGCCCCAGATATCCATGCCTGGCTTTCAGTACACCTCGTGCCTCCAACACCAATCCTCACACCCCTGTCCTCCCTTTTTCCAGGGTCACCTGTCAGTGCAGGTGAGTGTCCCTGTCCCACAGCCTGGAAACAGCCCAGCCTGATCCCACCACCACGGGAGCACACTGCCGCTTTCTCTAAATTGTCTCCAGCCCGGCTCAACAATTTCTCTCTCTAATTCTGTTTTTATGGAAGCAGAGACCAAAGGAAATGACTGTGGGTAAACAGATTAGCCGTGGCAGCTTCATGCCAGGGATACAATGAGCGTTTTGGCCTTCATACCCCAGACGACACCATCGCTCTCCTACCAAGCAGGAGGCACAAAAGCCTCTTTGTGCGGCGTGACGAACGCAGGCAACAAACCCGGCCATTGAACCAGGGAAGGCAGACACGTTACTTACACCAGCTGTCTGTCCCAGTACACCTTAGACTGGAAAAGCATTCCCCAGGTGAGCACCTGAATTTGAACTTGGCACAACCTGAAGCCCAGAGCAGGGAAGCCCCTCCAAGGCAGGAGACGCTCATTCATTACCAACTCCGCTTCCCCAGTACGGGCAAGTAACAGGGCACAGGGGATCCCCAGTTCCTGAGGAGCCCAGAATGTGCCCCCAGCAGGGAATTACCCTCGCTACCTGCTTTCATTCATGCCCTCAGGCAGCCAGTGCTCTCTGCTAAGGGGAGCTGTTTCAAGACAGCACGTTTCCGTGCCATTAAGCAGCTCGCGCTCCAGCTCCAAAGCTGTTTACACTGCAGCGTGGTTACAGAGAGAGGAAAATGAATCTTACTCATTGCCACATGCAGATGCCATTCATGAGCTGAGAGCTCAGCCAGCTTTAAAAAAAACACCAAACCTCTCCACCCCCCCAGTTCCCTACTCCTGGCACCTCGGGTCTAAGCCTGTTGTTTTCAACAGTTGGTGATTTACACAGTTGTGGTTAGATTGGTCTCCCACACCTCCCAGTCCAGCCCAAGTCGATAGCCTCACGCCATAAGGATTAGCTAAACTTCACTGACTGCTTGTATCTTGACCAAAATTGTTCCACCTACTCAAAGGGAGGCCTTCACATGGCATTCAGATCCATTTTTCAAGCAAGCGTATAGCGCCATGTCAGGATCAGCTAGTGGGTTTTTGAGGATAAGGAAGCAGATGGAACCCTGCACTCATCCAGCTCAACAAAATATCATCTGTGAAAACCAGACTGCAGCAAAAGTAGTGCTGTGGGTGGACATTCAGGGCTCTTAAAATATTCTAAAGCTACAAGGGAATGAAAAGATACTTCCACGGTTACAAACTGGAATTTCCAAAGTGCCGCCTTTGAAACAATCAGGCTAAAAACCCACAGAACAGCCTCGCTTGCTCACTCCTGGGGGTCACTACCCTGCCCTGAGAACCACCTGAGGTTCTCCTCACTAAGTTTTGCTCAGGAAAACAGTCGGTTGACCACAAGCAATTCCCAACTAGGTGGCAGCCCCTTCCCTGTGAGCGAACGGTATTCCCAGACTTACCATAAGCTTCATAGGTCTCCTGTGCCTCCCCGTGTCCATAATCATAGTATTCTGTGTCCCTGGAAGAGTAATTCCGCCGGTTACACCCAGTGCTGAAATTACAGTCCTAAACCAACACCACCTGCACAACTGTTTGACAAGCAAAGGTGCCCAAAAATCGCTCCTGGCTGTTAAGGACACCAGGAAACTCCCCAAAAAGTGATTTCCCAGGCGCTCCCGGGTTCCAGCAGAACAAGGCACTTTCCCACAGCTCAAACTCAGCCCTTTCAAAGGAAAACAAAAGAAAAGAAAAGAAAGGAAAAAAAAATCATGCTTCATGTTCTCTGTAGCAGCCAGGAGAGAGGAGACAACTTACCCTTGGCCCTGGCTGTAGTAGCCTTCATACCCCTCATAGCTCTGGTCTGCGTACGCGTCATCGTAGCCCTGAAATGGATGATGACATCAGCGGTGTTCAGGGAAGGACCCAAGGTTAATGCCTCGGCAAGACTGGCAGCAAAACACAATGCAGGCCAGAGCAGCTTCCAGAGGGGCCCCGAGAACCCTCGCCTGCCCCAGGGAGAGGGGCTCAGCGGTTCAGACACGGGTAGCCAAGGTCGGCTGGTGTCCTGCGGCGGGGGGAGAAACGAGCCACGGGAACACTCACGACGGATTTGGCAGCCATTCACCCACCCGAGGCCACAGTCTGCCCGTGGTACAAATCCACGTGTTACCTCAACCAGACCCACGGGCAGACAAAACCCAGCCCTCTCCGCTGACGCCTGGTTTCGGTGGGAAAATTAAGGTGGACTTTAGAAAGCATCAGCGTTTGGGACGATTCACAAAACCGCTGCTGTGCATCAAACCCAGTCAGTCGCCTCCTTTTCCCGTTAGGATACCAAGGCCAAGGGTGATAAAACAAGCTTGGCAGGACTGTGGTGCTCAGCTGCACGTCTTGCAACGTCACCACGCTCGGTCCCTTATTTGCTTTAAGGATTTGAGGGGAAGTAGTAAGAAATCTCTGGCGTTTCTTGCTGAAAGAATTCCCCTGCACAAAGAGAGGGTGGTGGGAGCTCCATCGATATTTGGGACGTAGCTTTTCTGCCACGCACCGAGAGCCGTGGCAACCCTCAGGTTTGGGGGCACACTTCAGTTTTATCAAAGCCACCCTTTACCCCCTAATTTAGCAGTTCCCTTCCTTCGAGGGTTAAAGGGGCAGAAGGGGTCACCCAGCACCGTTGCTAGTGACTGGTGGCCACATCTCTGGGGCAATCTTAACTCTTACTGGAATCACACTGAATACCTAATACACAAGGTGTATGGGGAGGGGGGGTTGGAACTAGCTGATCTTGCAAGGTCCCATCCAAGCTAAAGCACTCTAGGAGTCTATCATCAGGGCTCTGGAATGAAAATGTGAAGTTTCTTACGTATTCCTCGTAGGTTTCTGGGGCTGGAGGAGGAGGGAGAGGTATTCTCTGAATGCCGGCTGCTCGCGCTCTGGGTGCGGGAGCCCCCCGCACCGCTGGGGGAGGAGGAACTCCACGGGCTACTGCACCCCCCCGGGCAATGGCCCCCCGCACCGGGGCTCCTCGCACCAGGGCCCCCCGAGGAGGAGGAGGGGGAGGTCCAACACCACGGCCCCTGGAAAGGACACAAAGAGGGTTGTGAAGAGCTCCTGGGGTGCCCCTCGTGTGCTGAGGGCAGCGCGTGCGCTTCTCACACCTACTTGAAAAGGTGTGCACAGCTTGATAATTAAACACAATTAAAACAGCTTGATAAATAAACACGGCCCCCATCAAGCCATGGGTGCTTTATCGAGCGTGAAAGCACAGGAATCACTACCATTGTGGTGTCACAGGGTTTAGAGAAATCCCTTCTGAGGTGAGAACTCTGCTGCAGCCGATACTGTGCAGAGGGAGAAATTCATCTGGAACAGAACTTCGACCAAGCCATTTCTCAGAGTTCGTTTTAAACCACCCTCTGTCTGTCACAGACCTGCAGGGGCTACCAGACCTCCGGGTCTGGAGAGGTCAACGGTGAGGTGAGCGGGGACACCTCTGGGCTAAACACTCGGAAGCAAAGACTTTCCCCCATGAAACAGGTAGCGAAGCAAGAACATAGTAAAAGAGTTTTATCACCCATTTATCCCACTGCCCTGAAGGCAATGGCAGAACAGTGTCAGCCTGTAACCTCCAAGGGAAGGTCAGTTTAAATTGAAAACGCTTATTCTGCCGAAGGCTACAGCGTCCAGCACAGCCCATCTATCTACTGGGGATTCCACAGGCCGATTTTTGAAAGGTTACTCCATGAAGATACTGCTTTCAGACATCAAAAAATAACACAGAAGACATCCACTGTGCTAGATTACATCTCCAAACATACAAACCATTTGACGCCAGCGAGCTAAAAGCGAGCCTGCAACACAAGGCTCGGAAGTGCTGGCCAAAAGCCAAGGTCAAAGCCAACAGCTGATGAGCAAGAGCAAGGAGCTTAAACCTCGTCTGGCAGGAGAAATCTGAGCAGCAAAACCCATTTCCAGGTCTGTGCTTTTGGGAAAGGTACCTTGGAACAGGCGGAGGCGGCGGTGGAGCTGCTCCCCTTCCCCGCACAGGGACCCCTCGGCCGCGGGTTGGCTCTGGTACACCGTTGAGATAGGAGAGCTCCAAGAACTGCTCCTGACAGATATCATCCATCATATCCTAAAAGAGGGGAAAGAGTCAACTCCAAAGAACAGCCAACTCGCCAGTCTGTGCTCCAGGGTATCACAGGCTGCAATAAAAATAACCCGAGACTCCTAAATTTAAAGCATTTTCATCACTTTTACACCGACTGCATGACCAGGAGCTGCTGCGAGCGCTACAGCTGGACCCCAGAGGATAAGGACCTGGCTCAGAGGGGTCCTGGAGGCATCTGATGATGTTCTGCATCCCAGGGATGGCAGAAAGATTTATTTGCAAATGTTGGAGGGTTTGGAGGTGGAGGCAGGCCAGCCACCCCTCACCTCGGGCACCTTACAGCTCCCTTTTAAAGGCTGGCAACGAGCCCCCATACTGCCACGCTCCCGACACGCAGGAGGAACAGGATGGGATGCAGCCTGACGGAGAGCAAACACCCATTTGCAGATCCCAGCTGCCTCTTCAAGTTCTTAGGAACAGAGCACGTGTTTTGTACGTGGCTGCACTCTGTGTATTTGTACTGCCTCGGGGAACCGAGCTCCGGGGATCGGTACCCATGGCTGGTGACCCCGCAGAAGCCACCGCACCCCTCCCCGCCACACACACAGGCAGCCCGGGCCTCGCACCCAGGATCTTCCCTGACACCATGGCAACCCTACAAAGCAAGGAGTCTCCTACCAGATGTGTCTTCCCAGCACTGCTGGCTTCCAGAGTGACTTCTCTGCCAATTTTGACAAGTTTAACACATTGTTTGAAGGCAGCGCTAGAGCAGACACTTTAAATAGCAGGACTGCGCGCTTGCTTTAGCAAGCAGAGGTTTTGTACGTCCCAGGGACTCCTGGAAGATGACCTCCTTCCTTCAAAGACACTTCTCAGCAGTCTCCTCTCCTCCTCTCTGTGTCAGACTCGCAGATCACACAGTACCCACATGCTTTTCCACACTTCCCAACTACCCAGCGCTCCTGGTATTTCAGGCAGAACACCTGAGCCCCGCGTCTCAGCTGAGGACTGTGGTGCTGAGGTCCAGCCAGCTCTACCTGCCAGCTCTCTGACCCACAGCCTGAGAGAGCCAGAAACAGGGACCACTGCCTGCCTCTTTCCCATTTTGGTTTGGTTTATTTTCTCTAATTTAGCAAGCAACACCAGCGTTTTAATAACATACAAAAGACTCCGAGTTCTGCAGCTCTTGGAGTCGATCCCCTACTGGCACAAAACTGACCTGAAGTTGACCATAAAGGTTCACCAAGGCAGCCCCAAACAGCTAACAAGTGTCATCTGTATAAACACCTGGTTAGCAAGGAGGTCCCTTCACATCACACACATTTAAAGTGATAAAATATTGATTTAACAGTCAAGCTCTCAATCCAGCTACTACTGAGCTGCCCGGGCAGTCACCCTCCTCCTCCTCACCCCTTTGGGGCAGAGCAAACACCTCTGTAATTAATTTCTTCCCAATTAAGTTTTCTAGCAGATTCCTGTGCTGCAGTTCCCAATCACAGCATCCTCACACACACGACTCTTCCACACCAGCCACGGCTAAAGTTCTTCTCCCTAAAATTGACACCTGGAGCTCAACAAGCTACTCACCCACCCAGTGCCCACAGCCATTACTGGGCCAGAAATCCCTACCCCAAGTGGCCTAGACAATGGTCCTGGAAGTGTATGTCTAATTATGGTTAGGGGATTAAGCCCACCCTCAAGATGAATGGGGTCACCTAGAGCGGCTGTACAGGCTTAATGCTTCTGGCTCCCTCTACACCGGTTCCTCCTCTCCAACTCACCTCACACTGTGCAAATCTTCCCTGGTTCCTCCTCACCAACTCACCTCACACTGTGCAAATCTTCCCTGGTTCCTCCTCTCCAACTCACCTCACACTGTGCAAATCCTCCCTGGTTCCTCCTCACCAACTCACCTCACACTGTGCAAATCCTCCCTGGTTCCTCCTCACCTCACACTGTGCAAATCTGCCCTGGTTCCTCCTCACCAACTCACCTCACACCGTGCAAATCCTCCCTGGTTCCTCCTCTCCAACTCACCTCACACCGTGCAAATCTTCCCCCCCCCACCTCTCAGCCAGCTCCCCAGCCCTCCCACCTCCCTCAGAAAGGAGAGAAGGTCACTCCACTCACTGGAACGAGGAACTTCTTGACTTCTTCCATGGCATGAGCCATCAGAGCATATGCTTCACATGGGGGGCCAAAAACTTCAATGAAGACATGCAAATCCATGTTCAGATGAGCATATTTAGGATCCCCCCCTTTACGAAGTTCTTCCTCCTGACATTAAAAAAAAAAAGAAAGAAAAAGCAGATTAGAGATCACTAAAAGCAAATAAGAGGCAGAGAAAGTACTTTTCTTTTACCTGCTTTGGAAGTCTTAACAAAAAGTGTCTGTAAGAAGATCTTCTGGCCACGCAGGGACACGGATCACGGCACCGTACCGTGCACATGAGCACACAGCTTTACAGAAACCCACAAACAATCTACACCTTCCACCTCACTACAGCTGCCCTTTCAGGTGACTGGGGTGTTTTTGTCAAAGCACTGATGGCAGCCACCTTTTTTCCAGAAGTTTAAGCATGTGCAAGGAGTGTTCCTCCTATCCCACACCGCCTTCCTTTACCATCTCCCATACCTGGGTGCGAGGCCCGGGCTGCCTGTGTGTGGCGGGGAGGGGTGCTCTTTACCCTCTAGTGAAGTCTAATGCCCCAAAGGAGCTCGCCCTCTGCCCCTGCTCTGACACACCTCGTGTTCAGCTGCTTTAAGAAGCTAGAAATAAGCTGGAAGTGTAAAAGCTTTTCATGCTGCTCAAGTAAAAAGCTGAACCGAGTTACAGCTCTGGCGACTGTTAGCTCAGTTTTGGGAAGAAGCAGGAAGGAAATACAAATTCTTTTCATTTTTTTCTGCTCAGAACACCCCTCCTGGCACTCTGTGACTCACTGAAGATCACCAGGAGCACCCCGCTCCGAGGTCTGCTAAACCCTGAGAATTTAAGGATTTCAGAGGGAACAGCTGGGAAAAGGTTTTTGCTTGATTTCTTTTCTATTTCTTTTCTTAAGGGGAAACATTCCCTGAGTGAATGACTTTTCATGGAGTAGCTGGGATTAATTCTTATGTTACAAACTTTCTGCTTCACCTTCTGCATCCCGGGGGCATCCCGGGGTGACAGGGCTCAAAGTCACGCTCATAAAAACCCCACCATCCCGCTTCTGCCCCAACCCACACCGCTCCCAACCTGCACCAAACACTTAAGGGTGACTTCCTGCTGCCTTTGTGTTTTGGATTCTAATGGGTTAATCTTTTATAAAACGCTTAGAGAAGCCCAGGCTAGGAAAGTGGGTTGGTTTCCAGGGTGCTGCCCTCACCTTTGCTTTATCTCGCATGGAACCCTTCCCGAGCACGGATATCTTAGCACCGGTTTCCTCCTGGAGTCTCTTGATGGTGTTGCCTTGAGGTCCCAAAATCTTTCCAACAAAGTTGAACTGTAAACGGAGAAAAGGAAAGAGAACAAAATTAGGCCCGGAGCTCAGCAGCCTTAACAAAAGCTCGCCCTAACTTTCTGCTGGCTGGCCAAAAACACCAATTAGCCACTCCATTTTCCCCTCTCCTCACCAAAAAATACATACCAAAAAAAGGCACAGGAAAATCTATGTTCCAGAACATTCTTTTCATGAAAAAACAAAACAAAACAAAAGCTCCACCAGAAAATCAAGCTAAATTAAGTGATGTAAAGTGTCTAATTCTAACAGCTACTCTCCAGCAGCTCTCCAGGCAGCAAGCCTTAAGAGTTAAATGAGTTCTTAACTGCAAAACACAAAGCTCTACATCTGCAAGTCTCTGTTCTAGTAACAAAAGGTCCCAGCTACGCATCTCCGTTTAGCTTTATCCCAAGACATTCTAGAAATGTAATAAATTAGAAATAAGATCCTGCAAGCCTGCTTAGGCAAAATTCCATAGCGACAGAGAACACCGGCGTAACTCCTGGGGACGCTGTGACAGCCACTCTCTCCAAGAGTCAGCCACAAAATCCAGAGAAAATAAGTAAATCGCAGAGATTGAGTAAGCTCTTTTCTGGCCCTCACCTTGGGGTACTGTTTGACAGGTATCAGAACTCGTTCTTTCAGTTTCATATTCTTGTGGGAAAATAAATCCAGGTAGTTCTCTTCCTCATCCTTCTTTGTTGTTTCACCCTTCTGAATTTTTTCAATTTCTAAACAAGATAAAAATAGGGCTGCTTATATTCCTCAAACAAGCATCATTTGCGAGTCGGAAGCACGACAGGACACACCACCCTCCTCCTCCTCCTCCTCCTCTGTGAACACAGGAGCACTCATCATGGCACTACCGCAGCCTGCAGAGCCAGGCCACCTCTCCCTCCCTTCGCCTCTAGCCATTCCAGACCCGAGGTAAGAAAGATCAGCAGGGGAACGTCCTACAAATAACCTTCAGTAAATAAGAGCAGGAATCTCTTCAGCACAGTTTTGTGTATCCCTTCTGCTGTGCCTTCCTCCCCGGGCGACCCAGCACCCAGGTGTGAGCAGCCTCCTAAAGCTCCGAAGAAACCAGCCCCCCCCGGGGGGACTGGAGCAGCACTTCAGGCAAGTCGTTATCATTCCAGCTGAGGCACTATTTTACATCTGGAACTGAAGCAGTGGTGGCAGCACAACACACTGACGCCACGAATTTCACTTCAGCTCCCCATTTTCCATTGTGTGTTGTGAATTAGAGAGTCTTGGAAAAACACTGAGGTGGCCTGACTGAGCTGCAGCCTGAGGGGGATCTGGAACGAAGTCCCAATAACCTTCTGGAAGTAGGTCGTTAAGGTAGGCTAATTAGGAACTAGTAAACTAGTAGGCAAACACCTCCTCAAACCTGGCCAGAAAGTCAGCTTTCACCGAGAGAAGGCGAGAGGCCTCGTAAAAGATGACCCAAGTGGAGAAGACCCAGGAGCACCTTCACGGCAGGCGTTTCTAGCCCCGGTTCTCACCGTCATTAACGCGCTTTCCCTCCTACCAGACACCCGACATCTTTCAGAGGACTCTGGCCCGTCACTGACCAGCTCTTCTCTTCCAGAGATGCCCAGTCTCGTCCTTTTTTTAGTTAATGGCAAGATGACCAGATGATAAGTCCTCCCAAATTTGGAGCCAATCCATTATCAATGATCCCCCATTCCTGATGGACCATCACACACCCTTTGGTCCAACGGTATGGGGATACTGGTGAGATCCATTATCAACAATCCCCCATTCCTGGTGGACCATCACACACCCTCTGGTCCAACGGTATGGGGATACTGGTGAGATCCATTATCAACAATCCCCCATTCCTGATGGACCATCACACACCCTCTGGTCCAATGCTGTGGGGATACTGGTGAGATCCATTATCAACGATCCCCCATTCCTGGTGGACCATTACACACCCTTTGGTCCAATGCTGTGGGGATACTGGTGAGACCACGCAGAGCCCTCACAACTCATTAATGACAGACACTCATCGGGGGGGGAGCTGTGACCCTGCCTTTAAAGTTAAATCACACCATTTCATCAGAAACCCAAGGACTATAAATACCTCTTCCGAGTCAGGGGTGCTCTAAATACGCCTTCCCACACCTCCAGGGAGAGACACTTTCACAAGATTATACACAGAAGAGGCTCAAAGCTGCAAGACAAAACTGCCACCGAAGCCTGCTTAGTCATGGCCCGAATCTAAAGAGGGCAGCCACGGTATCCTGTGTTTCCTGAGACCTTCTTTGTGTCAAAACCTGTGCATTCGTGGTTAGAGCCTTGGAAGGTTGGTCAGATACTCGACTTGTTATTCCCACCCAGTAACAGTCCCAGATTATCCCCAGAGAAGCAGGAATGATGGGTTACCACCGGCCTGACACGACCAGCAGCCCCGAGCCTCACCAGCTGAGGAGCCTCACTGGCACCTTTCAGAAGGGGGAGACCAGAAAAAAGCCAAGAAATTAAACATAGAACTTAACCATCCTGCCCCCCACGCCCCAGACTGCCTGATCAAATGGTCAATACTGGAACCTTTCAGTTATGGACACAGTAATACAAACTGGTTTTTAGTTTAGAGATCTGAATGGAGAAGTTGGAGGTTGTGTTGCATCATCATGAAAAATATCCTAAATTTTGTATTTCTACTTGCACCAGCCCCTTGGCTCCCTTATAAAAGTGTTACCATGACCCCTTAGTTTCAAAAAAGTAAAAATCCTGGATCTAATCCCTTTGAAAAAGAGTCTGATTTTTGCTTCAAAAAGAAGTTGTCTGCTGAAGATGCTAAGCCAAGGCAAAATCCCCAGAAGTTCAGTTCAAGCACTGTCAAATATATAAAATAAGCAGAAGAGCTGGCTGCCTTGGTTGGTTTTCTGTAGTTTTTTGATATTAGCTGTAAGAAGGGATCAGAGAATCAAGATTTGGAACCTCAAGGTTACACCTCGTGTCCCTGCTCAGGCAGAGCGTTATAAGGCAACGCAGTCACTCCTCAAAGATTGCCCTTCTCCAAAGAGCCAATCTCTGCCAAGGCATTCTGCATCCTAACAAGAAGCCTTTTCTATGCACCCAGGGAGAATAAAACCACCCAAAAACCACCTTGATGTAAATTAAACTGCTCAGGGGCATCTTCTACCCTGTCAAAAGGCACGGCAACCAGCCCGGGCCTCGGCGGAGCAGGGAGTCACAGCGAGAGGTGTCCCGTCTGCTGCCACAGGAGCAAGGGCAGCTGGGGATGGGCCCTGGGGATGGGCCCTGGGGATGAGCTGGGGGACAACAAACAATTAACTGTTTGCTAAAAAACCCCCAGCACTGGCTCCATCATCGGCGTGTCTCCAAATGAAACACAAAACACAGGAGAAGAAAAAGCCCCGGCGGGCAGAATAATTCCATGTTCTCCAGCTGTGGTGACTGAGGTCAGCGGGGGGTGACCTAGGAGCCCCCTTCACACCTTCCCAGCGAAGGCTGAGGCTGGAAATAGGTGTGAAGGAGGACTGAAAACATGCCACCTCTGACGTGTCCCACCGCTCCGGATTCCGGCTTTATCTGCCGGCAGTTCTGGCGCATCAGCCACGCGACACTGAGCTGAGGGGTGGCAGCGCTTTGTCAGCCCACTTACTGATAGGAAGGAGAAGCGTACAGATACCTTGAGGGATTAAGCATGCCTCATTTCAGTCCTGACTTTCTAAAGCCGTGTCAGAGGTGCAGCAGAAGGTTACCTCCTTGCCACGGGGAATGTCAGCAGGCGGGCGGCATGTGTGGCACTGGTTTCCAGCACTTCGTGCGGGGCAGGGATTGCATTGTCTCGGAAGAAATCCTAAGGGGTAGGTAAAGGGGGTTGGTAACACCGCTGCTTCACAAGGAGGAGGCTAAGCAGGCACAGTGCTGCTCCTGACCTAAGCCCAAGCTCTTCCTTAACAAGAAAAGAACCCAAACCCCAACAGGTTAAACATCGCCCGGCAGCACGCTTGTGCTCTGTAAGCAGAGACACGTTCTGTTTGCTCACAGTACCCAGAGTATTACCTTAACGTTATGGTATCACTGACCCCGTGCCCCAAAACAACCCAAAAAAGAACAACCCCCCAAGAGCTCAGGGATGGGAAGCTCTGGAAGGCAGCAGAGCTCCCTCCTTCCTACACTACAGCTCCCAAGGAGGCTTTGGTGTCACAGGAGAGAAGGCAGAGACCTGTTCCTGGATGGACTCTGCCAAGAGCAGAAGCTGCAGGATTTAACAGACCTAACCCCACTGTTCCCCCCCAGTTTTCTGCTGAAACACCATCCCTGTCCCCATCATTCCCCCCTGCCACCCTCCAGCCTGTGTACTGGGACTGACACACGGACAGCTCTTCTTCAGAGCTTTCCTGGGAAGGGAGGGGACTGCCCCAGCACAGGGAGAAGGGGAAGGGGGAAGGAGAGAGCCCAGAGCGAGCGGTGAGGAATGGCACAGGTTCCAGAGGCTCCCAGGAGAGAGGCAGGAGGTGGCAGAGTCAGGGCAGGGACAGGCAGGCTGGCACCAGCAAACCATACTGTTGGCCTGGCTTAGCAACACAGACATTTAAAAACATGCCAAAGTGAAACAGTCTTAGCGCATCCCAGTCTGCCACACCCGGGCACAAGCTTAAGGCGGGAGTCACAGCTCCTTCAGAGGCAGGGCACACACTTGGAAACACATAAATTGAGATAATCTTCCCCATTTCTGGACAGCCTTCAGTCCATGCTACACAAGCACCAGGACATCCCACTGCTCTGGGTTACGTAGTTTCCCGTCACCCCCGTGACCCCGGCCCATCTCTAATCCCACTGTCTGGTTCCTTGGCAAGTGACTTCAGCGAGGCCACCGTCCTCCCACCTGACTTCCCCATACAGCCCTTTTTGTTCTTTCCCCCCATCCCTGTGGATACACAGAGACTGAAGGCATCCAGCAGAAGAGCCAGCACAAGCACAGTCAGACTCTTAGTCGGGAATATAACTGGATATTGGGAACAATTTTGAAAGGGAAAGGGTTCTGAAGCCTTGGGCTGGGCTGCCCAGGGCAGGGGTTGAGGCACCATCCCTGGAGGGATTCCAAAGCTGGGTTGATGTGGCGCTCAGTGACATGGGTTAGTGATGGGTTTTATCGGTGAGGTTGGTTGGTTGGATGAGATCATCTTAAAGGTCCCTTCCAACCTGGACAATGCTATGATTCTGCCCAGGACTCCTCCCCAGTTTACAACACCTCGTTCTCGTCTCCCATTGCTCAGTGCTCCCTTCCTTCACGTGTCCTGCATCTCCACGTTGCCCCAAACCCACCCCTCACCGCTCACCCCCGTCCCTCCTCGCTTCTGGGGATGTAAAGGGCTGTCTGTAACACCAGGACCAACCAGCAGCCGGGCTATACAGGGACATGCCCTAGCTCTCACAGCTGGCTGCAGCACAGGAAGCTCAGAGAAGACCAAGCTCTTTGCACACAGGGTTTCTCTGCGAAATGAAAACAGCTAAAATGACCACAAGAATGTGACAATGCCTTGCTGGGGGACTGGGGGGTGTCTCCTGTCCTCCCGCAGCGCAGGAGCGGAGCGGGTTGTGCCTTTTAAAACACTAACGCCTCCCCCTGCCCTCCCCGCAGCAGATGAGGGGGGAGGTGGGGAGTGGGTGGGCAGAAATCCAAGTGAGGAAAAGGGGTTTCCTTGTTCCTACGGGGGAGGAAAATCCCCCAGTCCCCGAAGCACAGGAGCCAGGAAACGCGGGTCGTACTCCAGCGGGCAAGAAACCCCAGCGTTCAGTCTCTGGTCAGGGCCCTGTGTAACAGACCCCTAAAATTTAGCCACTTTCCTGCCTTTTCATTGTTCCAGACTCGGGATGACATCACTGAGGCGCCCTTCCTTTTGCTCCTAAATAAAGCTGATTTTCCCTAGGAACGCTGAGCAGCTTTAGAACCACAAAAGCGTTTTAGACTACTTTTACATATTGGTTTTAAAGAAGTCATCTTTCAGTTTATCACAGAATCATACAGGCTGGAAGAGACCCTCGGGATCATGGACTCCAACCATCAGCCCCACTCGACAAGTTCTCCCCTACACCAGATCCCTCAACACCACATCCAATCTGCTCTGAAACACAGTCAAGGATGGGGACTCCACCACCTCCCTGGGCAGCCCAGTCCAGGCTCTGACCACTCTTGCTGGGAAGAATTCTTGCCTCATGGCCAGCCTAAACCTACCCTGCTGCAGCTTGCAGCCATTCCCTCTCCTTCTATCGCTCATTGCCCGTGAGAAGAGACCAGCACCAACCTCTCTGCAATGCCCTTTCAAGCAGTTGTAGAGAGGGATGAGGTCTCCCCTCAGCCTCCTCTTCCTCAAACTAAACAACCCCAACTCCCTCAATCGATCCTCATAAGCCTTATTCTCCAGGCCTCTCACCAGCTCCGTGTCCCTCCTCTGCACTCGCTCCAGCACCTCGATATCTCTCTTGTGCTGAGGTGCCCAGAACTGGACACCAGACTCAAGGTGTGGCCTCCCCAGTGCTGAGCACAGGGGGACAATCACCTCCCTGCTTCTGCTGGTCACACTATATTTTATGCAAGCCAGGATGCCCTTGGCCTTCTTGGCCACCTGGGCACACTGCTGGCTCATGTTCAGCCGCCCGTGGAGCAGCAGTTCAATGCAGAACTCCCATGGGGTTCCCTCCCAGAGGCCGGCAGGGCAAGGAGCTTCCCTGGAAAAAGGCTGGAATAGGAACATCGCTGACACTCGATAAGCAGCCCTTTCTTTGGAAGTCGTTTTCCCTCAGCTGTGCTGGCTGTTTGCAATCTTTGGCCCAATCCTAAACTCTGATTTTACAGCAGCTTCTCCAACATGACATCCCCAAAGGGTGCCACAACCCGAGAGGAAGGCTGAGCGACCCAGATCAGTCTGGGGTCACCTCTGCACAAAGATCCAAGTCTCCCAAAACCACTGGTTTATTTCAGATTCTCTCTCCTGAGCCTCCTTGCTTGGATCTCCTGGAATTCCACCCGGAATTCGGGCTGCTAGAGAACGCTCCCAAAGGCCAGCGATTTCCAAAGCACCCAAAGCAAGCAGGAAGCACCTGGAGCTCTTCCAACGCTCAATCTGGAGTCTCACAAAGCTGCAGTCTGTTACCAGCAGTTTTTAAAAGGAACGAAAAGAAGCCTCAACAAATCCCTGTCACACCACTCGGGGAACGAAACTTGATCAAAGTGGGCTGAGAACGCTGGTTTTTGTTGCAGGAATGAGCAAACCCCTTACGTTTCACTGCACCGGAAGGCGTTAGCACCGAGCTGTTGAGCATCAGCTGGCTAAAGGGCTTACTAACGAAAAAAAAAACATTAAATTTGACAACAAATCGGCTTATAAAAGTGATTTATTTAGATGCAGATCATCTGCCCACGATGATACACCCGAGTTACCTGCACAACGGGAGGCAGCAATGCCCGGGAGGTATTTCCCACGTTAAAGGTGGAGCTAACAACACCTCTAGCGCTGCAGCAAGCGTGGCAGTATTGTTTAGAGGACCTCAAGAAAGGATTCAGAGGCAGGGTAAGTGCCGGAGAGCTCGGCACTCTGCTCATCTGCAGGTTAAACGCGTGTGGGGCCTCACGCCCGGGTACCCCCCCCCCTCCCCCCCCCCAGCTGTCCGCCCCGGGTACTTTCCCCACGGGAAAAGCAGAGGAGCACTAGCAAATATTTTCAAGTCGTCCCAATTTCGAAGCTGAGCTCAGCGCCTGGAGGGAGGCAGCCCCGTCTCCCGGATGGATGGAGGCACCGGAGGCGGGTGCAAGCAGCTGCACCGGGGAGATAGGGAGAAATCAGAGCGGGCAGGCGATTGGCCGGCGGTGATGGGGAAGGAGAAGGCACAGAACAAAGACTGCCATTTCCATTCCCTCTCTAGGTGGATCAGAAGCACCAAACGAGCTCTAACACCAGCTACCAGAGCTGGGGTGGGGTGGGGGGGGAATAAATCTAAGAGGTCACAAACCGTGCCCCGCAGGGTCTCAGGCGGACGCTGCGCGGAACCTCCTCTTCCCCCTCCCGCACCCCTCCTCCCAGTTTTGAGCCTTCTCCGCGGTCCCCGCTCTCCCTAGGGATGGCAAAGGCCGGGGTGACCGCGCACCGGATGGGAAGAGAAAGTTCTGGCTCGGCGTTTAATCCGGCCCGGGGTCAGACACGGGGGTTTCACGAGAGAAACAGCTCATCTTCAAACCCCCCCCCCGGAGCCGCCCCTCGCAGGGGAGCCAGAACGGCTGGGCCCACCGCTCCCTCCGGGGGCTGCCCTCCACCACCGCGGGGGGGGGTGGGGGAACCCCGCTCTCCTTTAGCCGTTCACCGGGAACCGGCTGCCCCCCTCCCCGCCCCGCTGAGCCCCGAGAAAAGCCGGGGGAAGAAGGCCCTACCCGGGGGTCCCGCCCTGCCCAGCCCCCGGTACCTGCTGTGAGGAGCTGCATGGCGTGCGTGAAGGACGGGTCGAGGCTGTCCTTCTCAGCCATCAGCTCGGGCAGGTACTTGTTCTCGGGCTCCATCTTGACAGCGGCCCCCGGTAAGAGCGGAGTGGGGGCGGCAGCGGCGGCCTGACCGCCGGAACCGGCAGCCGTAGCGCTGGGCGGCAGGAGCGGCGGCGGCTGCGCCCCACCA
>VZTM01012456.1:3670-32042 GCA_013400555.1 Jacana jacana | reverse complement strand
ATTGGAAACTGCAGCAGAGAAAGTCAAGGTCAAAAGTTTCCAGTAATTCCAACTGCCCACTTTGTGAACCCAGACACTTATTTCGCTTGTGGTGTATGGTTCTGTGTGTCCATAGGCTCTAGTAACACCGACAACATTCAGCATTCAACTGCACTGTGACATCCTATGGCAAGATGCTTACACTGAACAAAAAAATGATCATAAATTGATTTGTCTAGCATCATAGTGTAGTTCTGTGGCACTGCTGGTTATGGCTANTTCCCACAGGTGATGTACCTACTTTTTAACCTTCGTCATCAGTCTAACTCGAGCCTGCTGCATTTTATTTCCACCTTGCTGTTTCTGATGTCAGGCTAATCTGTACTAAGCAGAAGTGACTCCCATGACTACATGGGCCACCTCAAAGTGAAATAAAAGTGAGGTATCAGGTCCAGGGTAGTTAATATATTTTCATTGTATATGGAGCTTTGTTCAGGAACGTTATACATTTTTAACTTGTAGTTTTGATACTTTGGGCCAGCTTCAATTATTGTAAATTAAACAGACTTGGACCTCAGGGGATGATAATGGATAATTATGGCTCATGGCACAAAGTAATGGTGACTTACCTGATTTATGCCCTATCAGTAATATTTCTCAAATATTACATTTTTGTGCTTTTCTACCAAATTACTGGACTGTACAGTACTGAGAGAGACCTGACCTCTTTTGGCATAACTTCATATAAAAGTTGTGGGATAGCCTGCTAATTTATGAAGAAGAACTCATGTTTCTCAGCAAACATGAATTGCTTTTAAGTGGACCTGTCAGAGGGCAGAGTTTTGCCAAACTAAAGTTTTAAGGAAAAAATTAAAAAAAAAAGAAGGTATTTGTTGTTTTTTTTTCAGAACAGTTGAACACTTTAGATTGAAAAACACTTCTAGGGTTCTTGGGTTCATGGAAAGAATTAAACCAGCCCTACTTTGGAGTCAGTTGCCACCACAGTCAGGCAGTATTACCACACTGAAGAAAAGAGAGCTGTCCTGATTTACAATACCAGCAGTTCTGACCTTAAAAGTTATTTGCATTCACCAAAATTTGGGTGAACTGCTATTTTTCAGGCAACTTTTTGTCATTTTAAGATTTATATTAGGAACATTTGCCGTATTTGATCTTGCAAGAAATGCATGAAACAATGTGACTTGGTAATGTGAATGTACTATTCTTTGAACCAGAAAAAGAGGGGAAGAAATTTAATTCAGAAAATAAGCTTTATGGAAAAAACTGAATCGGCATTCAAGGCAGAGATCTGATAAATATTGAGTAAATAAGTTCAAGTTCATAGCAGTTGAAGAACAGTTCAACTTCAACCGTATCATTGTCAGGAAAAACAAACACAAACTTGCCCCAAAGCAAAACAACATAAGAGAAATCAGGAAGAGGATAGATAGACAGACAGTAAGTTATGGACATAAAACTCTTTGTACCAAAACCAATTAACCCTAACCTAAGGCAAGCCTTTTTCTTCTAGCCCTTCATTTAAAGGTTTTACAATTTATAGCCTGTGTTTCTCAGGGGAGGTCTAGCTCTGCTGTGATTTCACATTTCACAGCAACACATGTGTAATCCTGCTGCAGCACAAAGCACACGGGTTAGCTGATATCAGGAAATCCACTTTTCACAAGTTGGAAATACACTGGAACTGACCTGTAACCAGAATTCACTTCTATTGCAAGAGGCCATATGTTTGCAGGAAGGACCAATCAGAGTAATACCCAGCAGAATTCTGTCAGTGCCAGCCTTTATTTGACATCCTTGGAGAGAAAAAACACAAAACCAAAGACTGTCATTCAAAAGACAACTACATTTTAAAAATTGGATTTTAAAAGTTGTGCTTAGGCTTTCAACAGCCTTACATAATTAATATCACAACCATGTCATTACTATGACTAGTATTTCATTTATTTACTGCCTTCAAGTACCCAGAGAAATGCACGCTTGAAAGTCCCCACACGGTAGGAACAAGTCCCAAACTTCATAAAGAACAATCTCCAACTCGCATAAACTCGCATGTTTAACGATCTTTTAAATTTGGTGTGATCTCAAATCAAAAGTAAAATACTTGTGTACCTAATCTGACTTCAGGACAGAGCCGCTTCACTAAAAGAATTCAGAAGAGGATGTATGGCTAAGTATTGGCTATGTATCTCTAGATGCAGGCAGAGGAAGATAGATCCATTCTGCAGTAATTATTTGCAAATACACAAAACCTAATTAATGCAATGGAATTCATTACGTCAGTTTGATAATTCCACAGAAATATTTACCAAATTCTACAGTACTTAGAGCAAAACAACATAATGAAGATTTTTTTTTCTTCCTTTTTCTTTTTTTTTCAATCATACAAAATGTTTATGTACATGTCTAGCATTATGCGCTTCTGTATCTTCATAAAATAAATATATATCATGCATATATATGCACATATATATAATATATATATCATGCACATGATATGCATCTGCAAAGGTACCCTTGGTTGTTATTTGTAATCTTAAACAATAAATAAGGATCAGGTTCCTTATGAAAAATTATATAAAAAGTAATCTTACAACTTACACTACTTTTCAAACACGTTTATCTGATCCACACTCATCTTATGGAGTCATGTCTTTACTGAGGTCTATCTTGGGAGACAGCTTTTCCAAAATTTCTGCCAGCTTTCTATCAATTACATACTTATTTTTATAACACAAGGTTTGAGTAGGGAAAGAGAATCCAGAAGCATACATGAACAATGGAGCACCAATAATATCACAAAAACCCCTTAAAATTTTAGAGCAGCTTAAGCCAGGCTACTTAATTATTTTATATCGCATCCCACAGCTACGTGGTAAGCAGATGGAAGTGCTGTTTTCAATGCTATGTATTCCTTCCTTTCATCCAAATCACAGAAACACCTGTGCTAAACAACTTTTGATTTCTCATTGTGATAGGAAAATAGGTTCTAAAATTATCTTCTTTCTTGGGAAGAAATGCTTGTCCCATGATGGACTGGAGTAAAACTAACAGGGACACTGATTCAAAGCCAGGTAAAGATTTTATTTTAGCGTATGATACCTACAAAATGCAGCATAATCATACAAGTCCTGTTTCTTGAATAAATCAAAGGATTTTTCCAAATGTTCATTCTCCCTGCTTGGCATAATACCTGCATGACCAAAAACCACTGGTCACAGAATAATTTGGGATGGAAGGGACCTTTGAAGGCCACCTAGTTCAATCCCACCCGGACTGAACAGGGACATCTTCAATTAGACCAGTCCAACCTAACACTGGACGTTTCCAGGGATGGCACATCTACCAACCTCTCTGGGCAACCTCTTTCACTACCCTTACTGTAAAAAAATTTCTTCCTTAAACCTCAACCAAAACTACTCTCTTTTAGTTTAAAGCCATTACCACCTGCAAGGTTGCAACAGGCCCTGCTGAAAAGCTCGTCCCCATCTATTCGGAAGGCCACAAGAAAGTCTCCCTGGCTCTCCTCCAACAACCCCAACTCTTCAGCCCGGAATATACCTTAATTTAAGGAAGGCTTATTTAACAAAATGGCTTTATTTAACAAAACGCAAGAAGCCTGAACAAGGAAGAGCCAAACGGCTGAGGGCACAGCTAATAAGAAGCGAAGTGCACACAGAGGCCTGCCCCAGGGCCCTCGGCACTCCAGGACCAGTCCCGCTGAAGGACCCCCAGCAGCCCCCACCTTATCGATGCCCTCCAAAGGATCTGCACCCCTCGGCGACATCAACGGCGCGGAGCCTGGCCTGGCTGTTCCTGTGCCACAGGCCGGGGCGGGAAGACAGGGCCAGCGCCCTTTCTCTGGCCTGGGATCATGCGGCCTACGGCTCCTGCCCTACACCCACCATTAGAGCCGCCACAAGGCAGGGCACCTCCTCCCCTTGAGCCCCCCTGGCTGTAAATGCCCTCCTCAGGCTGCGGCCCCCCATCCCATGACGGGGCAGGGCAGAGCTGAGGTGGGTGGAAGTGGTGGCTGCCAGTGCGGGAAAGGGGCGGATGGCACATGAGGGAAATGGCGGCCTCAACTCCTACCTCCTCTCCGGCCTCCCTGGGAAAGGCTCCAGGGCAAAAAAAACACCCCAATGTAAGTAAACATAAACAAAAGTATCCCTGTCTGATAAATAACAGCAATATGGGGAATTTTTTTTTAATGGGAAGTACTTTTTCCAGCTATAGCAGTAGAACGGGAAGCAAACATCTGTGTGACCAAAATGCAAAGAAACCTTATCCAAATTTTAAAGGACTCAGTGCTAAGTAGATACAAATACAGCAGACTTTCACAGAATTGTCATGGTGGGGAAGGAGCTCTGAGATCACCGAGTCCAACCATACACACACCAAAATCCCTCCATCTCTGCCATCAGAGCATGCCCTCAAGTGCCACATCCACGTGTCTGAAATACCTTCAGGGATGGTGACTCCCCTCCACCTCCCTGGGCAGGCTGTTCCAGTGCCTGACCACTCTTTCAGTGAAGTAATTCTCCCTTATATCTAATGTAAACCTCCCCTGCTACAACTTCAGACCATTTCCTCTGGTCCTGTTGCGATTCCCTTGGGAGAAGAGGCCAACACCCAACGCTCTACAGCCTCCTTTCAGGGAGTTACCTTTAAACTTTCATGAGGTAGAATTTGTGACAAGTAGTGACCAGGCATTTCAAAGAATGTGGATTCTTAGAGCTGCTTCGCAGAGAGGAAGAAAAGAAAAAAGCAGCAACTGTTAACCCAGAAAACTTCAACATGACAAAACCAAAACCTGGCCTACAGTCAGAGAGTTTATTATTACGTCTTCCATTTTAAGCTGGGATTTTCAAACCAACTTGAGTGAGAAGATGGCTTTTGTTCTCCCTCATTCTCCAGTGAGAGATGGGGCACTTGAAACCCCCTTACTACGCATCCTTTTCTAAAATTGGTGGTATTTATATAGAGCCAAATGAAAAAAAATGTATTAAAAAATCTCTTTAGGTCATGTTAGTTGGTTCATGAGGTACGATTCACAAACGTCCCTGTCAGCACTTCACTGAGAAGGGTGTCAAGTTAATATTTAGATCACAGTTGTTTTAAGTGACATTTGTGAACAGTAAGCACAGGTCTGGCAAACTCCTCAAGGTCCCAAAGACCTCAATCTGTTCAAGGATGTTTCTGTGCCAGTCTTTACCTGAAATCTCACACGAGCCGCACGTTGCTAATTATTCCCCGCCCCGGGTAAGAGTGATCTGCACAAACGGATACTGCTGAAGAGAAAACAAACTCAGGACACTTGTGCTTATTTGATCTTGTGCCTTAGCATTAAAAAAAATTATTTTCATAAACTTATTTTTGTAAATAATTTAGCACTTTTTAGTTATCTGTTTCCCAATGTCAGCAATTTATATTACTGGAACATCACTTAAAAAACTGCTCATCATGTAAGAATACAGAACAAGTAATATTTTTTTTTTACAAAGGGTAGACGTTATTAAGGTTATATATAAGACATATGAGGTTACACTTTCGTCATCCAGAGCCTATAGAGAATGACGTCTCCCTTCACCATCATACACTTTTTAATGAATAACAAGAACCATCGGTCTCTTGCTTTCCATACTTAAATTCATTAGCCTATCCCCTCCCCTTCCCCATGGGGGATCATGTATGATCATACCACATTCCTGAAACATCCTCTGGGTCCAGATAACTCCTCTATGCATTTTTGCAGAACTTGGAAGATTGCTACAAGTTCATCCAATCTGTCCTGCTGCCTAGACAAGGATCAGTTATGCTCTAAGCCACAGACTTTAAAAGTGTCCAGCAATGATGTAACAACATAAGACTTTTTTTAAGGCATTTTCATGCCTCACTAAGCTTACTTCATAAACTGTTTCTGAATTAATGACTTAAAATCTTGTCTTAACTTTGGAGATAAATATCAGGAAGTGTTTCCAATTAAATAGACTCATCTTGGGTCTATTTGCTGAGTTACCTGAGGAAAAGATTTTTGGAAAACTAAGGGAGCAACTTCTACTGAACATAAACTCTAAAAAATGACCTTCCTTCTCTTCTTTCCCCAGCCTCTCAGGAGAAATAAAGAAACAAAGAAGGACAGGTGCCACCTAAAGTAAGCATACCCATCAGCTCTTAATGGATTCCAGGTAAGTCCCTCCATATTTGTGCTCTGTGCAAGGGATAAAGTTTGTGAGAGAGTCAGCTTGCCTAAGTACAAACACCACTGGAATTATCTAAACATCCTACAATGAGCTAGGTTGCATTTCCAAATTAAAATTATACATCATAGCATCATATCCCAGGAATGCTGGCATTTCCCAATGCTCAACTAATGCAAAATGGAGATAAGAGAGCAAGAACTTCTTTGCCACAAGTCTGCGGAGCTGGATACTTCACAGCTTCCCTGGGTCATCCATACTGGTACTTCACCATTTTTGTCCTACACCTGCTTGCTGAATGGTTTCTTGCTTTTAAACTGCACTGAAGTCCAGCACAGATCAGGACTCGACCCAGCTCTGCCATTTGGTATTTCTGATTTAGACCTCATATTTACGCACTTCACCCAGTAACAGGAAGCTATGTTGTAGCTGGAACTATAAATAACTGGTATACTAGAAACGCGAAGAAATCTAGTTGTAAAAGGGCATAGAGGGAGTGTCAAAATAAAGTAAGTTGGCAGAAAATAATTTAGCAAATCTCATTAACACATTGTGCTACAGTCTTGTAAGTTAACACAGACAGATATTTAAAGCATGTTTAATCGACATTCAGTTTTTCAGCATATACCGAGGAAAAGTTTATAGTATAAAAGCACTGACAACTGGAAGTTATCTGCAGAATTTTGTAAGTAAGTACTTGCAGATGGAAATGTAAATTACATTTCAGAGAAAACAGCCAGTGCAATGAAAGTGGTTTTTAATAAAACATGAGTGCAGTTGGGTTTTGCCAGTTAGTTTCAAAAAAACCATAATTATTCTTTTTCTAGCTAATACGTATCAGTGAACAACCACGCTTTGCTATTGTACATTCTAATTATTTTGATTAGTTATATTTTTTTTTTGTTTTAAAAAATGTTTTATTAATTAGATTCTTTTGAAATTAGGATATAAGTTTCTTTCTGCTACACATTATGGCCTAAAAGTGTAAAAACTGCTTTTGCAGAATTACTCTTACAAATCCTTGGAGAGAGTATTAAAACAAATTATAGAGCTCACTTTTATAAAATATCCAAAATACCACTTATCACCACACAACAGCAACACTTTGCAAAAGCATTAGTTGTCAAGTAATATTTAATCAAGCTTATTTTGGCAAACAAGAGTCACTTGAATCTTGAGCGTCAGAGGAGGTACCCATTTTCAGATAAAACAAACCATTCCAACTTTTTCAGACGAGCCCTAAACAGATACCACAGCTTCATGCTCTCCTGTAGCTGGAACTTGTGCATAAGCTACATGAAAATACAGAGGACACACAATACATTCTTACTACTGTATTGCAGGGAGAGAGCATGTATTCACACCCTTAATGTCAGTAAATAACATGAATGACACCAGAATTATTTGAGCACCAAAGGTAGATGCATGCTTAGAAGTAAGATTACAAAGGTCACTTGTTCTCTGTCATAATATGATGATATCTTGTACCCGTAAATGACAGGACAACCATAACAAGCAGCTGCCATTAAACTTTGAAAGCTATACTACGTATTTTTACTCAATATAAAAAATGCAAAGTATCTCAACCTAATCGTAGTGACGTGGATTCACCAAAGAATAGCGTAGAACTTGCCAGGAATTTCCAACATGTAAGTGGCTTCTAAAGAAATTTGTAACATAATATATCAAAGGATATGATGATGTTGCCAGAACACTGTTGAAAAGGACTCTGATAAAGTGATGTTGAAATGTTGAAAGTTTTAATGAGTCTCCCTTTTTGGTATATTGTTTTGAACGCCTTTCTTGCCTATGTGTTCATCTTATTATGAGGTAGAATCTCAACCTAAAAAAGTGCCATTTTGTAGTTATATACATATTTAATATAAGCACCATTAACTGTGACTTCTCATAGACTTCAAATTTGAATCATTAGAGTACATTTCTGTTGTGCTTGAGAAGTATTATTCTGCTGCTCAACAAACTGGTACTTTACATTAAAAATTCACTATAAGATAAGGAGAAATGACTAGGTCAAAAGCCACAGAACTTGGGCAACAGAAAAAGGCAATAAATAGTTTTAATTTTGTAACTCTTGGCAGGAGGATATGACAGAGCATTTAGCCCTTGAAATAAACTTGTACTAAAAAAAAAGAAAATGCCATTGCTTACTCTTTTCTTCTTTTTTATTCAAACATTCCTTACCCTCAAATAGAAAAAACCCAACCAACAAGTTGAAATTGCAGTGGTCTTTAAACTGAACGTACCACAACATTATGAAAAGCAAATAAAAGCAAACTAACAATTCTAAGCAGAGGGTAATCTTCTATCAACTCTTACAGAAAATACAGCCTTCCAAATAAACCAAACAACCATTTGTTTCCACGGCAGCAATAGTCACTCAGAACAAACTCAAAACGTCTTTAAGCATTATAGCTTAAATATGAGCTGAAACTCATCCTGGAAAGGATCCAGAAAAGTTGAAGCTGGTCAGGACAATTGCAGCTGGCACTCAAGGGTTTCTCTTGGAGCCACCAAATTCCACCCCCACCCACCCCCATCTTATTCTTTCATCCAGAGAAATATTTCCAAATAAATATTTGTGAAGTCCCCTTGCTCTGCACTTTTCTCAGCCATATTAATCATCCCAAGACCATCCCTCCTGCCCAGAAAAGCCTAAACTGGCCCAAACCTGCTACTGATTTTTTATGAGACTTACTATAAATTCCTCAGCCTGTTAATGTCAACAGATTATTTCTTTCAGAACTGTTCTTGAAACAAACAATAAGAACCTTGTTACTTTGCTTTAATCAACATGCTTTCCTATCTTGTATGTGCTTTGAAACCTGCTCTAGCTGTGCCTCCAAAAAGTGAATATCCTACCGGGCACATCGATTTGTCACCAGATGTCACTGATAAGCACAAACTCAGCCAACACAAATAAAAAAATATAATAAAAAACCCCAACAAAATACCAACCACAAACTCTTGGGCCTAAACTGGTATGCCCCAAAATGTTGTCTAATTTAGTAAACTTCCAGTAAACAAGCACATGTAATCCCACTGAAGAATTTCCAACAGCCCAGTTCAAACCTTTGGAAAATCTGAACTTTTATATATGCTTGGTATGTAACAGAGAAAGGTCTCCAAACCCTTCTGTATAAAACTTTTCTTTGTGATATATTTCAACACAAAATAAAAATGGGTTAAATTTCTTATGTATTCCCAGCCTGCTGCTTCTTGTACTGAGCCAGAGAGCTACATCTTTGGTTTATACAGGAGTTTTGTTTAACTGCTGTGTAAAAGACATATTACAGTCAACTCAAAAGATAATCATTAATCAGACCTCCCAAATTATGAAATCTGTTATAAATTTTTTTTTATTAGTTTGCCTTCTATATTTGAGCACTCGGGGTACATTCAGGTCACAACTAGCTCTTCCTAATCATGTGGATCAACCAGACAGCTCTTTGTTTCTCCTTATATGAAAGCTTGCAAGATCCTATGAACGCTTGCCTTATTAAACTGGAATTTAGCAGGCACATCATCTTACATGGGACATAGTAAAACTGCAGGATTGGCTTCAGTCAGATTGCATTTATGCTAAGAAAGGTCAGGTTTAGTACAATGGATTTACCTAGATCTCAGTATAGATAGCAACACATGCACTGCTTTTACCACAGTTTCTGATGAGCTAACAGAGATTCAAAATGCCATTTACAAACAAAACAAAGCCAGAAACCCCCAGAAACCCTTGGACAGAGCCACAGTAAATGATACTCATGGATGAGAAGCTCAACATGAGCTGGCAAGTGCACACTGGCAGCCCAGAAGGCCAACTGGGGCTGCATCAGAAGTGTGGCTCGTAGGTCAAGGGAGATGATTCTACCCATCTACTCCCCTCTGGGCTCTGGAATCCACAACACGGGAAGGACACAGACCTGTTGGATAGGTCCAGCAGAGGGCCACAGAAACTATCAGAAGGCTGGAGTACCTCTCCTATGAAGACAGGCTGAGAGAGTTAGAGTTGTTCAGCCTGGAGAAGACAAGGATCTGGGAAGACCTTAGAGAAGCCTTCCAGTACCTGATAGGGGCTACAGGAGAGATGGGGAGGGACTCTTTGTCAGAGAGTATAGTGATAGGACAAGGGAAATGGTTTTAAACTGAAAGAGGGGAGATTTACATGAGATATTAGGAAGAAATTCTTTGGTGTGAGGGAGGTGAGACACTGGAACAGGTTGCCCAGAGAAGCTGTGGCTGCCCCATCCCTGGAGGGGTTCAAGGCCAGGCTGGATGGGGCTTGGAGCAACCTTCTCTGGTGGGAGGTGTCCCTGCCCAGGGCAGGGGGGTTAGGGCTCAAAAGATCTTTAAGGTCCCTTCCAACTCCAACCATTCTCCGATTCTATAGTACTGTAATTTCTGACATATAACTAAACTTTCTTTTGCTGTTTGAACTCCTTCGCTGACTCTGTGCGTAGAAAAAATGCATTAAGATGTTCTCAATGTCTCTTTTTCTAAGCTTTAGCTAGAAACAGGACTTGCAGATTTCACCACCTGGGCTCCCAGAACAAACACAACCCTAATGAGCAGCAGCATAATAAAACCCACAGCAGACGACAGTAAACGGTCATACATTTTGCATAGAAACATCCAGCATTCTCTCCCTTAAGATCCAATGTCAACATCAATGATGAAGGTTTCATCTATGTCCATTAAGCTGCTGGTGAAAAAAGGAATTCACAATGATCATACTTGTTCATCTTCTCAGGGGTCAGTCAACTTAATAACATCTCCCCCTGTACTCAGCACTGATGAGGCCACCCTTTGAGTCTTGTGTCCAGTTCTGGGCACCTCAACACAAGAGAGATCTGGAGGGGCTGGAGCGAGTGCAGAGGAGGGACATGGAGCTGGTGAAGGGCCTGGAGAACAAATCTTACAAGGAGGGATTGAAGGAGCTGGGACTGTTTAGACTGTTTAGTTTGAGGAAGAGGAGGCTGAGGGGAGGCCTCATCACTCTCTACAACTGCTTGAAAGGACATTGTAGAGAGGTTGGTGCTGGTCTCTTCTCATGGGTAATTAGTGATAGAATGAGAGGGAATGGCTGCAAGATGCAGCAGGGTAGGGTTAGGCTGGACATTAGGGAAGAATTCTTCCCAGAAAGAGTGGTCAGTCAGTGGAATGGGCTGCCCAGGGAGGTGGTGGAGTCCCCATCCCTGACTGTGTTTCAGAGTAGATTAGATGTGGTGTTGGGGCATCTGGTGTAGGGGGATCTGGTTTAGGGGAGAACTTTGTAGAGTAGGGCTGATGGTTGGACTCAATGATCCCAAGGGTCTTTTCCAGCCTGAATGATTCTAAGATTCTATATTGCCTTGAGGCACCCAGTTCCAAATGTCCTTTTTTTTTAAGAATCAACTTGCACCCAACAGATAAAGCTAAATTTTACTATATGCATCTCTAAGATGCTATGAATAACAACAGATTGTGCTGCCAAATAGGAAGTTAATGGCTCAAATCCTATTTCATGACGTGACCAATGTTTACTGGCTGTTAGATATTCTAGAATTGTACTAGAATCTAAAAGAATGTAAATTAATTTATAGAGGAACAGCAGACATTATGTGACAAAAAGGTTCAATGGAAATAGAATTAAACAATATTTTAAAAGAAATAATTACACCCTCTTATTAAAAGCCCAGCATGGTGGCAATGAGAAAGGTCATAAAAATACCTCTTCTGCTTCCTCCTTCAAGCAGCTAAGAAGGATCATTGCTTCTTTGCTTCTCCCAGCAGTTATATCTGCAGTGCATTCTTTATATTAAACTATGTGTGATAACACAGATGCCAAAGCATTTTGATGGCCACAAAAGCCAGCAAGTTCAGAGTGTAGTTCTTTGAGGACTTACCAGTACAGAACCGTCGCATGGCAACACACAACCTCAAATCACTGTTCAGAGCCAGCAAGAACCTTTTCTGCCCAGCTGTGTGGTGCAATACAAGAAATGCACCACTAGCAGCAAAAGCAGATGTGATAGAAGTCTTGATTCCTCTCTTGATTCCGCAAACAACGTTGTCAGGTGAGTTCTAGTAAGCTGTGCTGGATGCTTTTGATTTACCAGCCCAGCTAAACAGCCTACCTCTGGCCTGTGGAACAGCCAGGAGAAATAAGTGGACGTTTCCCAGTAAGGAAACTGATGCATTGGTGGCAAACCAAACCTGGTGTTTTACACCTGTGCACATTTGCTTCCTGCCTTCATACTTTTCATTTTCCTTGCACCTTGAGATAGGAGCAATCCCAGGCAGAAGATTGGAGTAGGCAGTTTGGGGTGGCATTTTCTACAACCATCAAAATGTTAATGTTCAGCTGAGACTGACTTTGCTCAGATACCGCACAATAGTGAATCAGTGCTCTCAGCCTCAACTCCTCCTTCACTTGCACACTAATATTATTTATTGTAATGACTGCCTCTGGCTGGGAACTTTTTGCCTACCCCAGTAGTTGGCGGTTTGAATCCAGTCTGAGTTACAGTAATTTAACAACACTCTTAAGTTACAGTGATTTAAATAGATTATGTCCTACCTCTGATGAAGAATCTAGTGCTTATGGAAAGCATCACTTGAAAAAAATATCCCTATGCTCTTCTCAGGTGAGAAATTAATTAAAGGACTCTTCAAACCAGGCACCAGTGATATTAAGAAACCATTACTACTACTGCATTACTTCTACAGCCCAAGTACTAATACGCTAATCAGCAAAGATGGCAATCAAATCCCTCTTGCCTTGGTCTCCTTGGCTTACATCCTGACCATAAAGTCTCTCCAGTTGATGTTTCACAGAAGCAGATTATCTCAGCCTCCAAAATCAGAGGATCCTTCAGAACCCTCTCCTCAAAGCAAGCAAGGGGTTTTAAAAAAAAAATAATTAAAAGGTTTTGGTTTTGGACACTTGGAAGTAATATAAAATAATAAGGTTTCCAGATGACCACCCTATCTAACTAGCAAAATACATAGAACCTGAATAAATATTTGAAGCCAAAACCCAATTCCCTGAGTCAGTTTTTCACCCCCAATCTTCCCCATTTCATGACTTTCCTTCAGAATCACTAAGAAGCCCTTGTCCCTTCTGTATACCCTCCTGCTCTGGAAGACAGACCTCAAGCTTTCTGCTTCTGACCTTCTCAGTTATTCTACCCCTTCTGTCCGTCAAAAGGCTACAGACAGACCTGTTTGGGTTTGGTTTGGTTTTTTTTTCATAAACAACTAACTGTGAGGTGCTCGTGGCAGCATTGCCTAGCAATGTGTTATTTGGTCAGTGCACTGCACTGAACAGCACCATCCCTTTGTCCAGTTGTGCCACATACACGGCTAATTGTCACTAATTCGTTCTGCCAGGTGCAGAAGTTTCTTCTGTAAGCTCCTCAAGGCATTATTTCAACACAGAAAACAAAAGACAGAGGTGGCAAAAAATGCTTTATCTGAAAGGAGTTTAGAATCTGACAGATGCAAAGAAAAAAAATCTTATCCAACATAATTAAAAAAACTAAGAGTCCCACTCTTCAAGTTTCAACAACACACTTCTATAAAGAAAAAGAAATTAAAGTTCCATCTGTCAGTTTGCCATTCATAAACATCAATTAATCAGAAATTAATATGCAGATCAAATTTATTAGTGTTGCTTTTCAGTCCAAAGGAATGCAATGGAGTTTAAATCCAACAGTGAAAGAGAGTTCTTTGTAATGTCTGTATTGTGAGCACACAAGTGCATGCGCTGGTCACAGATGTCTACTGGGGATACTTCTGCGTATCTGTAAGGCTTTTTCATCTGTCTTTATATTTCCCAGGAGTACTCAGCACCCTAACCTGAATGCAGAAGCATCAATAGCCTTTTGAGATCCCTACAACAAAACTCATCACTATAGTTGGAAATATAAAGACAGATGAAAAAGCCTTACATTAGTTTAATTATTGAAATACTTTAAATGGTCAAAAAAGGAGACATAAGAAATCAGGCTACAGCAAACTATTATATTCACTGACAACATACCACTACTTGGAAATCTCCTCTTAACCACAGTAAGGTGGATCATCTCTGCCTAAGAAAAAAGGGCATTTTTTTAGATCCTTAATGGCTCCTGTACAGGAAGGTGAGAGACTTCTCAGTGAAGACTGGTTATTTGGTGTGGATAAATTATGAGTTTTGCCAGTATCAGCAGGATTGAATCCTTAGCGTTACAATTAACTATTTCAACTAGGGAATGGAAGACAGACTACCTTTGTTTCCTCCACTGGAGCTCCTCAGACAAATGAGATTTTCAGATATGTACTTCAGAACAATAACAGTATTTGAGGTGGTTGAAATGTTCTCCTCTGCCTTTTCATCTTTTCTTTGGGGGAGGAGGGGTACAGTTGTCCCACTGGAAGCACTGGGAGCATTATACCTTACTCCTGGCCTACACCTGTTTATGCCAGTTTTCATTATGGAGATTTAAAAAAAAAAACCAAAACAAAACAACCACAAACCCTGAAATTTAGATACCTAGTGTTGAAAGGGGAGGGGACTGATGAATTATCTAAAAGCAAAATAAATTTATATTTTATAAATGTCAGTAATACCCAGAGTATTGGAACTTGAATGGGTTCATTTCAGGTATTTCAAAGTAAACTTCAGTTCACAGACCGTGCGTGTTCCTCCGCTTAGCGCATTACCAATACTCAGAAGGCGGCACAGACACGCCAGTGCTTTCTGGAGAGACAGAAATTTATGTAAATACAAATCATGATTAAAAAGCAACGAATAATTTATCTCAAGGTGTAATTTTAGTTCATGGTGAAGGTTTATTAAACACCCATAGGCTCTTTTCAGCACTGTCTACCTTTCTCAGTAGAACAAAATAAGCCAGTTGCAGCAAAGTGCTATAGCACTAGAAATGGCCTAAAAGTGCAGAGAATAAGAACTTAGGAAGGTTTTCAGACAATTTTGTTTCATACTGTTTCCTTTTCATATATCTATGATTCAAAAAAAATATCCGTATTAATAAAAAAATATCAATTCCATCTCCACCCACCCTCATATTTATAGAATCTAAGCACTTCTCTCCTTATATTCTCCATTCTCCTGCAGGAAGGAAGCAGGCACAGATAAGGCTGATTATGTCAAGCTGGAAAGGATCTAGCACCATCAAAAAATATACTGACAGTGCGCTCTTCTCTCTGTCATTCTTTGCAATGTTACACTGAATGAACCTGAGAAATGACTTAGCTTCGTTATCATTTATATAGTACATGTTCAACCAAATTACTAAACTGTGGTGTCCTATGTCTTCTATACCCTTTTCTCTGCAAATGTACTTAAAAGAGCAGGAACTCAGCTCTGTGCAAGGCTCACCAGAACTCCCCAAAATAACGGATGCATTTTTAAGAAATGCACCTTTAAAGAAACACGACATTTGCCTCCCCTGAAAAGAGCAGCATCGGTGACTCAACACATTGATACGTGCCATGAATATATGCACACCTGCCCATTGCCTTTCCATGCAGCATAATTCCCTAAATAATGCAGATTTCTGCAGGTAACATTCTAAGGTGATGTCTTTCAGCAAATTTCAGAAGCAAGCAGTGCCGTACAAATTCATCTCAGTAGAACCTGCGTCAAAATCTCTAATTTGTGTCTGAATTTTCCTCAGTCTAGGACAGGAAAACACATTTCATGTAGATCCCCCCAGCATAAAGGAAATCATGACCCAGCATAAAGGAAATACAGTATAGAGCTAGATGTTAATGGTGGAAAATTATGGGTTTGTGGAACAAAACAGTGATTGAAAAAAAATGTGTGCACATGAAAAGTATTTTTCATACTTGTTACCAAAAGCTTGCTACAAGTATGCATCCAAATTGGCTACTGTTTGTTGCAATTCTCAAAAGTCTCTGGGCCCCCAGGTTTTAAGAACATATCCATATTTTAGTGAAACAAACTGAATCATAACCTGCTACCCTCATTTGAAAGTTCATATTAGACAAAAAATATGAATATGGAGGAAAAAGAAGAAGAGAGACAAAGTCACACACAAAAATGGAAAGCAAGACAGAGGGTAATTGCTAACATTTTTCATTCACTTGCTAAATTTACAGTTCTAAGGTAAGCTGGCAATCTGGCAAGACTGAATATAGGAGAGGAAATAGTTCACATTAGAAAGACACTAATTAGAAAGATTCTGGGATTTTCTCTTTTATCATAGAATCAAAGAATCATTTAGGTTGGAAGAGATCCTTGGGTCCTTTTCCGCCAGGCACCTCCAGCCACACTTCCCCAAACCTGTAGCGCTGTGTGAGGTTGTTGTGGCCCAAGTGCAGGACCTGGCACTTGGCCTCATTGAAGGCCATGCCATTAACATTGGCCCATCCATCCAATCTATCCAAGTCCCTCTGCGGAGCTTCCCTGCCCTTATGCAGATCAACATTCCCACCTAACTTAGTGTCACCTGCAGGCTTACTGATAGTGTTTTCTATGTCCCTATCAATATCTTCAATGAAGACATTAAACAGGAATGGCCCCAGTACTGAGCCCTGAGAAACACCACTTGTGACCGGCTGCCAGCTGGATTTAACTCCATTGAGCACCACCCTTTGGGACTGTCCTTCCAGCCAGTGCTCGATCTAGCAGATCGTACGCTCATCCAGGCCATGAGCAGCCAGTTTTTCCATGAGAATGTGGTGGGGGACAGTGTCAAATGCTTTTTGAAGGTCCAGATATATTATATCCACTGTTTTCCCCTCATCCAACAATCAGATCATCTTATCATAGAAAGAGATCAGGTTTGTATGTAAGGTTCTATGTAATCTATAGATCAGGTTCTATGTAAATCCAAATCAGAAAAATCCAAGAAAAAGCTTGCAAGTTGAGTTACAGCCATTGCTGCACCACTAGTATCAATGTTGAAAAGAATTTTCCTCTCTGAACCTCAAATTGGATGCTCATCCATGGATATCCTCTAAATAAAGAGCAGAAAGCAGCCAGACAGCTTGTGTTCAACAGGCTCCTGGGACTTTACTGTGGACAGTGATACCATGATTAAAGAGCCCTGTTGGTTATGTTGGTAGGAAAACTTGGCATCAGTGAAAAAAGTACAATAAAATTATGCTTTGAAATTACTTTGCCCATCCTTTCCCATGGAAAATAATGAGAAGTATTTTGTCTTCTAATCTGAATTCTGATTTATCAACTTTGCTAAACAGTTTATTTATTTTGAAGTAAATCCTAGTGACTTTCAAAAGTCCTTCAAACCATTAAAATGTATTTTCAAGCTAGGCTCTAGATCCCTGTGATCATAAACTACCCAAATATTTAGAGGAGCTCTACATTTCCTTGGAACAGTTATGTCTATCGAGTGCAAGACAGTACTAAGCAGAGATACTTGAGCTGGCCTGGGCACAGGGAGCAGTATGAACCACAATGCCTGTGCTTTTATCCCCAGGAAAAAGACACTGCTACAGTGCATACTGCCATTGGTCTCCACATCCAGAACTCTATGTTACATACATACTCTATTTCCTTCCTCCTATGCAGAGGCTGCTAAAACTAATCCTATGGATAAACTGACAATGAGCAATTTTTTTCCTCTTTCATTATTGCTAGAGGAATTTGCTGTGACACCAGCATTAAAAATATAATGTAACCATACTATTCTGAAACTCCCTTTATGGAAAACCTCTGATGGCTGAACACAAATCTGTTACTGCATCTGCTGCTTCGCACTGATTTACACTGAAACACTTCAACGACAGGGAGAGATTCCGCTTGTTTATCTGAAAAATATTGCAGGCTTCCACTATTAATAGTCATACTGCAACGACAGAAACTTCCACAAGTCCAAACACTCATAGGATCCCAAAGTCTTTAGGTTAATGATGTCTCACTGCAGTGAATTAAACAATGGAAACCACGAAGCAAACAGGAAGGTTACAGCCAGTACACTGCATTATGAAATAATATTCTGAGGCAATTCTGTAGATTTTGTTTTACAGACAGAAATAAACAAGAGGGGGGGAAAAATGGCCACGGGAACAATTTATCCGTGGCCTTTTATCAAGCAGTTTGCTGAATTACAATTGTTCAAGATTGTCAGAAGACAATCTAGAGATCAACTAAATTCTTGCACAATATTTCAAGAAGTATTACTGGCGAGCAAAATCCAGGGGAAGCACAAAAAATTAAGTCAAGAGAATGCTCTGCTCCCTGCACCCCCACTCCGAAAGAATACGTGGATTTTAGCTTTGATTTTATTATCAGAGAGAAAAGAAAAAACAAAACCAGAAAACCCACCAAGACGTTTTTTCATTTAAATCAGTCCAGCACTTCCCAGGCCCGCTCACTCCACAAGCAAAAGTTAAACATGGCTCAACAAGAAAGAGGAAAAAAAAAATAAAATGCACAAAGATGCCCATTGTTCACCACTTTGCCCACAAATTTGGGCCAGTTCCCAGCGTTTACTAGCGAAGCCATCAATCACAGCACCATTGCAGGAGGCTACTGTGATTGAGATGCAAGGAGGGTCCCGTCACACCCTTTCCCCAGCAGTTGCAGGGTCTGGGCCATCACCACGTGCATTCGGCACAGGAGTGCTCCTCACTGGCTCTAGCAGGAGGGACATTCTTTTAGTCAGTCAGTTACAGGAACAGTAGGAAGTAAAGCTGTGCAAAGCAGCTTGGACTTAGCAGAGAATTAAGACATTAGTGTAAATCTCTTCCTATGATTTACATCTACGTAAATGTATGGTTTTCTTTAAGCTGTGTAAAGGAGAGCTGTTGTTCAGACACACAACCAAATCCCTGCAGCTTGTTCTATAAAAGTTTCCGTGCTATTTTGGAGAGGTTTGTTTTATGCCAAGGCTACTTTTATACACGCACACAAAGAATGAGTACGCACACATCATATACTAGAAGTTAAGAATGCTCTGTGAAACAGAAATTTTGCAGGCTAACTATTAATGAGGTTATAATCTCCTTTTTTTTTTTTTTTTTTTTTTTTATTAAAGCAGATGTGCAAGTATAACTCTTTCTTAAAAACCCAATTTCCACTTATAAGACAGTGATGTCCTTAATTACATCACCACAGCCAGGTTCTTGGCTGTAAAAAAAACCCCATAAATGGCAGCACTCATCTAGATGTTAGAAACTAATGCAGGTTGGTTATGGATTAAAGCTCAAACTCACTTTTGACATACAAAAATAGTTGAAAAAATTATCTTGCACCATTATGACGTCAGAATTACAAACATGGAAAAAAACCAACCCCCACCAACAAACCTCAACCATCTGCTAAAAGAAGGTCTGGTCTATTATATAGGAATGTTTGATTAGCCTTTTCACCTGACTGAATTTTTAATCCTAATACTTCGGTGGTTTAAAGCATTAATAGAACAATTTGTTATTGTTGTTTCTGTTGTGCTCTTTGAACTGAGCAGAATACCAGTATTAATATAAGTTCAAGCAATATGGGATGCATGGGATGTTTTTACCAGTAATTTTTATCAATAGACTATGCTGAATCAAAAAATAGAAGGTGGTGTACAAGCCCAGTATTAGTAACTAACTTTAAACTAGGCTTAAGAAAGGAGTATTTGCTTAGAAAACATTTCAACACACACAAAAAGGGTTTTTTTCCTGACAAAATAGACAAAATTTCTGGATTGTTATAGTATATGTGAAGAAAACTAGAGCCAAATTAACCTTTTCCTTCCCATCAGGATCCCTGACACATGCCATATCTTCAAGAAGGCAGCATTTTTGAGTGCAGGAAAAAAACGGTAACTATTTAGCACTACTTCATGGAAGTACAGGCTGCTTTTTTAAGGGAACAAAATTCTTACCATAAAAACACAATAAATGACGATTCAAGCTCATTGTGATTAAAACCACAGTTAACTACTTGAATATCGTGATCCAAGACACATGCTATTTAAAGAGCTGTGCTTACTTCCAGCTGACTGGTTCTGTATGAAAATAGCTCCTACAGCAACTGAGGTTGAAATAAGCTAAGAAAAAAGCTCTACAATTAAGAGTTCTACAACACAATTTATGTTGTTTATATATTGCTCTACAAAATTATGTTTATCTTAAGAATACAGTTTGCTTTTAAGTGAAAATCTTATCCTAAAATCTTTCTCTACAGGCCTAGCAACTTTTTTTAAACCTGCAATGTAAACTAGTTTCGGTTAAGGTACCTTTGTAGTCCCTTAGAAAACCCACCTGTACCTCCCTTTTCTCCTTTTTTTCCTAATCTACATAACAGACTCACCTCACTATCTTCTCCACTGAACTTAAGCAGCTTCTAAAAATTATGGAAAATGCCTCATATAAAAGGTAAACAAATTTCAAAATCTGAAATTCATTCAAATGGCATTTTTAGAAAGTAGGAAGTAAAGCCTTAAGTGAATCAAAAAGCAAGAGATGATTAAAGAAAGTAGCAAAAGTGGAAACTGCTTTTGCAGGTTTCTCAGTTTACCAGCAAAATTCCAAACTTTTAAATTTTTCCAAATTCCTCACCAACAGTTGCTGTCCCTGTCCCTTGGAAAAGGGGGATTCATTCTGAAAGCCCATCTGATTTATTTCCTCCCGGTTTGTCTCCTCTCCAGCAGGTTATCACCTGGCTTTGTTAAAGTCTGGCATCCCTTCTACATGTTCTCACGCAGAGCACACAGAGGTCTGTCTCACAGACCCTTTATTCTCATGGATAAAGCAAGGTAAAAAGTACATGCTGAGTTTCACCTGTGCAGTTTTCACCTCTGACAAAACACCCCACTCTATCTTTTCACAGAATGGTTAGAGTTGGAAGAGACTTTAAAGATCATGGAGTTCCAACCCCCCTGCCCTGGGCAGAGACACCTCCCACCAGACCAGGTTGCTCCAAGCCCCATCCAGCCTGGTCTTGAACACCTCCAGGGATGGGGCAGCCACAGCTTCTCTGGGCAACCTGTTCCAGTGTCTCACCACCCTCACACCAAAGAATTTCTTCCTACCATCTCATCTAAATCTCATCTCTTTCAGTTTAAAACCATTACCCCTTGCTCTATTGCTACACTCCCTGATAAAGAGTCCCTCCCCATGTGTCCTGTAGCCCCTTTAGGTACTGGAAGACTGTTATAAGGTCTCCGTGGAGCCTTCTCTTCTCCAGGCTGAGCAGCCCCAACCCTCTCAACCTGTTTCCATAGAAGAGGTGCTCCAGCCCTCTGATCATTTCTGCAGCCCTCCGCTGGACCCGTCCAACAGGTCCATGTCCTTTTCAGCACGGCCATACTCCAGCTTCCCTTTCCCTGGTACAGTTTAGCCTCATTGCTTTCTGCTTAGGCAAACTGTAGCCATTAGGTTCTGCAGTTGCAAAACTGAAGAGCAGATCTGTTTGCACTCACACTTCAAGAAGATATCAAAGACTCCATGAAAATTTGCCAGCCACAGTTTATGGGTTCGGTCTTCAAAAATCACCTGTCTATGGCAAACTAATTCCAACGCTCAGAGCAGCATGCTAGTCATTACCTTTGAAGACCAACCTACTTGAACTTCTTAAAACGTTTTTCCACATTGAAGAACCAGGAAGGCAGGTGCAGAGTAAAAATTGACCATAAATCCATTTGAACGAACATTAGATTTTATACAGGCCAAAATGCCTGCCAAATCTGTGCCTGAGAAACTCCAATACCTTACCCTGTCAGGTCAAGACAGAGCTTTCCCAAGGCTGTATTTGGCCAATGTGTCAGTCTGTCTTGATATGAGCTTCCACCTGGCTCAATAAAGACAGAAAGTAACATCTCTCTGAGGTTTGTTCCGTGTCACCTGACTCTCACACAGAAGGCTTCTGGGAAGAAACCGTGATCCAAAAAGCTTTAGGTCACCTGAAGGGGTTTCAAGTGATTCTAAACACTGTGCTACAAAAAGGTGAGCCCAGGTGTGGTTTCTAACTTGAGAGGTAAATACATTATAAGTTACTGATTCAGCACTCCTGCACTGATAAATTGTCATCAGGAAAGGAGGTGGTGTTCCTCTGTTAGTCAAATGAAAGGAGAAGTACAGCAGAGGACTACCAAGATGAGGGGCCTGGAGCCCTCGGACAAGGAAAGGCTGAAGGACATTGGTCTTTTTAGTCTGGAGAAGACTGAGGGGGCATCTGATCAACACCTATAAATACTTAAAGGGAGGATGTGAGGAAGAAGGGGCCAGGCTTTTTTCAATGGTGCCCAGGGACAGGACAAGAGGAAATAGGCATAAACTTGAATATGAGAAGTTCCACCTAAACACAAGGAGGAACTTCTTCACTTTGAGGGTGGCAGAGCCCTGGCAGAGGCTGCCCAGAGAGGTGGTGGAGTCTCCGTCTCTGGAGACATTCCAAACCCACCTGGACACGTTCCTATGGGACCTGCTCTGGGTGGACCTGCTTTGACTGGTGGTGTGGACTAGATAATCTCCAGAGGTCCCTTCCAACCCCAGAGCATTCTGTGAAAGAAGATTAATGCCTGCTTGGTAACCCTAACATCCATCCTTTTTTCTACCTTATTCTAATAACAGATCATTTCTCCAGCACTACAGTACCTAGGTAGAGTCTTTAGTTGTGTCCCAGCATCATAAATGCAAACTTCAATGTTTTTTAATACAAGTAGAGCATCTCCTTTTTGGCTGTACAGTTTCAATGTTGCTGTTAGCAAATGTAAGACTGCAAAGCATTCCCAATTTTGTCTATGTGCACATTGCCTACAAAAAGTAAGATGAAGTATCTTCCCATCAATTCAAATAAAGATATAAAATCAGGTATTATGGTTAATACTCTAATTATAAAGGGAAAAGAAGCTGGATAGGAAAGAAACTTGATACATGCAAAAATGTAGAAGCTGCGCCTGTTTAATAGAAATGCTCAATATTCAACACTTGTTAAAATCGGTGGGAGCTTCAGATTCTCAGCCTCTCTGAAATGCTGGCCTTGAGACCGTTGAAAGAGGTTATGGTAATTATTTGTTGCACTTATACAGCACATACTGTTGTATACAGAGCCACAAAATCTCCTAGAATTATTTTCACTTATTATACTCTTAAGTGTGTAGCACTTTTGCATTCCCCAAATTAATGAGGGAATAATTAATTTTTCAAGGGAAAGTAAAAATCAGACTTGGTGAAAAAAGAGAGGTGAGGGGGAAGTAGGAAAGCACCTGGATTTCTGCTTTGTTAGATGCTCGCTGTGGAAACAATCTGCTCCACTTTAACAAGAGCTGACATCATCAAGACCACTCTCTGCCATCATTTCACAACTAGCTGTTCTTCGCTGAGTTTGCTTCTTTTAAAATACAGAGTTAAAATTTTTATGCAAAGAAAACATAAAATAAAAAATAAATAGAAAAGCTAAGAAATTACAAAGGAAGTAGAAAAATTCTCAAAATGAAAATACTGAGAAGCTGTAGTTGGGCTGTGGAGATACCTGATTATCTAAGATGCCTTTTCTTTCCCTTTTTCATTTCTGAATGGCAAGTTTCAGTTCTGTTGAATGCCAGCCAAAAAACCCAAGGTGGTGTAAAACATTTAAAAAACATTACTTTTTAACAATGCTGAGAACCAGAATGGTACCATTTTAATAGCCATATGTCATAAAGACTATTTTTATTTAGGAAAATCTATTTTAATTTAAACATCACAAGCCCATGAGCTATAACAAACAATATTTTTTTTACCATATGCTCTGAATTATTACAAAGAAAACTGTTACTCCTCCTCCCCCTCCTTTGGAAGTCTGACTCTAGGGGTGTGTTTACACGTGTGTGTGTCTGTTTACGGCGAAGGAAGGAAACCACTAAACTCCATTTGTTAAGGTAACAGCGAAACACCAGAAAGGAGGTCTTCCCTTGGGGGTGCTTTTTATCCCCTATCTTTCACTGTCCCATTTTCCACGTAATCCCCTTCTTGCAACAGTTCTCCACATCGACCCAGCCAATGTGGAAAGTTGCTCTAATTTCTTTCATCTGCTCCTTTCCTGAATCCATGCTCTGTATGGAAGGAAGGTTTGAAGGCAAGTTGCCTTTACTGGGTGCTGTGAAGGGGAAACGCGCTCCTGCATCTGTGAGCGCTCACCTGCTCGGTACTGGAACTGGAATTACAGGCTCCCTTCCTCCAAGGCTTTGAGCAGCCTCACTCAGTTCTTAAGACCAACTTTTCTCCTGCATCTTTTCTAGTGCAGAACATCAATGAAACAAATGTATGCATGGGGCTGTGCTAGGTGGGTTCTTGGGGTTTTTTTAATCTTTAATTTAAAGGCTCTGAAAACGTTCCCAGGGACAGTAAGAACAAGCACCATGTTAGCCTCCCAGCTCCTCCCACATAGAAGAAAGCTCCAGAAGACTGCTAGTTTTGAGCCCTGGCATATGGAGTGTTACAGCCCCACTGCTGATGGGGCTGTGAAAGTGGTTCCCAGGGACAGAGAGAACAACCACAACATTAAACTCCCAGCACCTTCCACATGGGAGCGAGATCCAGGAGATTACTAGTTTTGATCCCAGCCCTGGGGAGAGTCAGAGCTCCAGGGTTAGAGTGGAAACTGACAGCTGATCCCAGAGACAGTTAAAACAAGCAAACCTTTCCTCTAGCAACAATAAAGCAACAATAAAATTGGGATTTATTTTCCAAGGGTTTTTTAAATTTTTGGTTTTGATAGAACACTTAGAAGTTTGGGGGCTGATTTAATGGTTACTTCAGGTGCTCATAACCGTGACTATGGACATAGGATACTTTGCAAGACAAGAATGTTAACTTGCAGGTGGCAAACCTTGCTCACATTGGACTGCCCTGTGACCTGCAAAGGATCCCAGGGAAAGAACAAGGATTTTAAAAAAATTAAGACTCTTCCATAACTGCTAAACATAAAGCAAACCTCTCATATGCTCACCGCCACTTAGGGCATAGAGAAAGCCAGCCTGTGCTTCAAATGGAATTTCCTTAGTTAAAGAAGTTTTACAAATAAATCAGCTTGGCCTTTGGAATAGTAAAAATCATATATGCAACTAAACTCATTATGCTATTTAGAGAAGTCTGAGAGGAAAAAGTGTAGTTTAACTTAAAGAGAAAAAATGTTTAATAAACCAGTAATAAGAAACAATATAAGTATTCATCTGCTGCTTTATAGAATTCCAGTAGGAAGTCACATATATTCATATATTTCTATGCTCAGAGGTGGGATATAGTCTAAACCAAGAGCTTTATAACTTGCAGAATTACCTCTATTGTAAAAAAATCCTAAAATGTCTGGAGATTTTAAGTAGCCTTGAGGATGGGGTCAGGGACCTGGTACACATTCAAACCAGAAAATGAGAGATGCAGATCAGTGGTACATGGCATTTAAACCACGTGGATTGTTACCAAGTGAGTTGTTTGGTTGTTTTGATTGAAAGCATTTCTATATACATATATTTTGCAGGTTGCATTAAGCACGTGGCTTTTTTCTTCCAAAGTTCTCAGAGGTCTCTAAACACTATGACACCTTTCTAGGTGTTTGATAGGGCAACAGAGCTGGTGAGGGGTTTGGAGAGCAAGCCTTGCGAGGAGCGGCTCAGGGAGTTGGGGGTGTTCAGCCTGGAGGAGGCTGAGGGGAGACCTTCTCGCTTTCTACAGTTCCCTGAAAGGAGGGTGTAGCCAGGGGGACAACGGTCTTTTCTCCCAAGTCACAAGTGATGGGACAAGAGGAGACGGCCTCAAGTTGCACCCAAGGGAGGTTTAGGGTGAATCCTAGGAATCATTTTTCTATGGAAATGGTTCTTCAGCCTTGGAATGGGCTGCCCAGGGAAGGGGCTGAGGCACCATCCCTGGGGGGATTAAAAAGCTGGGCTGACACAATGCTCAGGGACAAGGTTTAGTGATAGTTTGTATCAGAGTTAGGTTGATGGTTGGATTAGATGGTCTTAAAGATCCCTTCCAACTTCAACAAGTCTATGATTCTATGAATTATTGTAATTAATCTTCCAGTTGTGTGCTTTCACTTACTAATTTCTAAAAACCACTGTTCCCTTCAAAATATTCTTCACTTTATTTTCTGAAAACACCTCTGTGTCTATATCTTTGTAGGTAACTGAGAATTTGTAAGCGCTACAGAATGAATGAATGCAGAATTCACCCAGTTCAATGTTCATAGTATTTAAAAGACCAACTAAATTGTAACATACTATTTATCTATGGAAAATAACCCCAACGCTGTTAGGAACATCTAGCTAGGACTAACTCATGACATCTAAATATGGCCACTGGGAGATTCAAACAAAATCCATGAAAGATTCCATTTTGCTCTTACTTGTATTGGTGGTTTCTGTTGAAATACACATGTGGATCCATACCAATCAAAATAATTAACACCCAGTCAAACCCTAACCACATTTGGTAAAAGGGACCAAACTGTGACTCATTCCTCTGTATTTACCTCTTCGTAGACCTCTGGTCAGGGACCACATACTGAACTGCAGAAGAAGTGAAGTCCGTGCCCTTCTGAGGCAATAGCAGCTCTTGCAACCCTCTGGCAAGCACAACTGCAACAGCTCCAGGTTATGCCCAAGAAGGACCCATATGTCAGTCTACTCAGAACGACAGCTACTCTGGGGCAAATGGAAGCTCAGAGGTCAAATTGTTCTTCTTACTATATTAGTTTCTGCAGCCTGCAAAAACATTAGGTGTATTTACAAGGGTATCTTCCCAACTCTGTATCCAGTTTGGTATTGCTTACATCAAACTCTTCACAATTATTATTAAACATAAACTAAACCTACTCCTCTAAACCAAACATCTTTGAACTTCAGTCAGTCCCCCTCAAACAAATAAGCTGTTTTGAAAATGATTTCCAGGGCGCTGCCTGTTGCCATAGAGATGACATTAAGTGAAAAGGACAAAAAATATAGAGGGTGATAAACTGCATGGTTGGATGACACACTTGACTTCCAAGTCTGTGTTCCAGTGAGGCACACATGCCAAGACTTTTTATGAAAGACAAAATTAAAATGTATCACTATCAAGCTGTAACTGACAAGGTATTGTGTGGCGGCTGTTAACATAATGCTCCATATATTTATTGTTTGTCATTTTTCTGGCCCTGATAAAGGTCTTTTCGAGCTGTAAATCATACCATTAAATCTGCCACTAGAAACAGAGGCTGTTTGGGGAATGAAAAGAAAACACGGAACTGAATCACTACTTACAGGTTTCTGCTTCATGACAGACCTTAACTATCACATCAGAGATGACATTTATTCTTTGAATTTGGCACATTTTCAAAAGTCTGACTGTTGGCTTATGACCTAACTCGAGAAAAATGTCTCTGGAAGACTAGTCTGTTTCCCATGGCAATGCATTGAACAGACATCATATGCAATTAAGTATATATGGCTTAAAGACAGTATGAAGTAATTTACAGGCTTAGAAATACCAATTCACTAAAAAAAAAAATTCCTATTTACAAAACAAGCCTTCTCTCCACATTTTGTTTATGAAGGGGTGAGCATTTTTTTTGTGATGATCTTGAGAGGTATCAGATATAATAAAAGCAGTAAAGGATCTGCTTAAATTCCTGCCTGAACATTTTGATCGACACCTTCCAAACACAGGCTTACAGGCACCTGAAACTGACAGGAAAAATACAGAACGATACAAAACGTGGTAGAGATCTAATGGGAAAATAGGAGGTATGTCACACAGAGAATACCTTCTTAATACTGTCAATATGGAAACTGTTTTACCAGTCCAGATCACAACCCATATTACCCAGGCACGATATCCTGTCTTAACAACGGCCTCTAGCAAGTGACAGAAGTAGAATCACAGAATCATAGAATGGTCTGGGTTGGAAGGGACCTTTCAGATCATCTAGTTCAACCATGAACTCACTCTGATAAAACCCATCACTAACCCATGTCACCGGGCACTGTGTCAACCCATCCTTTGAATCCCTCCAGGAATGGTGCCTCAGCCTCTTCCCTGAACAGCCCATTCCAACAAAACAGCACCAACAACAGAATACTCCTGTACAAAACAAGTACAAACCGGTCTTTTGTCTTCAAGAAAGATAAACACTGTATAGATTCTCAAAGCCTGTCACGGCAACTTTTTAAAGACATGCTTCGCAACTTGGGACTAAAAAAATAGACTATTTAGAGCCTCAGCCCAATAAATGGCATTTT
>VZTM01012455.1:287400-321129 GCA_013400555.1 Jacana jacana | reverse complement strand
CATTTTTTCACTCACTTCCCCCACTTTCCACCACTAATGTGACACTGAACCTTACTCAAAGGTCTAGATGTTGTCTCGGCACTGCTGTAATTAAAAAAGGATTAGCTGGTAGCTTGCACTAGCTACTGAGACAACTTCAGAAAATAAGACCTTTATTATAGAGATAGTTAAACCAGCCTCTTTGCTGTATGACTCATAAACAAGTATAGGAGTCTTCATTGCTCTAATAAAATTGTAAGAGCTAACGTTAGCTTCAAGGAAATGATATTAGGAATTTTGAACCACTGAAAATATAAGAATGCTAAATTTTCTGCCCTTTAAAACACGTGCTCCACATTTCTTTCATTCTCCTGAATAATATAAATGCACACATAAATATGTTTATAAAGAGGTAATTCCATCCCCAGGTTCTGAGACTTATAAACTGAGGTAACTTTGCTTTCCTTGTTACAAACATCGTATGCTCAAGTTATACAACTAGACGTAGTCAAACACATATGAGTAGTTAAGCCCATTTAAAATGATTGGGGGCTAGGAAAACATATCTGGAATGTACTGTTGGTATCCAAAGATGTAAAGTTATAATACCCTAATGGCATAACCGAGGAGAGAGTAGGAATTTATATTAGGCAGCATACTGCAATAAGGTCTCACAGGCAGAGAGCAGGAGTAGGTTAAGTAGTGGGAAAGTGCTGGGGGAGGTTGGGTGAGCTTACGCGGTGACATTTCTCTCTTGCCTGAGCTTATTTAGAGGTGGATGGAGAAAAGATATGTTTCAAAGGGGACTTCAGTATTTCACAACATATTTATGCTCCTAGACAGCTTTCCATTGGCAAAAAGATGACTAAGCCAGCTCCAGGATGACCTACTAGGAGCATCAGCTGCCTCAGAGAGAGGACCACATAGGACATACCAGGAGAACACACAGAATTCAAGTGGGGGGAGCGGGTGGCGGGGGGAAATGGGACATATACACATATAAAGGCATATACACATATAAAGGCATATACACACACTGCCAACCATAAATGGCCTCCGTTGTTCCTTATCCCGCTCCTTTATTCCCACCATAAAAAATATTATGAGACTCAACTATTCATACAGCATTTCCAGAAATTTAATAGAGCATATAGATTAAACTCTGAGGGCCAAGCGCTGGTGTCAGATACACCCAATGAAACCCCATCTGAGAACAGAATTTGGCTCAGATTCAGCAGGCAAATGAAAGGGTTTTTTTCCACTTTCAGAAGAAACCCAAGTATGTAAAGTTTATAGGCACTAGTAGGAGAATAAATCAATTTAAGTCCATGTCACACCATTCTTTACAGTTTTGTAACAAGGTGTACTTTGTTAGATTTTAATCTGCATACATTTGAGACAGCAAAGCTCTTCAAAATCATCTTTTAATGGCATCGCAATTTATAGACAGTAACTAATTTCAAACTTCATAGCACTTGGCTTTTATGATTATTTCAAATCATTTAAATGCAAATGAATTTCCAGAGAGAGAAAACATCAAATGCCCTTGAGTGGCAACATGTAATAGAACTGCGAGCAGAAATCACAGTAGGAATTTGAAGCAGTCTGATAGGGTTTGACGGGAGGTCTGTATAAAAGTGTTTGCCTAAATCCAATTTACATTTCATTTCACATTATATTCTATTTACCCATTTTGTCATTTTAATATGACTTATTTACTTAATCCTGCTCTGAAATCCAATCTGCTATCAAGAGCAAATGTGGAATTCTGGTCAGGATAGGACTTACAGCTATTTTGCATTTTAGGACAATGGTAATATAGTTTCTAAAATAGAGCTAGCTCTCTTTTTCCCCACAGTTAATAACGTTACAGCACCATGCAGCCAAAAACATTTGTGCATGCCTTAAATAATTACATTTCTTTCAAGCTAAGCAATTGTTTGCCTACTGACAGAGTTATATTTCCTGGGAGGCATTGCTAAGCTACAGTACATACGAAATATTTGGACACAAAGTGCTGAGAAAGATCTGAACTATTCTTAATGTGATTGCACTCAGAAGGATGAGAACCATCCCGGAACTCCCCATTCAACAGTGGTTACAATGAAGCACCACAGGTTGGGGTTTTTTTCCAGCCAGCTGGATTTACAGGAGGCAGCAAGAGCTGGTCTACCTCTAATGCTTCACGTGCTTTGGAATAAGAACAGAGAAGGACCCAACTGCATCTTGTATCTTGGTGTCATCCACCCTGCTGTCAACATCCAGACTTCATGTTAAGAAATGGACATGTTCTTTTTTTTCCTAAAATAAACCAGTATCTGGCTATTTGAAATTGCAAAGGGAACAAATGCAGCCTGCCCTGCCCCATCCCAGTGCAAATTCTGCACTAGAAGTTAGAACAACATAAACCATGTTGTTTAGCACTTGTACAGGGGCAGGGTCGATCCTGGAGTTCACACAACTCACAAGGGGATTTGACCATGGCATGGGCTAGACTTACATGTGTAAGCAAGGTACACATCTCCGTTCTGAGGAAAGGCAAACTCCTGTGACCAGGCGGGCCCTAATTTCTCCACACACTTTTTTTTTCCGGGTCCAGTATCTGAATGATGAGGCAAAACTATAGTACAGGTTCATAAATTCCAACAAAGGCTATATACAACAGCCTGAAGACCTCCTACTCTGCAAGAAGGAGGGGGAAATAATATGAGTTTCTGTTGCTGAATATTTTCTTATTTCCTATAGATGAATTGCACTCCTTAAGACTGTAACAAAGTCTAAAATTTAGAGCTCGTGTTTCCAAAATCTGCATTTTTAAAAGCAACATCAGACACAAATACCTTCAGATACTCGGGGCTATTCATCATTCTCTGCCACACTTCCAGCAACATACACATGGCTTGCAGAAACCCATGAATATTTTCATTTCTTATCAGATAGAAATTACTGATACAGTTGGTACAATGTTTGTTGGTGAAAACTCCTATAGTTGGGTAAACTGAGTGATGGATTTGAAGGAAAATAGGAGTAAAATATTGCGCTTGGGATAGAGAGATTACTAAAATTGTGCGATTCCACCAGCAGCCAATTTCAAAATCAAGATGTCTTTTCTATTGCAAAGGCAATTTTATATGCCTTCTGCACATAAATGTCACTATTTCATTTATTATGTGTTTCTTTTTCATTTATTTCATTAATTTTGTGTATATTCTCTGTGAAGAGACATCTAAGGAAGCATATTTGTCCTCTGTTTTGAGCAATTTGTCTCTTGCAAGGGCAATGTAACTGAGTAAAAGTGATAATACACGGCCTTTTATCAAAAACTTATCAGCACTGTTCAAACAACTAGGCATTGCATTAGATTTGAATAAGCTAACTGCTGGGTTAGCTTTGGACCTACAGTTTGTCAGGTTAGATATTGGCTTTTTTCCATTTTTCAAACTTCATGGAAAGAGTTACTCAGGTAATGATTCACATCTTGACTAGCCGAGATCAAACAGTAGTAATCTTCTAATAAAGAGCTGGAGTCTTTATTATGACTGGGTGCACCTCTACCATCAATTAATAGAGCTTCCCAGTTTGCTCCCAGTTGCCGGTGACTGATTGCCCCTGTTTCATCAGAGTGGGTTTGCTCACAACTCTGCCCAAGAGGTTTCCCTGTGAAAAATCTCTGCATGAGATCTAGAGGAATAGTCCCTTCCAGAAGCCACTCTCAAAAGCTGGAAGGTCTAGGCTGCAGAAAACTTTGTTCCCGCTTCCCTGATCTCTCAGGCAGTAGGGGAGCCATTAGTCCTGCAGCCATGAGGTTATCCTTCACAAAGGCCATAACGGCCATCTCCTCAAGGACCTCTCTGAATCGTGACCTCAGTCTTGCTGACTTTAAATAGGTTGAGGTTTCTCTCAGTTCTGTGGTGGTGTACCATTTCTGCAGCGGTACCGACTTCAGTGAAGCTGCCCCAGGTAGTTGCTCTGTGCGTAAAGCCAGGTCTCCTCACAGGGTGGTGAAATTTCTCATTGGAGAGCCAAAATCCCCTGCAAGAAACTTTCATAACAGTAGAAAACAATCTCAATAAATAAAATGGGTGGAACCTAAATCAAACCCAAAATCTATCAGGAGACAATATAACTCACCTTTCCTTATTTGCTCACAATACCAAATCCGCTTTTTAATTTCTTCCCCCTCCTCCTAGTTTGTTTTCCATGGAGCATGGAAATATGGAGCTCCTGATAATATCTGAAATTTCCTATTTTAAAATTTATTTCCTTTTCTGTAGCAGAATAAAGCTTTTTTATTCCTGGAACTGTTGATACTATTTTATAAATTTAAATATGGATGTTCTATGATAAATAGAAATAATAGAAACTCTCATTGTGAATGAGGAAGTGTGAAGAAAAAACCCCAAAACCCAAACCCTAGACTTTAGGCAATAGGCTTCTGACACTTGCAGCACACTTCAAAGCAAAGAAGCACTAGTGATAACATAAGAACAGTTGCTTTGCAGACATCTGATACAGTTCTTCCAAACCTGCTGAGTGCACTGTTTTTTTTCCTATGTTTGTTAAACACCCCCTGCCCTGGACATCTCAGTATCAAGAGGTCATTTTACGCACAACATAACTGCTTTGAACAAGTTCTATATTTTTAAAGCAAATACCTCAGTGCCTTTCATACTACAGGAGAGAAGGGGGGAAACACAACAATAATGCAATTGAACTATAATCTTCAGAAAGTAGCATGGCTGAGAGACCAATCTCTGTTTTTATGACTGGGCAAGCAATAGAAGGAGAGGGGGAGATGTGACAGTCCCATTTCTCTCCCACAGATTAAATATGATGTGGTAATAATACAGATTGAAGGGACGTGTTTTGTACCAGGGCCAGAACTGAGCCAGGGCCCTGCCTCACCACAATGTGAGATCAAAAATAAGGGACAGACTTCCATGCAGGACAGATACACATCCCGAATGTATACTACATCCTTCACAAAATATTCATTAACATTTCAAACTGACATGAAAATTATTAGCCTGACAAAGAAATAACAGTTTGCTGTGCTTCATCGCGAAGATTTCTGCAGTGAAAAGACTACTGAGATTATAAGCATCTCACAAAACAGTTATTCACCTAGAAAAAAAATGACAATTAACATTTTAAAAAATATGTTATATACAAAATCTAGCTCTGTGTGTATATATGTGTGACTTCACACACACAAAAAACCTAGGTATTTAGGAAAAGAATTAATATTCAGTATCTAGCAAAATATTCAACATTTTCCTCCAGTATAATCATCTTTTTAAACATGCTAGGACCTTTTTTCAGGTCAATCACAGTTTTCAGACAAGCTGTAATTTAAATCAGCTCCATTCTGCATCTAATATGGATGTTCCACTGAAAAATAATTAAAACTAACCACACACTACTTGCAACTCTTCGCCTGGCAGGAGCAGACCACTGTTGTGCATGCACATCGCTAATCTCAGGGAAGGAAACCTTGCAGAAAAGACAAGGAGGTGACAAAATAATTGCCCACAGTGGGTGATTTGAAGACTTGTAATAAAGAGGTGCTCCCTGCTCACGCTACCTTCATCTCACCTGAACTCCCCCTATACGGTGACTCACTTTCATTGCCTGCACCGCCCTTTAGGCTAATAATGGCAATAGACAGCTCTCCTGGCAAGCAACAGAGAGTATATCAGAGCTATCGACTGTATCTCTACTTTTTTTCAGCAGCAAGATGGTTCGGTTTGTTCATCAAAAGAGTCTCAGCTTGTTTAATCTCCTTTATCGGCCCTGCTTTCCTCTCAGGCTTGCAAAGGCTCCTGCTCCTTAAATTGCTGCCTTCATCTAAGCCAACATAGTGCATATTTCCCCCTTCTACAGAATGATATTTCAGTGCCAAAGAGAGGGAGCACAAGAGAGAGGAATAATCTTGGCGCTCATTCAGCTTGTTGTGGAGAAAAAGAAGGGAAAAAAACCCAGACTGCCAATGGGGATTTCCTCTGTAATAAGCCAGATGGCATCATAGGATGCTTGGGGAGACTGTTTCTGTCTAATTCTCTTCAGTGGCAGAAACTGCCAAGGCCTGGCTTTTGTGGCAAAAACCAGTGACTAGCTATTTTATATTCTTTCTCTTTGCTGTGCGTGCTGTCCCCACCTGTCACCAATGCATCTCTAACGCAGCTAGTGCCCAACACAAGCTCCTTCCCCTCCTTTCCCTACCTCCCTCCCAGACTACAACTGATATTTCCCTTTGGCTTGTACCAGCAATGTGGCTGCAACATTTGCTTCACATCCCAGTGACTTGCAAGCTAATTCCTCTCTTCAGGTGCAAAATATTGCACATAAAGTGGGGAAAACCAGCTGTGCAATTTTAAAGGTTGCCATCCTGGAGAGAGACCAGAGTAGGGATTGACGCAGTGAAATGGGGAGCTGGTGCTCTGCAAAACACAGGCGCTCAGCAGCTCGAATGTCAAGAGGGACAACCTACTTGAAACACTGGCTGGTGTTACAATGCTTGGGGTTTTTATCTATATTTATCTAATTTTTATTATATGCACTTATATATGCTTCTATTTTTAGGGTTTTTTTCATGCCTTCAAAACATTGGTGTTGCATTCTGACATGAGACTCAATCTTTTTGCATACCAGATGGATAGGAGACACTGCCTCCTCCAGAAACATGGAAAACCTTACATAAAACCTGCATGTGATTGCTGTGGGTTTTTTGCTTCCTTAGAGTAAGATCCATAGGCTGCCTGCCTGCCTGAAGGGCTTGTATATCCCATGTATGGACTAAATTGCTTTTCCTCTCTGGAAGCAGTCTTATCTTGTATTCAGCATGGAGCAGTTCGAGGCTTTAAACTCACTCTTTGCTCAGAGCAAAGCAGTATTTTTCCCACTACTTCCTGAAGCTGCTTCTCTCTTTTTGACACGGCCCTTTGTCTCCAAGTAGCCATCATGTGCAGATATCGCTGCTGCAGAGTAAAGAAATACATCCCAGAGTGCTGTTTCATAGAGGCAATAAAGCTGCTAATTTGCTAAAGCTGTAGCAAAAGGCACTCACAGAACTTTGCATGCGGTACACTGGTGGGAAGGGGCAGTTCTGACGCCGTGATGTTGGTTGAGATACAGACCAAGACAGGCCTGCAAGAGTCAGAAAAATCTCAACATTTATAACCCAGTCAGCAACATGCTTGTGGCTATCCCATGCCAACTGGGATAATCTAAAGAGAAACAGAAATTATTTTCTTTATCTAGGTACACAGCAGCAGAAATAAGGTTCACAGGAGTTTCCTAAGAAGTCGTATGTCATGACTTCTTGGAAGCAAAGCCATGTGAAGTAAATGTATGTCTCAAGATATAAACATTTTGGCTTTTTTTTCAATTAAGCAATGATGTACCATTTCCAATAATATTTTCTGTTAAACAGCAATAGTCTACATCATGGTGGGTTTACTCTTTTAATATGTGAAGACAAAGCTGAGAACCAGCAACTGGAAGTGAGGACCCGTTTCCCCATCCTCTCCCCAGCAGCTTTTCATGCCTCTGACAGCAGAATCAATCATGGAATCTTGGAATCATCAGAGTTGGAAGGGACCTCTAGAGATCATCTAGTCCAACTCCCCTGCTAAAGCAGGATTGCCCAGAGCACATCACTCAGGACTGCATCTAGGTGGGTCTTGAAGGCCTCGAGAGAAGGGGACTCTACAACCTCCCTGGGCAGCCTGTTCCAGGGCTCTAGCACCCTCACCCTAAATTTTTTTCTTATATTTGAATGGAACTTCCTGTGTTCCAGAACAGAAACCCAAACCTGAACGGGTGTGAGGGTCCCATCTCAAAGCACCCTCGAGAGACAAGGGACCGCCTCCCCCATCCAGCAGCTGGGACTGGGGACAAGTGTTGGGCAGAGCGGGTAGCACTCAGCAGGGCAGGCTGCTCCACAGCGGAGATGGGCGATGGGATCTCCAGTCCACCACCATCCATCCCATCAGGGGCAGAGTCAAAACACTCCCACCAGCTCCCCACACGGCCCTTGTGTCCCCCTACAGGTTTGCTCCCCCTACAAGTGCTTGCCGATGCAGACACAGCCATGCAGCCCCCCCGCCATGCCTGGGCTCCTCTCCTGCCTGGCCCTCCGCCTGCTGTGTAACAGATTTCAGTTCCAAGAACTGCTCTCTGGGGCCAGGGTGAGCAGGGAAGCAGGATTTTTTGACACTGCTCTGTCTAATGCTGGAATAGAGACTGGCCAGGAAGAACTGATGGGGCCTAAAGATAGCTTAACACCAGCTTTTGCTGAGCGCCTTCCTCAGCTACAACATGTTGCAGCCAAAGCACGACCCAAAATCCAAGCCTGTCCGATTAAATAGGGTAGTAACAACAAAGAAAGCCTTTTCTTTTTCTTCCTCTCCCAGCAGTGTGTTGAATATTGTTTTGTGTTTATGACCACATTCAGTACAGACCTCCCAGCTCCATGGTCAGTGATGCCTGCCGTGATCACCAGGGCTGGTGCTGCCAGCATTCTCTGCCTGCCTCTGCAGGGGCTTTCACCTGGGCTCGAGGTGACCCCAGTTAGTGCCTTGGGAGCACATCCAAGGGCAAAGAAGAGAAATCCTTCCAAGTGCAAGGAAAATAAATCTCTCCATCATACCCCAACAATTTTTAAACCCAGCATAGAACATATCAGACAGGCCTTACTTCATGTGAGACGTTTATTTCCATTCTGTTGAGCTTTACCCTAAGAAAGTGAGCCCTGAATTTGCCCTAATTCCTGTTTACTTGAGTTAGGAATTACGGTTGTGAGCTGGGCAGAACTTCAGCAGAATGACGTGTTTGTTCATTCTCACAGAGTCTTGGTTAATTAGGCAATGAAAGGTACAGTTTATAATCAGGATAATGGGAATAGCTATATCACAGTAAATTAGAGGGATACTCCTGGGATATTAGCAGGGTAAGATGCCAGTATCTATGGTGGCTTAGGAAAGTTCTGTTTTACCTCTAAAAAGACGCTTTTCTAATAGTGTTAAAGTCCATGTTGTCAATTCCATAGGATAACATCTACTTCCTAAGCAGCACATAAATTTCTAATAATGTCTCCATACTATGGAACAGCCATGAATCCTTCCATACTGCAGGAATTTGCGTATCCTCCTCTATAAAAAATAATGCTGATTTGGGGATCAGTGACCATTAAATGCAAAATAAAGCCTTATGTTGTGGGAGTTTTCCGTTTCAACTACATGATTATAAAAGTAAGCTTTCAGGAAATTTGGAAACACAGTGTCTCTGAGGCAAGAGCAACCTTTTGTGGAACACAGGATTTTTGAAAGTGAGTACAAGTGGCAGAGTTAACCCTTTGTATTTTTGAACTGGGCTTGGCTAAGGATATTCATCCATTAAAGGGTGTTCAGCAGAGCTCTGAACTTGATAGCTACCTGTGAAATACAAAGTGTTTTGTGCAGCCTGTAATGCAGCCGGGAAGGAGCTCATGTTGAAACTGAATTATCACAGTTTTTAAACCACAGCTTCACTGCTCTGACAATGAACATAATTTTGCTGTGTGAACGTAGTACCATGAAGCTGCTTATCAACATGATCACTGTGCTACTGGAAGTTCAGAAAACTTCAAAGAAGGCTGATAAATTTCCATAAAAGTGTTGGCAGCCCATAATCAGATGGCCAAGAGTTCCCAGTTGCACCGAAGATAAAAACTGATTATATGTCCTCATTTAAACCACGCAGTCCTACTGAAACAGCAGTACCCACATGTATTAATGTGAGTCCTTTGTCTGCAGGAGCTGTTTTTCTGCCAGTCCGCAGATTTAGGGATTTTCTTCGTTTCTGTTTCAAAGAGTGAAAATGAAAAGAGCAAAGCATAAAACAAAAACTCAAAGGACTCCATGCCATTTAGATTGGAGTTATTTTTCTTTGGCAAGCCAAACGCTGCCTCTGGCCTTTATGTGACTTTCTCAAAGTCGTAGTCTACAGTTTCCTCTTCTAAAATATAAAGGCAGTGCCTATTGTTGAGATACCATGCTCATACCCAGTTGCCTCAAAAGCAACCCTGCAAAAAATACTCTATAATTTTTCCAAATCTGGAAACTGAACATTTGTTTTATGACTTGTTCCCACCAGGAAAGATCCAAATCAAAACCCTCCTCCCACCTCAATTTTGAGTTTTTCCTTTTCCATGGCTGCCTCACTAGTGCAGGCAGCTGCAAGCTCCAAAACACGGACATTTTATATAAGTTGGAAAGGTTTTGCACCATAGGAGAGCTAATTAAAGTTACTTTGTAGTGAAAAAAAATGTCATAGAAACATCCAATTTAACTGAGGGGATGGAGAAAAAGTAAAAAGCAAGAAAAGCCTTCTAAACTTCCTTTGTAAAGAAACTATCAAGAAGATTCAGAAGTTTTCTCTAATTTCATCTAGTTATTTCCCTTTCCCTGTGATTTATTCAATTAAAGGCCAGAAAGTCCCTCTTTGCCAGCTTTGCTCATCTTAGCTGATTAATGTTGCTACCATCTGTGTTTAACTAATGGGTACTTTCTTTTTTTCCTTTTTTTCTGTTTTTGTGTTGCTGGGGGCGGGGTGGGGGGGGTGGTGTGGTATGGGGAGCAGAGTATTTGTTTGTTTTGTTTTGTTTTTTCTATGGAAATGTTATTTCAGAAAGCCCTTCACCTTGACAGGGGGACGCCTGGGAACAAAGGATCCATCTTCATCCTCCGCAGGTTGCTGCCAACCATCCCCTGGTAGAAATGCCTGCCCTTCTCCCAGCTTCCACGACTGGTTGAGTGATGCTGGAGCTCCGTGCCAGGCAGGGATTGAGAAGCAATATGGCAGCAGCAGTAGCACTGCACAGCACCTGCCCTACAGCACTCGGGGACGGGATGGGACTCATTTGGCCAGGCACAGCACTGCGCAGATGTAATTGCTGCGCCTCCTGCCCGAACCTGTGGGTGAAGGTAATGCCACAATGTCAGACAGCTGCTGCAGCAGACCCCGCCGTTCCTCTAAGCCCCATGTAGTGGTTTAATTTTTGCAGTTGTTTACTTAAAGGCTTCTTTTTTAATAACTCTGAGAGGAGGATCAAAGCAAAGCGGTGGAGCCTCTAGCATTTTCTGCTGCTTCCTTTCTGTACTGGCGCAAGGAGATGAAGAAGGCATTTCCGCAAAGTCATGACTCAAGTATAAAAATAAGATTTACATTTATCATATTTGGAGGCAGCCAAGGAAAACTGACCTCGTGGTATGAGCTCTGAGAAAGCTCAGGAGGGAGAAATTAAAATAATTAGTAGCAATTACTACCAAAATTATGGTACTGAATAGGACAGTGCCTAATAATGAGAGGTTGCAATTACTAATCCACCCTTCGGTATGCTCATTTGTCTTCTCGGTGTTGTAGTTATTTGTGTTGTCCCCTTGCCCAGCAGGATTCCCAGCACCACTTTCCTTTCCCCTTTATAAGAAGTTCACCATAAACCAGGGCTCAACGTGTTCAGAGAAGCAGTTTGTGCCTTCTGAGGGCTTGAAATACTATAGGGTTTTCTTTTGGTCTCTCTGTAAAAGTAACTTTACTGCATCTAAGCATCATTGTCTTTCACTTTATCATGTTACAAGGGAATGTGGCTGAAAGGTGAGCAAAATTGAGTTAACTCAGATTTTCACCCAGATAAATGGAACCAGATTCAAACTTTCCAGTATTCCTCAGGCACTAAGGCTTTGCGCATGCTAAGGTGTATCAGTAGCTTTTATTGATGGAGCTAGTTCAAGGAGCTAATATGGAGGTAATATACATGCAATAACAAGAAACCCTTTCATTGTCATCACAGGATAAAAATGCTTGCACAACAGTAATATTCACATAAGGATTTTTATCAAACTAGCCTTCCTGATAAAATTAATACTTGCATTTTGGGGTCTTCCAACTCAAGAGGACCTTGAGAAGTCACCTACACCATCTGCCTACTCTGACAAATTTCTACAGATGTATGGTAAATGGTAACTTGGATTCCTAAACCTCTGCAATTTGTAATATTGCTCTGAGAGCAAATCAGCACATAGGCATTTTGTTACTTCAAAATCCTTAATCAAAAAAAGGCATTGTGGGTCAACCCTTTACTCTTTAATCAAAATGTTTTCTTTCAGCACAAATATGAAAGTAAACTTCAAAATGTAACATTTAAATGATAAATTGCATTATTCTATCCAGAAATTTCATAATGCATTATATCAACTCTCTTTAAGCCATTTTTCACAGCCAGATCTCATTCAAATCAATATTATCTTGAAGGCCGTTTTGATTTCAACATCACAGAATTTTCCAGAGGACAAGTATTTAAAAAAGCCTTGATCATATTAATTATTTCTTGCTCTAGCTAAATGTGGACATAGCATTAAAAAAGCCACAATGAGCATAGCACATTATGTTGTTCGTAATCTAGAGATAATGACAAAGTTTTAAAAAAAATATCTAGAATTCTACTGCAAGCTCCCAAGCCAATTAACTATCTGGTATGATCTAGACAAAGAGCAAACTTCTGCCCTTTCTTTAGGGGACAGACAGAAGTCCTCTTTTAGATCCACATGTGCCAGTTGAATCACCCATGTCCTAGAAGCTACAGCCTCTAGTAGAGAGCTGGCAGAGCAGTCTGTCTGAGCACTCCAATTTACTTCAGGAAAAATCAATTAAGTTAGCTTAAGTGACTTTGGGAAATTGTTGGGGACAGAAATCACCACTGCAGACAGTGAGGAGTACACGAGAATGGCAACTTCTTCCATCTACACAGTTGTAGCAAAGTGGATGCCTCTCCATTGCTTCAGCATCTGAGCCAAAACCTGCTCACGTCAACATTTCCTGACTTAAAAAAGTAGAAACTAACCCTTGTTCAATCTTTGGCTACGAAATAATGCTTCTCTCAGTGTTTCTTTATCTCCCATTTGTGTATGTAGATGATGTATATGTATATGTATATGTATATGTATATGTATATGTATATGTATATGTATATGTATATGTATATTTGTTGCCTGGGCACTGTTCTGATTGAGTAACCTGAACCAAAAGGGAATGTCTTGATAAAGTCAACATTGCATGTCTGAATCAGTACTACAGGAAACAACAAATGTCACTCTGCTGCGTCTGCCACTTCAGCACCACTCCAAAGGTCACTAATTCCTCGGGAAGCTGCCATAAATAGCCTGCCTCTCATACAGAAATGTTCTGCCAAAATTTTAACTTGGAGTCGCCTTATATTTTCACCTTCACTCATCAATACTTTTTGACAATCCTTCACTAGAGCACACTTTCCATCTTAACACCTTATTAATTCCGTGGCAAGATCTTTCCCCACGCTCCCACAGTAATTGCAGGACTCCCACTCAAGTTTCACTGACATTGAGAAGTGTTTTCTACCTTAACTAGGTGGAAAACTAACAGAGCTCTGCTTCTGCCTGTTCCTCCCCAAAAGTTAAACTGCACCAGACAATATGTTTTTCACGGAATCACGGAATTGTCAGAGTTAGAAGGGACCTCTAGAGATCATTTAGTCCAACTCCCCTGCTAAAGCAGGATTGCCCAGAGCACATCACTCAGGGCTGCATCCAGGCAGGTCTTGAAGGTCTCCAGAGAAGGGGACTCCACAACCGCCCTGGGCAGCCTGTTCCAGGGCTCTGGCACCCCCACCCTAAAGAAGTTTTTTCTCATATTTGAATGGAACTTTCTGTGTTCAAGCTTGTGCCCATTGATCGTGTTCTGTCACTGGGAGCCACTGAAGTCTGGCTCCATCCCCATTTCAACCCACCCTTCCGATACTTACAAGCATTAATATGGTCTCCCCTCAGCCTTCTCTTCTCCAGGCTAAAGCGTCCCAGCTCTCTCAGCCTTTCCTCATCAGGGAGATGCTCAACCCCTTAATCATCTTTGTTGCCCTACACTGGACTCTCTACAGTAGTTCCCATTCTCTTTTGAACTGGGGAGCCCATAACTGGATGCAGTATTCCAGTTGTGGCCTCAGCAGTGCCGAGCAGGGAAGAAAATAATCTCCCTCAAACTTCTGGCACCCCAGGATTCCATTGGCCCTGTTGGTGACAAGAGCACATTGCTGGCTCATGGATAGTTTATAATCTACCAGGACTCCCAGATCCTTCTCCTTAGAATTGCTTTCCAGCAGGTCCACCCCTAACCTGTATCTTCCTCCTCAGGTGCAGGACCCTACAGCTGTCCTTGTTGAACCTCATTAGGATCTTCTCTGCCCAGCTCTCCAGCCTGTCTGGGTCATGCTGGATGGTAGCACCGGCTTCTGGAGTGTCAGCCACTTCTATGTTAGTTTAAACTGTATCCACAGTAGTGCTTTTGCCAGGACTTAAATGCTGCAGGGAAAAGAAAAATTTACATCCAAACCCAGTAGTTCAATCCCAACAGAGGTTTTTCCTGTGAGATATGGCCTTGGTTAAGCAGCAGCTTTGTCTCTGCTCCTCTAGCACAGGCAGCCTTGGTGGGAAACATAAAAAATATCTCCTGTGAGCACCAATACAAATAAGGCACCTTGTAGTATCATTTTCTAGCCACAAAAGCCTATGCATGTGCAGGAAGGAATAATCTCAGGAGAAAGAAGGCTGATCCTTTTGCATATATACCAGCTGAACTACCTTTTCAACAGAAAACACATACACATGAGTGTGTGTACATGCAAGAAACAGAGAGAGATAAAGCACAAAGGAGAAAACAGCGTTGAGCCTTACTGCTCAACGTTGCAGTACTGGAATACAGCTCAATGTTCCCCAGCTGGAGAAACCTCCCTCATCTGCTGCCTGGTTGAAGCGCTATAAAAATAAATAAATACCGAAGGACTGTCTTCTGCAATCACTGCTTTCTGCATTCCACGTGTAAAGATGACTCTACCACAGCGAGCACAAGCCTCCAAAAATTAAGGAAAATGTTTTCAAAGAAGCAAAATGAGCACAGTAAGCCTAGGAAGCACTGGAAAACATTACTGGGCAGCAGAGTAAACATTGAGCTGGAATAAATGGAGGGCTTTGCTTCACTTCAAGGGAAATACTGTGAGTAAAAGAGGCGACAGATGAAAGCAGCCATTCAGAAACCTCTTAATCAGATGTAGACATATCTTCAGAATATGATAAAACAAGGACATGAATCCCATATCCTGCCCCTCGCTCAATCAAACGTGAACCTAGTTGGTTCAGAAAAAAAAAGGCTTAGAAGGAATTAGAGGATCTCGCTGGGTGGACTAGGTATTTAAGACCAAATAATTATCCTCAAAAAAAAAACCCCAAAAAACATTGAAGATGTTTCTTTGAAACATTTCATACAGCCTTTACATGCTTGCAAAAATTTATGCCACTGGAAATAATCTAGGGGATAAAAATCAAGACATAAACCCTAAAAAGTGTGCTACCCAAGGGATGAATACTGTAATTATATAAAACCTGTTATGCTACTTAATAATGTGTAGCCTACCTGGAATCAATGGGACTAATTCAGCAGGCAGAGAGCAAAATCTGTACCGTGATTTCTTTTATTTTCTTTTCATACTTAAGGGCTCGTTTTCTGTAGGACTTTCAAGGTCCTTGTAATCTTCAGATTTACCCTTGAATTCTTCATTTTCTTCTGCTACTGAGCAAAGTCTTGTCTTCAAATTGGCAGCTTTGAACTGTTGCCTCGATGAATGATTGCAGCATCTTAACGCCAGCGATGAAAACACCAGCAGTTTAGCTGGAAAGCAGAACACGAGTAACAAGAAAATGTATCATGTAGTTTCTACTGTCATATTGCCCCTCCCTTACTAAAGGCCCTTTTCCACACCCTTCATCTTCATCCCACAATTACTGATGTATTTTCTCCTTTTTTTTTTTCTTTTTTCCCAGGAATGCTGCTAAGGTACAAGGTACTTTTTGGGGTCAACAAGATCACAGTGGAAAGATTTGAGCTCATTTCTCAAAATGACCATGCCCATATTAAAAATATCCTCGTGTGCATCTATTCACCCTACATTTCTATTCATTTCTGTTCTATTTCCCCTGTTGAAGCTGGGTAAGGTACTGGAAAAATCAGTCGAACAAGCGGAAGAGGTTGAATGTGCTTATTTAAAGTTCATCCCTGTATTCAGCTTGACTGTGTTGGCCGTATCCCTGTATTTGCTGACTCAGGTCTGCTGATTGAGTGGATAACTTGAAACTTGTCAGCCAGCATTTAGTCACAGGTAAGGCTTTTGTTCAGTTGAGTCAACTCTCACTCGCCAAAAGCTTTGAAAGTAAGAATCGTGGTCTCTGCTTAGAAAGCTGCGTAGACATCTTGTATTCAGATTAGATGCAGTGTCCCAGTGCTAGGCAGCTAAGCCCTCTGTGTATGGTGAGTACTTTGGCGTGGCACCTACAGCTCTACTGCAGCTGTCGGCCAGCAGAAAAAGATAAAAATATATCTAAAATCCCACCTTCAAGGTATTCCTGCCAAGCATGGCATCACAGATTTTTTTTTTCCCTAATTCAGATATTTGTGTGTTTTCTTGTAAGATAGAAGAAGATGGGAATGCTGTGCCACTTCCATGTAAGCACCAGAAGAAAAATGGCCATAACTGATGACCTAAGGGATAAGACTATCCATCAAGGATGTTGGAGACCTATGCTCTAATTTTCTACACTGAAATTGTTCATTTGTTGCATAAACGAGCCTTGGAGAGGGGAGCAAACCCACATCTCCCTTCACCGAAGCAAATGCTATGCCGGTCTTATTGGGCACAAGAGTCTCATCAAGGCTCACTATCTTTCTGGTTCAATAGCTGCTGAATTCTTCCTTGAGCAGTAGAACTTAAAAAGGAGGTGTGGATGCTGCCTGCACTGCAAAGTTGCCCATGGATCTAATCCTCTTGAGGTGATAGGAGCTTGAGTCCAAGGAGGAGACCTCCAAGGCCATACAGACGTTGCTGACATTTCCCTGACTCACATAAGTGCTTCTGAGAACCCAGCCCTTGAAAATTGACCCAGAGACCATTAGGGAGCCAGCAAAGTGCCTGGTGCATGGATTGATGTTTTCTGAGAACTGCTGCAAAGGAAGCAGGCGGCTGCATCTGCCAGCTGCAGCTTTTTTTTCAGACCCTGCTTTCAAGCCAGAGTGAATGCTGTTGAAATAATCGAATATGCAGGCAACAGAGACATCCAACTCGGACAGGTCCTAACTGGAAATGATGGGACACATTGCATTTTGCAGGTAGGGGATCCAGCGTCAGCTGGGCTTGTAGACAGCCTTGTCCCTTGCAGGCTTCTCTAAAGTGCAATGCAGTTAATATTGTAAATAAACTAGGATTCTGGTTGCACAGCAAGAGGAATGTGTCCAACTGGCAGGGAGAATAAATACTTCTCCGAACAGGCAGTAATCAGTTAACATTACTCTAAAACAAACATTGAGGAAGCACAGCACTTTAGCAATTAAAGGTCCAAATTTGCAAAATTAATTAGTGTTTCCCACAGCATAGCACTCTACTTATGAACAGCACTATTGTAAATGTATGATGCTCTAATATGAAAAGAGAGCATTCTTATGTTAATTATCTAATTAACTAATCTGGGCACAATTAGCAGCTGAAACAGCACAGCATTACACTCTCTTCCTTCTTCCCTTCCGGATTCAAGATTGCCTTTAAATACGTACTTTCAAGTGGCAGGGGACCCTGGTGATAGAGCTTGCTACCATGTTAACCAGACCTCGGTGCCAGCAGAAGTTCCAGTGAGCAGGCACTGAAGCAGGAGAGACAGAAATATCTTTGGCATGTTATTTAGGAGAGGTAGAGTCAGCTATTTAATCTCACCCCCCAAAGTTAGCCTGCCCTCCAGGGAAACCACCCTTGTCACTTCACAGAAAGTCAGTGTGAAGTGCTCAAGAATACAATAGTCTGTTTCTCTGCCCCTTTGGAAACCCAACGCCACTTGACAAGACCTCCCTGACACCATTTTTTTTTCCAAAGGAAGGCTCAGTGGCTGTTTCACAGGTCTGAAAAAAGGAGAGTCTCATTCATTTCTACTTTGCTGCCAGGATAGCTGTTGACTGCACTAAAGTTTACTGTAGGAGGAAGAGAAGAACAAGAGAAACTGCAGATCTCTGACAAGAATATACCAGAGAGAAGTACATTTGCTGAAAGCAGTCAGGAGAGGATGGCTTAGACAATGTCTTAGTCTTTCCTCACCGTCTATTATAATGATCCTAAAACAGGAGTAGAGATGTAAAGTAAAATGTTTACTTTGACATTTTCATATTTGTAAATTTACACTTCTGCTTTAGATGACATCTTTATTTAGGAAATTAATTTATTAACTAAAAAAAAAAGGAGAAAAAGGTAGCATAAACTGAAAATGACAAGTTCTATAGTAAATTGTATGAAATGTTGATCAAGCTAAACCATTTTTGCTTTATATTCCTTTGGGGTGTTTTTGGTTTCAGAGTTCTGTTTGGCTTTTTGTTCTTTTTTTTAATATGGGAAGAAGGATTTTCCATTTAAAAATTAATTTTAAAAGTTTGGGTAGACCTACTGTAACGTTCCTCCTCTCCCACTTTTTCAGTGCTCTCACACACCTTTGCCAATGGCAAAGGGTTGTTTCTGAGACAGTGCTGACATTGTGCATTATAGAATTACAAAACAAAAAAGTATGCTGGAAAAAAATGGGGTAGGTCATCGAGTCCAACTTCACCAAGACCAACTGATCAGTTTACTCAGGACCTGTCCCCTTAAGCCCTGAGCACCTCCGAGGATGGAGACTCCAGGAACACTCCAGCCAACCTGCTCCACCTTTTGCTGCTCTTACAGTGAAAATAATTTCTTAATAGCTGACTGAAATTTCCTGTCTTTCAAGTTGTGTCTATTGCCTTTTGCCCTTGTGTGTCTCCCATAAGTGTCTGGATTAATCCTCTCTGCAGCCTCCCAGCAGACAACGGGTCCTCCCTTCATTTTTCCTCTCTCCAGGCTAAAATAAAGCCGCTGCCTCAATCTCTCTGTCTACACCACTTGCTCCAGCCCCCAACCACCCTGGTGGCCCCTCCATTGGACACTCTTGCTAATACAGAGATGCTCTGGGTTCAGAAGTTTTCAATGTGGCATTCTGCTGGACAGGTTCTGAGAAACCTGAGCTCGTATTGAGGCTGGCCTGGACTTCACAAAGCAGGGGTGTAGTAGGTCACCTCCATATGGCCCTCCAACCGAGGCTGGCACAGAGATCTGTGCAGCTCCTCAGTGAGCTGCAGTCACAGGCACAGGATCCAGTCCCTGCACACAACAATATATCTACATGGACCAGCACAGGCTTTGCCCAAACTCTGAGCACTCTAGACTGATCCCTGCTTCATCCCAGGGGCCACAGCATACCCCGAGTGAATGAATCCCCCAGGGAGAAAGCATGAGTCATCTCAGCAACAGCATTGCACTAATGAAGCTCTAACAGCCAGCCAAAAGATGGCTTGCATGCCCTTGGGTTCAAGAAGAAGCACTCTCATTTGTCCATACTCATCCAAGCAGACATAAACAGAGCCTGAAACCATGAACAGCCCATGTGCAAAGCAAGAAATAAAGGGAAAGCTGAAAAAAAAAAGTTAACTTGTTCACAAAGTTAAACCTGTAAACAATGTGCTTCAATGTGCTTCTGGCACAACAGCTAACCTAGGAAAGGACTCACCACATCATATCTCTGTGGAAGGAGACTGATTTTTCCAGGACCTTAAAATGTAGTGCTGGACACCTATTTTATGTTATTAGTAACTTTTGCCGAATTGAACCATCATCCTTGGCTCTTACATATTAACTCATGAATTGGCCACAGAAATTATGGCATCTAGTAACCCCTATAAGCCATTAAAAGAATAAAGTACCCCAACCATATACAATTTCACCATATCAAGAATTAGCCACAACTGACTGATAAAATGACAAAGAGAACTGCCTGCCATTGCTGTGGGGCGTACTTAATACGTTACCAGATGCCACCGCATTTCTATGTGTTTAAGCCTTGTGTGATTTGTACAGTTCCATTAGAAACCTTCTGAAACTTTCCTGCTGTCTCAAAAATGACACTTCATGACCATGATGTACTCTGGAAAATATTTGGGTTTGTGAGCCTTTTCTTACAATGCAGAATGAGCCTAAACAGCTACCAATTCCCTGGTCAAACACAGAAGTCAAAGCAACATCCTGCCTGACCTCAGCTAGGAAAACATTACTCTAGAGAGTGGCTTTTGCACAACACAGCAGGGCTCAAACCTTCATGGTGGCCTCCAAGCACCATGTGAATAACTGCCCTACCTACACATGTGATAAGATTGTAGCGAGTCTGGTGAACACATTATAAAATTTATTTATTTAGGGAATTTCTCACTATTTTTAGTGACCAGGTGCTTTATGGGCACAAAAACCAAATTTCAGTCATGGGTACAAGAATTTGTCAAACCAATTTTTCAAGCTAGAGGCATTCACTTAGTTGTATGCCTTAGTATGGATCTTACCATTGCATGGAACCTCTTGACTTCCACTAAGGAATTACAAGGATAGGAGGGTGCCCAGTAAGGCGTCTGTTTAGGCAGAAAGCCTGATTTTTGTCTAGAAACAGCCATTTCGGAATTTCTTCCTTCTCCACACAATTGTGGAAAATATGTAGAAAAACAGCACTCTGTGACTTACATTACAAATTGCTATTAAGTAGCAGTGTGTGAATTTTGCCATGCTGAGTGCAAACTTTTATCATCAAGCCAGAGGAAAAAGGTTTTATCAATCAGATGTACACATAAGATACTTGTGACCTGTTTATGGATATCCCACTAGTTGGCAAAAAAGACAATGCTCAGCGTTAATCAGACACATGGTTTCTTAAGCATAAGTTTTGCCTTGATATTTTCTTGGTAAAGCTCTTCTCAGTGAAATAAGTCATGAACATACTGAAATTCATCCTCTTTGGGGACATCTAAGTGAGTGTTTCCAAATTCTTTATATTAACACATCAGTAGAATTTGCTGCAAATATTACTGGATTGTGCCAGAAAGTTTATAACAAGATGCTGGCTGGCTACCAAACCACTAACCCTCTAGGACTGGCTTAGGGACAATTCAGTATGTTATTTAATGAAAGAGAGTATATGGCCTATGAAGGCCTGGAAGAGTTATTTCACAACGTGGCTTGCTCACTCAGAGATCTCGCTTGGCAGCTCCAGCGTAGAGAAGGACCCCACCCAGGCCAGCTATGCTGCGACCAGACTATCATCTGAGCTGCTGACTCTCCCATTTGGCCCAGATTGCCACAAAACCACATTTGGACTTGCTGTTTTCAAATTACGTGCACAGGCACCACCCATTGTATAGGATGGAGTGGCAGTGACCGGCTCCCATTCAGCAAGCATTTATGAAGGGCACGAGCTGCATTTTAGTGGTAAAGCTAAAATTCTGGTAATGCTCCATTTCAGGGCTTGGTTTTTTCTCCTTTTCTGAAGAGAAAGATCAATACCATACTTTCCTCCCCCATAGCATTTTTCATCTGAAAATACTTCCCAGTTTAAACAGTTAAGTTTACAGTAATTTTTTTTGAGCCTTTTCCCAAGCCACAGGGATACAGAAACGCAGCGGTGTAATGTGAGGAGCATCACTGCTTTTTAATTGAAGCAGGGAAGCTCTGAATATTGCCTTTACCTGGAACTACAAAGGTAATTAAAATAGCTGGAACATCAGGTTAATTAAAAACCCCTCTCTGACGTAGGAAGACTGTTACTGAGTCCAGATGATCAAATCCCTCTGTTAAGATCATCCACATAAAGCACTTTTTATATATAAAAAAAAGAAAAAAATGGATTGCTACTTTTTGCTATTTAAAAAAAAAAAAAATATTTGAGACATAAGTCAGGAATGTTGTGTACTGAAATGAGCAAAATGACTCCCAAGACCTCCAGGTACCTGCCTTTTATTATGGGGCAACCTTCAGTAGCCAGAGAGCAGAAAGTGCAGCTCTTCTCCTCCAGCAACCCACATCCAGATTAGCTGCCTGCCTCTTTTCTCTGCTGCTGAATCAAATTTGCTGTTATTCTTGTAGTTTAGATACTACTAGAATAACAGTGCCTTTAAAATACACATGTTCCCCAGAGATGTTCACCACTAAATCTTCTTTGTCTTTATTCCACTAATTAACACTGTTACAACAGATGAAGTCATCCATGGGTTTGTGTTCTGCTTTATTGGTGCTTAAGCCACACGATGATATTAATCTTTTGGAACCAAAATGCACCAATAAGTAAGACTGAATATATTTCAGCTCATCTTAGAGCAGAAGTTCTCAGTGCCTAACAGGGCAGAGTAATACCTCTTGGGGGATGAGAAAAGCCTCCTAAACACAGCTCCCAATCTGTCCATCTCCACCACTGAATGTTTTCTCCATTCTGGTGGCCATGAAAGGACAGGGCCATGTATTTTATGTTAGTAGGAACATGGGGGATGAGATAGGGAGGATGGGACAGGGTTGAAAGGCAATGGCTGCTTGCATGGCAATGACCATCTGACTGGATTAGATTGCTTTGACTAATCCTCATCCCTGGGCAATGGTCAGCTGAACCATACCAATCACCAGAATTCATGCCACCATGACAGAATTACAGAAAAGGTTACTTTCCCTTTTTTGGGATCTCCCAGACCCACCAGCTCAGGTGAGGCTGGTTTTAGCCCAAACTGTGACTAGCTGGGATTGGGAGGAAGATAAGATCTCTTTGAAGTTACAAGTGGCACAGGGACGAGAGTAATCATGCCTGGAGAGGGATGGGTTCTGGATGCCATCATCAGGAGCAAGCTTGGCTCAAGGGGTGCTGCAACTCCCCCCTGGAAAGTATTTACAGGATTTAGTAGGGGATGAGGTCACCTTTGGTGGGGCTTCATCTCAGGAGGACAGAAGAGACAACAAAGAACAAAGTATTTTGCTCTGTGGAAGGCAAGGGGCTGCAGGCAGGTGCAGAACAAGAGCACCAACGTGTGAGCAGAAAACCATCAGGACAGAGTCTGAAGTCCTACAGCAAACAGGAAGGGGGAGGTGAGCATCATGTAAAACGTGCAAGATGCTGACTTTGAAAGTCCCATTGCATGTCCAGCTGTGGCAGGCATGCATTTGTAGTACTATCTTGCAAGAGTTGTTTTTTAATCAATTTGTACCATGCAATGCACATTCATACCCTATTCAAATATTCCTTCCCTGTTACCTACTTAAAATCCATTGTTTTCCCTAATCAGGAAGAGTTTGAAAATATTCTTCTGGCTTGAATCCAGCAAATCTTGTCCTTCCTTCTGCTATTTTGAGGACATAGCAGTAGGGACAGGCCTGTGACAGCTCATGTGACATGGGGCACACATGTTGCACAAGGCTGTGCCAATGACATTTTTCCCCCCCACTCTTTCAGTCCTACCGCCCAGTGAATCTGCATCTGAGATAAACAGCAGAAGTATTGCTATAGAAACATCTCCCAACACCAGAGTGACACAGAAGTCGGTGGAACACCTATTTTTCTTCATATTTCTTCCCATCTTTATGTCCAATCCAAAATAAATAAATCAAATTGGAAAAAAAACCCAACCAACCTTGAAAATTTCAAAGTGTCTCTTACCCAGTTCAGCCGTTGTCTCCAAAGAGCTGGAAATAGTTAAATTGGTATTTATGCAATTCATCCTGACCCTGCAGTCTACCATCACCCAAAGAAAACTTCCCCTTAGAGAAGAGGGGAAGTTTATCTAAGCTGCAGTCTGTGATAACCTCAGTTCAGTCCTGAGGCAATACAGATGCCAATTATATGATACATGTACCGTACATCTATAAACTCTCTCTAAAACAATCCCCGAGAAATAATTGTTGCTGTCATTCTAATCGGGCATTGGAGGTACAGCTGACACATTCCCTAACCTGTTGGTATGAAATTAAACTTTTGGTGTGTTTGGCAATAGGCTAATTCCTGTGTGTGTATTAGTTATGGTACAACAGTCATGGATTTACCCAGGTCTGTAGTAAGTCTTTAATTCCCTTCCTGAACACCCATTTGCCTGCATGCATTCATGTCACCCGAAGTTTTAAAAAACCTGTTCATCCCCCTCCTCTTCTTCACTCTGCATTTAGATTCTGCATTTAACCCTCTGGGTTTTCACTAAATTCTTTGTGCCAATTACTATTGTGCAATCTTTTGTCCTTTGTACAGAAGCTAAACAAATAAAAATTCGAATTTCACTCTAAAGGAAGAGGATTTTTTAAAAAGTCTGAATAATTTTCAGAAGGCACAAAACATTTAATCTTTCAATCTGTAGAGTCTGATCATTAGACAACTAAGACAACCAAAAACAGATGAGGCATTTTTTATAACACAACCAAAGAGATTTTTTCAAACTCAGCTGTGCAAATCAAGTCAACTTACCCATTTAAAAAAAAAAAAAAGTAGCATTTTGTCTAATCTATTAATTGTGTTGACAAGCCTATTGGATATCTCAATGAACTCATCTCCACATTAATCTGTCATCCTTGCTACTGCGGATGCTGCCAGTCTATATCCCAGTACCCCTCCCCAGGGTGCAATCAGAACCTCTTTTAATACACCCAGAGAACATACACGCTTACCAGAATTTCAGCTTTTGCACTCACAACAAACTTTAGTGAAATAGCACTTTTGATAGAACTGTCTCTAAAACCCTAAATCTTCCTCTGATCATCATAGGAAGTGATAGTCTACAAACTACTTTTTGTTAGAAAAAAATATTAATAGAGCATTACACCTACCTCCATGGAACCAGCAGATACATGAAAAAAAAAAATGTACAGCCATAATCCCAGTGCCCTCCAAATTTTTCTAAAGAGAACGCTCAAAATATCCACCTTAATGAAATCAAAAGGACTTCAGAGTCAACATCCCTGACTGTGTTTAAGAGTAGATTACATGTGGTGTTGAGGGTTATGGTGTAGGGGAGAACTTTGTAGAGTAGGGCTGATGGTTGGACTCAATGATCCCAAGGGTCTCTTCCAACCTGAATGATTCTATGAACCTTGCCAGAACATGAGTCTGAAGAGTTTACTTACCATGCTAACCTAAGACCTACACAGACCATTAACTGTAAGACAACCCTGTTCTAAAGAAAATTTGTCAAACTTCCCCTCCTACCAGCATCACAACTTTGTTAAAGTCATCTCTATAAACCAGGAACCTGACTGCCCAAGGAATAAATGCAGGACCTGACAACACACCTCCACAGCCATCAGCTTCGATCCCATACAAGCTTACCCAGGGAGCTGTATGACCATGGAATGCACCTTCCTCCCTCATTGAAACCAAACTTATGAAAACAAGTAATCACCGTTTCCCGGAACAAACACAATTAACTTAATATGGGACAGAAACACCCAGGTACCAGTAGGAGAGCGTTTTTCACAAAAAATTATTCTGCCCCTGGTCTGTTAATCCCGTTACTCAAGAGTTTCAAGAACCTTCAAAATGAGCCTGAAAATAAGCGTTCATAACTACTGGTTACATGAAAAACATGGATTTACTAGAGCTACAAGGTTTATATCACATTATAACTTTCCCTACTACCTAGCACACACTGGACGTTGCTTCTACCATGGACAAACAACCATGGATGACCAGCCTCAACATTTCTTCTTAGTGACTGCTGAAACAATGGAAGCATCACCTGAAAATGACACTGGCTACAAGAAGACAGACTAAAGTTTTATTTCAGCATACTTTTATGCAGATGACTACCTTGAAGCGATGCACAGGAGACATCCCCATTAGGAAAGCTTCCTGTACTATGACTCTGAATAAAAGAATAGACATAGTATCATAGAAAGAATCTGGGAACTTTGGACAAAGGAATGACTTCATATAAAGCATCGTGATGCTAGTGTTTTGGGTTTTTTTATTGCATTCATTTTTATAGTCTTTGAAAAGGAAGAACTTTTATTTAAAGGAACACCTGGTGCCATCCTCATTTTCCTTCACCAGCAGAAATTATATTTGCCAAGTGCTTATGCAAAAGGGGAGGTAACAGTAATAGATCTGGATAAAAGAGATCATCAACATATAGTAGATGTTCTAAAAAAAGTCCCTCCTACTCTTACACATGGGATATCTGATCTGAGAACTGCTGTAGCATAAAGCCCTAAGGTAAAGCCATGCTAGGCAACTGAAGGAATAACACAGTGACAAACGCCAACAGAGAACACAGCTATATACCAAAGTAGTCTCTTAAAAATGACACAGGCTCATTCACACTTTGAAATCTAATCATTTGGTTCATTCCCTCCGTTCTCTTTCAGCCAGGGTATCTGTAAGACATTTACCCATTAAATTGGTGGCCTTCTTTGAGCAAAATTGATCATAGTCATGACTACTACTTTTCCTTTATCATTAAGGGAACAAGTAATTCTGAACTGTATAATGGTAGGCTTTCTGATTTGAATTTTGTTTTCTGGTTCTCTTTGCTTTTCATCTGCTGTCATTTCTTTTCCTGGGGATATATTTTGCCACTTGGGAAGTTCCAAGAAGATAAAACACTGTGTGATTAAAAATTCTTAACTGTCCAAAGCATGTGTGTTTGCATTTGTGGAGGTTCTGTGTTCATTCTCTGTCTCCCTGGAAAAGCTCCTAGCTTTTTTCTTTCTAGCTCATCTCTGGCACTTCATTTGTAACATACTACAGGCTTCCAAAGACAGATGCGACACAAAAAGAAAAAAGGAGAGAGAAAATGCTGAGTTCATCACCATAAATTATTGATGTTTCTTCTACTTAACTTACTCATCAGGATTCATTGTTAATGAGGTGTGGATTTTAGCTTTAAATTTGCCATGTAGCACTGCAGGCATTCAATTTGAAGCACTGCATTAAAGAGGATTTCTCCCAATGTGAGTCTCCAGATCTTTCTGGTTCCGTTTTCTGCAGTAGGTTTCCACAACTGTGACTTGGCAGGCACTGGTGGTATTTATCCACAGCACAGAATGCAATAGGAAACAAAAAGACAAGAGGAAGATTTTTATTACGCAACTGATAAAATACTGAAGCAGATGCTGTGCGATTGCTCTGGAATTTGTTAATTTATTTAAAGGGTTAATTGACTCGTATTCCTATGGGGTAAACTGGAATTTGGATGAATTGCAGTTATCCAGTGTCTGGGAGCACCAGGAAATCTGCCAACATACATTACTGAATTTCCATCCTCTAGTTTGCAGCTACGTTAAATTAGGGTCAGATGGTGCTCCTGATGCTGGACTCCCACTGCCTTCAACAGAAACAGAAGCTGGCTGGTAGGCTGGGGTCAGTGCTGAGATATCCTCGGTTAAACAGCCAAAATGACAACTGGGAGGGAGGTGAGACTAAACTGGTTTGGGATTACCCCAGAGGATGTTTCCACCAAAGCACACTAAAAAAAAAAATAAAATGGGATGACAAATTGACTCATTTTGGGGTTTTTCCAAAGGGCTCCAGCAGTGGCCTGACCATCTGAACTGAAACCAGCGGGAGCTTTATCAGTGACTGTGGGAGGATCAGGCAGAAACCAGTGCGACATCTTTTTGAAAACCCCACTCGGCCCTTTGTGCCACAAGGGTCCTCGGGACTGAACGTCACTTACAGGACTCCACATGGTGCCTATACACCTTCTGATACACATATCCACCCCAGCCATCTGCGCAGGATGAACAGCCCAAGGCTCAGGGGCTGAGATTCCACATCCTGGTCCATCTCCTGCTTCCCATGGGACTTCGGGAAACCTGCATTTTCTGACTGTGCCGCAGCTCTTTATCTGTAAATTAATACTAGCAGTTCACTGCCTTAAAGATCTATTGCAGGGATAAATACATTATAGCTTATACAATGGGTACAAGATCAAATGAGTAGCTAAGACAGGCAGACATGAACATCCTGGGGGCTTTTTCATCCTAAATCAGGCAAACTAGCAATTAAAGTGGCCTTTTTCTGCTGCACAGTAAAAAGGAGTAGGGAAAAAAAAAAAAAAAAAAAAAAGAATAAGAAAAAAACCTGAAAGAGCTCCTCCTAAAAATATAAAATGTATTTTAATTATGAAGGGGAATTAATTTTAGATTGACTGAGGAAAATATCATGAGGCATCCAGCCAACCCATCCATCTCCTATCACCAGAGAATTTCAGCTTTCCAGACAGACCTGTAACTTTCCACTTCTTGGGATCTTCTCTGAATACCAACCTTATTATCTTGCGACTCCTTCATTATCTGTCACTGTCATAAAAAAGCAGCATATACTCCTAAGGAAATTAAATGCTGAAGGAAAAAACGTATTAGGCTATCTAATCACCTTTCCCCTCCCCTTTCTGGGGTTTCTTCCTATCGTATCATATTTGCCCTTCAGCCACATGCAAAACCTCATCAGCTCTGCCTCTGCTCCCTCCCCTTTTGCCCCTCCATATCCTGCCATTTCATTCCTTAAATTTATAATACGTAGCAATGTCTGAATGCAGCTGTCTTGGGCAGTGTCAGGTGAGTGGGGACATGGTGCCATTCAGACAGTGTATGGTCACAGAGAACTGACTTGCCTGAGTGTTCTTTGTCTCTGTTTCCTCCTTGGCCAACTGATTATAACGCAGAGAGAGGCAAACTCAAAACCCCACACATGGCTCCTTGGTGTTCTGCCCCACTGCGGATGCCAACACACAGGTCCCTGCTTGGAGCAGTGGGACCCTGTGGCTGAGGCACTGGAGAACTTTGGGAGAGTCAGTCGTACCCCTGGTTTTGCCACTGGCCTAGAAGATGCCTTTGAACAGATCTCTTCAACCCAGTATCTCCTTCTGACGGAAGGAGGACATGTCCTTCATCATGGTCACCAGATGAAGTACTAGCTGCTGATAGCAATGGTAACACTCATAGCACAACACCACTCATTCCAGTTCTGATAACTTCTCTGTATCTGGAAAATGCCCTTATTGACCTCAGTTTCCTCTTATTTTCCTCAGTACCAACATTAGCATTTCTTGTTTCAGTTCAGGCATTTCTCTGTATTCCAAACCACCTCAAACTCTACTGCAACCTTTACCTGCATCCCCACCTCCTGCTGCTTCACCAGCTGCTCTTTGTGTAGCACTGCTCCAACAGCCACCAGATTAATGGGCAGAAAGTTTGCTTATTTTTTCTTTTTGTAATACATCTGAGAGCTCATATCTTCCAGTGGCATTCTCCTCCTGCAGCCACATCCCTTCACCATGTTGCATTGTCTCCAGGGACTTTACCACACTGCTGTATAGTGCCCTGTGCTGAATGCTTATGGTGCTTTCTAATGGAAAATTATTTAAAAAATGTAAATTGTGAGATTCCTTGAACAGCAGACTGGGAGAGCTTAAACTACTTTTTATTAAAAATATTTTTAAAAATATGAGTATATTAAAAACTTCAGCAGCTGCAGTTAGCAGCAGCCATAGGAAAAATGAAAGAAATTGAAACCATTAGCATACCTTCTAACCGAAAGAATAATGGCATTTTAAAATACTGCTGTGGAGAATATAGGGATCTTCCTTTACTAGAATAGATGATTGGATTTTAGAACAAAAGAAAAACACTTGAAAAAGAAAATAAAATCAACTAAATCAAAACAAAGGAACTAGGGACAAAATGCACCAAGAAGTAGAACTTTAAATGCCTCCCAAAAAGTTGCATTAAATGACCTCCAAAAGTTGAGATAAACTAGACCAACTCCAGCTGTGGTGCAGATGCTGACAGCTGAGGATCTGGCCCAGAACATCACATCTCAGCTTTCTGACAAAGTTATAGCCAGACTAGAAAAGGACAGGTTACCCAGTCTTCTTGATAACACATGAAATCCTTCTCAAAGGGTCATAACAAACCCCACCTGAAAAACATGAGATGTAGAAGATGCCGACTAGTGAGTGGGACCCTGTGCTTGTCTCCTTCTGACACGAGGCAGCTGATGTGTCTCGTGGCCCAAAAAGCAAGGCAGCGTGTTTTGCCCACCCCCAACACAGCACACCTGTGTCCAGTGGATGGCTGAAGGCGAGACAATCTCCACATCACCAGAAGTGTTGAAGACAAGCTCTGGGCTCTCGTATCACCCTGATGTAAGTTGAAGAACATATGGGATATGTGGGAATAGTTTTTTATGCATATCCTAGGCTTGTTTAAACACAGAATTTTAAAAAGATACATTAAATAGGTATTTATTAAATATTTAAGGACTGCAAATTTAGGGCACAGTCATGCAATGATAGATTAGGCTAAAAAAAAAAAGGTTTACTTTGTGGATGGGATGGCTTATAATTTCTCATTTCAGAGTCCCCTGCTTTTGCTTTTTTGCTTAATCACTATTGACAGGGATTCTGTTCAAAGTAGGGCAACACAAGTTTGATCATGCATGGCCAGTCCTAAATTTCTCTACTTTTAAATACTTTTAAATTATTTGTGGTTCTGCTCCAGAGTTGTTGTCCAGTCTGCTAAGATCTGCTGATCCTCTCTTCAGAGTATTCTAATTTATTAATGTGAACAGACCTTGTAAATTCACATTTAGTGTTTATTAATTTCTTTTTCTGCTACAGACACTTCTATCTCGGGTGTCTCATTTGAAGAGTTTTTTGTTGCTTTTTTTGGGGGGTTGCTTTTTTTTAAATCTCCATTCATCTCATAATATTAAACTGTTGTCTTTGCCATGCAAGGACAGCTGTCAAAACAGCCAAATCTTGCTATAAGGGGGCCCAGAGTTTATGTCATAGAACTGACAAGCTCAAACACAGTTCCCTGGAACGAGAACATGCAGAAAAAAAAGTAGATGTAGCTGTATGATATTGGCTGGCTATGCAAAATGTATAAATATTGATATAGCAGGCTGAGCAATATGAAGGGGAACTGTGACCAGAAATTGCAGAAAGCTGCTTTAGAGTCAAAATCCTACTTAGGTAATGAATATGCTGCAGTCATACCCTCCTGCTCTCACTCTCGTTCAGTTATCCCTGGCTGTCAAACAAAATAAATGGAACATCTCTTGTGAAATCACATCTATATTAACTTTAATATTTTTTCACCATTTTCAAATTGTCTTTTATATATATGGCTCTTTAATTAGACAACCTGACATCACAGCAACAGATCAAACTGTTGGATGGGTTCTGAGACTCCGGCTGCTTATGCCAGTGCCATTTTTATTTCCTCAAACCCCTTTCTACAATCGAACTTCTTGGATTAAGTTTCTGAGACTCCCTGCTACCAAAACATTCATCCTTAACACCCTCAAGTAAAATAAACCTAAGGTGATATTGCAGCTACTACGCCACGCTTGCAGCCTTGCAATTATGGCTGATGCTGCTCCCAAAATAGAAAGCACATTTGGAAATTTTTTAGAAAATAGAAAAAATCTGTCAAAATATGTTCCATATTCTTTTTTTAATCATGAGAAATATGCATTAAAAAGACTGCTCAGTTCTCAAAATAACAAACCACTATTAAAAATGTATCGTCTACGCTTTGGCCCAGATGACATGGGAGAGAAGAAGGAAAGAAATAAGCCAAAAATTAAAAAATGCTAGCCATTAGCATTTCCATTTTAAACAATAAAGCGTGTATATATATTTATGTATATATAAAAATTATTTCTCAAAAAGACAATTTCCAAGGAGAAAACTTGCAAAAGAAAAACCCAGTTACATCCCCTTCCTCCCAAGACGGTGGTTGCCCTTTGCTCACTGTGATCTGCTACTGTTCTGTGTCCTTCTTAAATTGTAACATGCCTACAGCAGAGATTTGCTTTGCCCTGTTTGTCCTACAGACACAATGCTCAATATAAAAACCTACAGCAAGAGCAGCTTGGTGGTCACATGCGTTATGAGATGTCATCTCTTTGACGGAGATAGAGGGGACCAGAAATGAAAGATCACCATGGAAAGCAAAGCCCTGAGAGTCTAGGAAACCTGAAGGGCCAGTGTAGCTTAAAGTCATCAAACAATTTTTTGGTTTGGGTTTGGGTTTTTTTTCAGATTTTTTTGCAAGCCAGAGATATTCACATAGTTTTGCATCATTAAATCAGAGCTTTCAGAGCCAAAATAACTCGTAAAGGACTTAAAGGCCACAATTTTGTTTGACGAATTCTCAACAAGGAGAGCAAAGGTCGGAAGCAGAGAGTTTACTTTGCTGCTCTTTTTGCTTTTTGTGATGACAGGACTGAAAAGTCCTGTTGAATTTCACGACTGAATGAATACGTACGGCAATGTAATCCTATATTCCAATGAAATACTATATGAAGCTAAAAACAAAGTGCGTGCCAATGTTAAGCTCATCTCTGGCCTGCCTCCTCTCTGCTTCCTAAAAGAAGTCATTACCTAGTATTTATTTACAAGATCGCAGGGACAAAAAAAATCTTGGAAAAATAAAGGCTTTGTTCTCAGATTTCAGGCATGAAATGGTGTCCCACTGTGTCATTTTGGATTTCCCGTTTAAAGGCTTACAGTGTGTTTGCTTGAACAGTCCCTTTTTTTAAGAAAAGGAATTTAGTTCTTTGGAATCTGTCAGTCTCAGAAGGGCTGCTCAGATGTTTTTATTAATTAGTTAATATTTGTGCAATGCTTAAAGTATCAAGCGCTATATAAATGTTAAGCTATGGAATTTGGTCCTACAATTAAATGGCAATTATAAACAATGAAAAATTCATATTTATATATTTGCTAGGAATTTACATCAGCGTGACATATTTGATAGCTTAGCAGAGAGCTCCTAATCTATCCAAAGCCATATAAAGTTTAGGGATATGGCCAACAGCCTATTTAAATAACAAAGCAAAAGCCATAGCTTCCCCTGTGTTTCCATGTTAGCCTTTAAGGCTCCAATTAAAAGCAATTTAAGAACAGAACTTTCACATCTGATTTTCCCATGCAGTTGCCATCTACTAGACCTCTACACAGGCAAAATAAAAATTTGCCCCCAAATTTGCATTAAGTGTGCAAATGAAACAAAAACTAAAAATGCACACATTTGGGTTCAGCTTAAAACCTACAGCCTCGAAAGCTCCCAGCTCATCTGTTGACATTACAGAAGATAAAAGTACCAGAGAAATAGCAGAAAATGCTGAGTGCCTTGTTACTTTTCCTGGCTTTTTCTTCTACTTATGAATGTCAGACTGTTAATGAAAAGACTCTTAATGAATCAACACTCTCACAACAGTGTCACTAATGAACCACTGGTAGCTGGAAATGGAAACTAAAAATACTATGGCTCCCTTTAGTGCAGAGTTATCTTATCAATATGCTGTAGCCAGAACTGTTAGGCTGAAAAATGCATTTACTTAGGAAAATAACATCATGAAGTAGAGCCACGGTAACAATACTTCTGTTGCCAGAACACTCTTGTAGTTGGTGGGTGGCTTCTATAACTTGAACACTTAATTAAGTGTATTTTTCTAATAAATACATTGTAGAACATTAATTTTTACTGATGGCTAAATATCTGCTAAGTAGTTATCCAGTCTCTTAGGCAACCAAGCTAGATTTTAATAACTTGCAGGACAAAAGAGCAACAGGCGCATAGTCTGGTGAGGATGTCAGCATTTCCATTACAAACCCCATTTAGCAATGGGGAGGATACTCTAATTTGAACATTAAAACATGCTGGGGACAGCTTTTATCCAGGAGTCATTTTCTGTTTTTCTAATAAGTGCCATTTGCATCCATTTGGAAGAATCTTAAATGTAGAGAGCTTGCAGGGGGAGGAAAAAAGCTTAAACAAAGAACTAAAAG
>VZTM01012455.1:240947-287391 GCA_013400555.1 Jacana jacana | reverse complement strand
AAGCTTAAACAAAGAACTAAAAGAAAAAAAAAAAAAAAAGAAGCCCTAAAACATAGTGGGCTTCGAGGTTTAAATGCAATATTGAGCCTTTATGTTTGACTCAGAGAGGCTGATGCCAGTAACTACGAAGCTGATCAAGGTTAGGCATTAGGACAAAATTCTTCACGGAAAGAGTGGTCTGGAACTGGCTGCCCAGGGAGCTGGTGGAGTCACCATCCCTGACTGTGTTTAAGAGTAGATTGGATGTGGTGTTGAGGGATATGGTGTAGGGGAGAACTTTGTAGAGTAAGGCCGATGGTTGCACTCAATGATCCCAAGGGGCTTTTCCAACATAAATGATTCTATGAGTCTCTGATGGGCCCAAGGGTGCCTGGGACCCGCAAGGACACATGTCTGTGCTGTACAGTCTTGCAATGCTGACTGACAGCAATGCCACTTAAGTCAGGAAACTAGAGGCACAACGTGTTACTCATGTGATGGTGGGAAAAGGTGGTCCTTTGGAAGCAGAGAAATTAATCAAATCCCTGGTAAACCTGTAAATCCTAAGGATAAGGTACTCTCTCTTCGGAGGAGTGTGTCTTTAAAGTTCCATTGTTGTAGGTACTTTCTAATTCCAGTTCCCCAAAAATTTATAATAGCCTTCACTTCCTTTCTTAAATATATTTGTAGGAGTTATATATATATAAATCCTGGATCAGCTATAAATCAACCACTCAATATAAGAGCATTTCAGGTATGGATGAAAATGATTCTTATATATTCAGTGGTTTGATGTATATTTTAAGCATTTAAATTTGTTTGGAACAAAATCTATTCTATGAACCTACACTATTACTATGAACCAGGCCAATAATATGGGTTTAAAGCAATCTGGATACAAGTTTACATTAGTGGCTTAGTCACCATCCACATCTGTAAAAAATAAACCAATAAAAAATAAATAATGCATATAGGAACTGTTGTAAAAATTTATTCAGTTACATTTTGTACACAATTCATTTCCAATGTTTTAAATACTGAAATATTGATTTATGTTGTCAAGGCATCCTAAACTTGCATATAAAAAGGCTTCAGAGACCTTACAGACTTTTAAATAAGTCCAGTTAGTACAGATAGAGTGCCTTCTATTCAGGTGTTCTTATTGTCAGCTTTTGCCTTTTGGGTTTTGGGGTTTTTATGGACTAACCTATACTTCTAGCGTTTTCTACATACCCTTCATCATGCTATCCCAGGCCCTCTGTATTTCTTCAGAAGTGAAGCAGATCAGAGTCACATTTGAAATTACAAGGTCAAGAAGTCACTTGTAACCATATCTGTGCTTGGAGAGGGCACGAGAATTTTCTAAGCAATGTTTGTCCAAAATTTCATACTCTTTCTCAAAAAGCAGGAAAATGAGTGAAAACATTTTAAGTGTCAACTCTATGCAGTCCTCAGTAAGTCCACCCATTGCCTGGTTGATGATGTGTCCTTCCCACTTCTCAGGGACCCTGACTACCTCCAACAGCCGTGGACCTGTTGGAAATGGTCCAGAGGAGGGCCATGAAGATCATCAGAGGGCTGGAGCACTTCTCCTATGATGACAGGCTGGGAGAGTTGGGGTTATTCAGCCTGGAGAAGAGAAGACTCTGTAGAGACCTAATAGCAGCTTTCCAGTATGTGAGGGGTGCTCACAAGAAAGCTGGAAATTGATTTTTTACAAGGGCTTGTAGTGATAGGATGAGGGATAATGGCTTCAAAATGGAAGAGGGTACATTTAGATTAGGTATTACAAAGCAATTTTTCACTATGAGAGTGATGAAGCACTGGAACAGGTTGTCCAGGGAAGTTGTGGATGCCCTATCCCTAGAAGTGTTTAAGGCCAGGCTGGATGGCCTGTAGCAACCTGGTCTAGTGGAAGGTGTCCCTGCCAATGGCTAGGGGGTTGAAAATCAACGAAACTTAAGGTCCCTTCCAACCCAAACCATTCTGTGAACCTATGATTTACAGCTGTGCAGCTGGGTTCAGCAGCAGAATGCATACAATGGCTCAGAAGACACAGTCTTTATTTGGATATGTTGCTGGAGAACAGAGTTATATTCACTCTCACTTCGTAGGAGAGGAGGTGAGGCATAGGGACTGAGGGCTATACTCAGCACCACAGACCTGGTGGCATGGCCAGAGGACTGGCAAGTTCTCAGATGGAGCATACCTCTGGAGGGCCATCCTCAGCCATCAGCCAAGCCTGCCTTGCAGACTAAAAAGTAGAGAAAACCACTGGGAGTAACATTTGTTTGTTTACAGATTTGATTTTGCCAGCTCTGTCCAGAGCCACAGCAAGCAAAGCTCTCTGACACTCAGCTGCCAAACGTAGGTTGTGATGAGCCTGCATGCCCACCCAGAGCTTGCCATTCAGCTGTGAATCGCACCACTCTTCCCCAAAGCAGACCTTTGGTACACGTGTAGGCCAACTCGAGAAAAGGTTAAACGCTTCCCCAGCTATTTTCTTAGCAATGAAAACTCTCACAGTATTTGGCCACATTTTTTTGCAGAGTGTTCCCTCCTCCTCCATTTTACTGGTAGAGAGTTGGTGGCCAATTATATCCTTCAACAGTGAATGGGAACACTGTTCTCTGTGTCTACTTTCCCTACTAGCACTAAGATAAAATACCTTATATATGTATAAAGGAGAGGAGAGTAACTCCCATCAAAAATGACATGCTGGGATTTCAGGAGGATTCAACTTCTCAAAATGAAACTTGAACAGCTGCTGGATGATATAACCTGAATAAAAGTAATTAAAAGAAAATGAGTTCTGCCCTCTTGTATCCTCCTGACTCATGCCTCATTTTCTACTTCAGGATTTAGGAAAGCAAATGTCTATTTCTGTGTCCATCACCAGAGCGACATCACAGCAAGTTAATTAGAGCACATGACAGACAGGCGCTATTTTTGCCTTCGAATAAAGATCTTTCTGTTGCACATGATGATTTTTCTTTCTAAGCTTGTGAGAGAAACTTCTTAGCTACCAGGAGAGGATCCTCTCTCCCAAAGGTGTATGAAAATTATGCTTCTTCTACAACTTGCAGGCTTCAAGATTAGAGTTGCCAACCGTGCTATATTAAAGAGGATACAGTCAGACTTGACTGATCAAGCTTAATTTAGCCTTATGTTTGTGTTTCTGAAACACAGTAAACAATTTTTTAGAATGTACATGCTTACTGACTTGCAAACAAGAAACATTTTTCCTTATCTGAATAAAAATGAAATCTACAAATTCATGACCTGTGTATTAATTATGATTTTTACATTCCAAAGTGTACTGCTCCATGGAGGGGCCAAAACACCACTATGGATATGCCCTGATGAATTATATTCTGGGCATTTATCACTGATAAACACTGATGAAGCTAAAAGCCATACTTCCCCCTCAGTTGAGTGTCCGCGTTGTCACACGGAAGCAGCAGTTCGGAAGATGTGGGGACTGCTCACACTGCAGAATCCAGTCTAAAGCGTTTGTTTCTTCGACTCTGGTACTGTGTGTCTAACGCTGGATGCCCAAATCTATATACAACAATCTGAAACCCATGAGTGAAAACATTAATCAAAGGCAGCTGACATTAATCATAGTTCTTCGCTATCCAAACTCCTCTTCACCTGACCTTTACTTACCTCTCCTTCCATCCTCAGAAAGGATGGCCAACGGCACCTGAGAAAACAGACCTTCCCTATAGGTTAATAAAATGCCTCGGTCCGGTAGGGGATTCACATCAAACAAATAATCATCAGTAATTTATAAAAGGGAGTTGTGCATAAGCAGACAGAGGTCAGGCAGCTTGTTAATTTTCCTACGGAGATAACAGCCCACACTACTCCATCAGCCAGTAGCCAGTAGCCAGAAAGACTCATCCCTTGCTTTTATAAGCCGAAGTACTCAAAGGAGGTCTTGAGTTGTGTCTCCATTGTCTTCATCTTGAAATCTCAGAGACTCTAAACCAGTGATGAACACAAGCAAAGGCATACATTTATCTGGTCAGTGATCCAAAAACCTTCCAAAAAGCCCTTTCCAACTGGAAGACCACATTAAGCAAACAGTAGGGTCAGGGCTACAATATATGAAGAAATGCTGTTAATGTGAGCGACCAGAGGAGGAAGAAAAACAGAGCCACTGTGATGGTTTTATGGACTTTGCGAATATATTCCTGAGTGTCACACAATTTTAGCATTGCTCTGACAGGTTAATATGTGCAACTTGCCTCCAGGGGCTAAGATTAAGTCGCAAAAAAAGCTAAAGGGAAAAGCTTTGTAAGCACTCTTTCTCTATGGGAATATTTTATTTAAGTAAAAGGAAAAAACAATGCAACACGTGAATGATTAAAATCAGACTCACAACAGGCCAACTTCAATTATTATTTTAACAATGTTATATACATTCCCAGTAATTTTCTGTTTTCTTTCCAGATACATCATTCAAACAAAACTTCAGCACCTGTTTGCTCTATCTCCATGTGGCCACCACCCAACTGGTGAAGCGTGTCCGACACCACATGGTAGGGTAGTCTAGACCGATGAGGCATGGCCATGGTTCAGACAGCAGGGACTGCAGGGATATCCCAGTGAAAAGTACAAGGCATGGGTTGTGTCTGAGCTCTCCTAATGGCAGAAGGGCCATTTGCTCCACTCCCTCTAATATGGGCAGTGCAGGGACTGTTCCTGAGGGGACTGAGCAATGGAAAGGGTGAAAGTCAAGAAATGGGCAATGTGAGAGCTGGTAAAGAGCTGTAGCAATGGCAGGACACTATGAGCAAGGATCAGGTCCAAAAGGCAGGATGAGGAACCCAAACAGCCCACCATGAGGGTGAAGGACAGAGTCATGCCCACAGTCACCCAAGGACCACTGGAGTTGCCAGCACGGGAGCCGTCCAAGGAACTGCTCCTTTAGAAAGCCATCATCACTGCTGTTGAACATGTCTAGCTATCCCAAAGTATTAGTGCCCAAGACAATCCACTTTCATCAGATGAGGAAACACATTTTCCAGGTTCTCCCAGTCAAGCCAGCTCATCTTTATTTCACTCTTTGATATAAGGGCAGTGTGTTTTTCAGAGACATTTCTCAAAGAGGGAAGAGCAGTCATTTGGCACATGAAAGAGACCAATGTCGTGAGAATAAGGGAAGCAGAGCACAACGTGTAGCGAGAGCAGAGGGAACACAAAGGCAGCAAAAAATAGAAGGCACCTTAGAGTGCAGAAAACAATAAAGAGCAGAAATCCATAGACAAGGACGCTGATAAGGGGCCAGGAGGCACACCGGGAGCAGTGGGGGAAGCAGTAGAGAAGGACAAGAGTGCTGTGAGTTACTCATCAGCTGCGGGATGGTCACGCTGGCTGGGAAAAAGGCACAGCACTGCCAAATAAAAAAGCTGCCGAGCTGCCCGTGTGTTGGGGAGGGAAAAGTGGGCTCTCAAGCAGCGAGGTCTTCACCCCCATGCAAAGCACAAGGCAGCCCCTGCCCTTGACCACAGCCCTGGGCTCAAGTGGCGGGTGACAAGTCTGGGTTGAAGTGCTGCTGGGAGTGCATTTGTGATGTTGAATTTAGATGGGGAAGTAATGAAAAGCATGAGGAAAGCATTTTAGTACCATTAATTAATTGGTTTCTATATTATATTTAAGGCTCTTGGATGTTTTTTTTCAAAGGCAATTAACTCAGCTTTATGTTTCTAGTAAACAAAAATCTCCATTTTGAAGCACCCCTTTTTAAGCTGAGTGGAAGAAGAAATCAGACCCCTAATTCTGACCCCTGCTCTGCAAATCACTGATTTTTTTTCCACAGCGAGATTAAATGCACTGTTGTTGTTCTGCCAGCCCTTAACACAAATTAATGACTTAAATTACCTTTCATCTCACCTTATAAATTCTACCTTGAAGCAGCAGAAAGCCCAAGGGCTCTCGCATAACCAGATGAAGACAAGTTCACTGCCTTGAATCCTTCCCATCTTGCTCCACTTTACATCAATTCTTTATAAGAAGAGGTCTCCAGGGCTAACAAAGAAGCCGGCCACGCAGCAGAAGGTGCCGTGGGACTTTTGGAGGTAAAAGCCCGTCTCGCGGTGACTCAGTGCGCTCCATTAGTCCTAGGAAACGCGGGGCACATCGAGCACGGCAGATGTGCCCTCACTTGCCAGGCTTCAGACAAATGCAATCAAATCTATTTTAATCATCTATGAAATGCAAATGCGTTCCACTTGCGCACCCGCAAGATCCATTGTCTTCCTCACTGAAGCATACCATAATGCCAATTAAATGTCGTTGCTAACCTAATAGGTGTTCTGATTGCCTATGGGAAATTATCTTTACTTTTTGGGGTTTGTTTTTTTTTTATTAGTAGTATCATTTCACATCACAAAGGTTTTAAAATGTTTTACTCTTTGCGCTAGTAGCAGGCTTTGTTTGTGTTCTCCCTGTGTTTTTCGGCTCCGTGGTCAACACCCATCCAGTGAAACCTGTGCTTACACTCGGAGGAACTGCACTGCGTAATTCCGGGTATTAAATACACCCTTCCCAACTTCTTCCAGACGGGCCCTACGCAGATGTGGCGGTTGCATTAATCTGCTGGCAATCTCTCTCGCACACGCAGGCTCCCATACACGCACACAGCCCCTTTGTTATTCTGCTAGAAACGGCCAGGCAGCTGTGAAGACGTTTATTCTCAGACCCACGTGAANAAACCCCCAAGAAAAAAAAAAAAAAAAAAAAAGAAATGTTTGCAGTATGTATGTAGCCTACAAAGTCAAGAACGATAAGCATTTAAATCAGACTGGCCCATGCAAAGTCAATATTTCGATATCAGAGGAATTGATTCTTGATCTAGTGCCAGCGCTATGTACTCAATGTACTGCAGAAAAATCCTCGCCCAGCCTTCCTGCCAGCACACTGTTAGGGATGACAAGCATGCAGTTATCTGATAGAGCAGATATTTGTTCCAAAAGACGATTTTCATTTCAAAGACAAAACATGAAAAGAGCTTACTTGTGGGGAAACCAAATACTGTATTCTCCTCTTGATAAATCAAGCTTTAGAGAAATAAAGCCAAAGAGAGCAGGATTCTGAAAAGAACTTCTGTAGCTCTTTTCATGCTTTTTCAGCTACTCAGCTGGCTTAACTCTGCCGACTAATAATCCTGTGTTTTCCTAAGATGTGTTGAGAAAGAGTTTATTTGCAAATAATTATTTAGTGATAAGGATGCATGTCTGTTTGCTTTTAAACAGACCCTACAAAGCTAATTAGGGGGTTTATGGTAGAACACAGGGTTCTATATGGTTTATACCTTAAGCTGCTAATTATGGGATTTTCAACATCATCTCTTTCTTTCTTCCCTTTGCAGAGGACTAAGACAGTATTACTTGACAATAAAAGCCCTGTTTCAGTGAAAAAGGTGAAATTTCTTTATGTCACAGTCTTGTCAGCTCTCCTCATCACTGGATTTACATAAAAGTAACCAAGTATGAGTAATAACAGGCAGGAGAGGGAAACATCTTCATACCCTTCGAGACCCAAGGACTAACACAATAGCCCTTTTATGCTCCGCAAAGACATCTTTGCGGTTTGGACGCAGACCTCCAGGTACACTGTCTAATTCCAGCCAGCAAGCAGCACGCCCTTGACACAGCACAGAATAAATATAACCTGCCCTTTCAAGCGTGTCACCGTGCTCGACGCTTACTTTATGCGGTGGCACTACTAACCAGACCTCATACAAAGGAACTTAACCGCCCCCGTACCCGCAGAACTGAACAGGATCGCTTTTAACGCTACTTTATTTTAGGACAGCCTCAAGAGGGATTGATACCAAACCGCTAGCATCCAGCTAGATTAACTAAAGGCCTGCCTCACTCACTGCTCTTCCTCGGGGCATAATAAATAATTACCTGCATGCTTTATTTCACTGCCAGTCTTTTATGTAAGTGCAAACATGGAGCGTCTGTCCAGTTTCCAAGAGGAGAAGTAAAGGGTAGACTGTAGATAAAATTAATCAGAAGCATATCAGAACCTTGCTGAGATGCAGCTCAATTAAATTCACTACATACATCCACTGTGGAGGCCATTAATAAGCTGCTAACAATTTCTGTATGTCCCTGCTGGGCTTTACACAACATTTTGCCCCTATAATGAACTCTGCAGGTTTTACAGGTGGGATTTTCAGGAGTGTTCAACGCTGACCCAGCTCCACTCTCCTTGAAGTCAGCAGGAATTTTAACCACCAGCTTTAAGGGGGAGGTAGGGAAAGGTCAGCCTCGAATGCTTCTCAAAATCCCAACCCACCAATCTGCTAAAGCCCCGCACAGCACTGAGGGGAGAGAAGTTTTGTTGAGTTTATTGCACAGAGTCAGAAGTCTTTGTATATGATCAACACCAGATTATGTGCTGCAGAAGCACAGAATATTTTTGCATTGTTTATCTGTCAAAAGAACCAACCTTCAAAACAACACCTACACGAACAAACAAATCATTCCTATCCAGGGAGGGTAACTCTGTTTGGATTCACTTGCATAGCTTAGAGACCCAAAAAAAAACCCAAAAGCAGGTATTGATCTGCTCCCTTAAACAGAAAAACTGTTGAAAAACTATCAAAAACCAGAGGTGTATGCAAGACTAATAGGCTGAAAAGAAATGCAAACTGAATAGAAAAAGGCCCTGATATTTTGAAACCTGCTTGTGAGGCTCAAGCTCTCTGTCAGACTGGGAAGACAGAGCAAGTAATAGCAGCTCTACTAGTAGGCTGTTGATTCAGGCTTCAAATTAATTATAAATTCATAATTAATTATGAAGTGCTACCCCTTGCTCTGCTTTCCCGTGGCCTGAGGAAGAGACAGATTCTCAAAAGCTCAGAGCCAATTTCCGTTTTATTTTTAGCCAGTCAATCTCACAAAAGGTCTTACCTACAACTTGGGGACTTGCTCTTTTATATTCCATCCATGTATAGGCTAATCAGCTGGTGCAGTGATCTGTGACACTTAAATAGGAAAGATGCATATAAAAGGCAAAGGCAGAGCAGAAGGGACCCAAATACTCTTCCAGGGCCATGGCAAGGACAAAGCAAGAAGGGTGTCTGCCCTTGGCATCCTGTGGAGGGAGGTGCCAAAGGTCTGGTGACCACCAGCAGCTCCTACTGTTTTTGTGGCCTAAAAGCAGCATGGAAGGGGTCTGTGGGGTGGGAAGTACCTGGACACCAGGATGTGCTGCAGGTTTGGGTGCTCATGATCTTCTCCATTCCCCCAAAAGCATCTACCATAAAGCTGGGAAGTGAAAGACTCTTTTCCTCCATGGTCCAAATCTGGCACAGGGACAAGGACCAGAGGCCACAACCAGCCAGATCCTTACACCACATCCCAGACAGCACATCCTCACACACATCTCCTCTGGCCTAGCCAAAAAAGACTCTGGTACCAACTCTGACAGGGTCAAGACAAGAGAAGGGCATGGCAGGAGGCACAGAGGTCATTCAGAAGAGGGCTTCAGCCCTTGATGTGGTCCTGCTGCATGGGGTAAGTGGGGCGGGGAGCAGAAGGGGAACCTTCCCCTGCCATTCTCTGCAAAGCAGCACTCCTTGGGCTGGTGATCCCTGGACAAGGCATCTCGTGGGTCAGGCTGGGGTTCTCCACAGGGTGGGAAGGAGTTCTCAACAACCTGTGTCTTGGTGTTCTTATCTGTCTGATTTTACCAGCCCTGTGTGAAGACCTGGTAGCCTTGCAGAGCTGTCATCTCCTAAAACCAAAGGCAGTGCAACTATGGAGGCTGTTCCTGAATTCTCCCAGCCGTGCTGCTCATGCCACAGTCCCAAAGTCAGGGTGCAGCCCTTGGACATGAACCATCACAGGATGCTTATTGCCCTTCCATCCTCACCCAGCCATCACATTAGCAATGGCAAAGCTCATTTTGTATCTCTTCGCTGAGTTTCCAGTTCTATGAGTTTAAGAGGGATCCCCATTAGTCTGCTTTTTGTACATTTATTTATTTTCTAGTCTTTTCATCAATGTACATCTTGCTAAGAAGCAGTATCTGAAAGGAAAAATGGTGGTTTATGCAGCTCAGCAGATTGAAATGATCTTTTGTTCCAGTCATTATTGGAGGATGGAGTGGTTACAGCAGAGTTTTTGCTTACAATTACAAAATCAACATACAGTATGTAATTAACCTTAAAAACTTGCAGTGTCCAGTAAACATTGATCTCTAATCCATTATGTTTGTTCGTTCCAGGACTGAGCAGCCTTAAATAAAATACTGTTCTGTGAATCAGCAGCCTTTTAGTAGATGGCAGGAAAGAAAAAGTATCCAACCATGTGGTATTCCCAGCTTGCCTAGTTAGGCGTAATTCTGATTAGGAGTAATTCTGAGGACAGATAAAGTGATTTGGGGAAGTAACAAGCAACAACCTCTGCTAAGTCTGTCACTACTTTCCCATGTAATCTCCAGCAAATCACTTACCGTGTTTTAATTTTTAGTGAAAAATGAATATATGGAACCTCCCATGCTTGCCTGGTCTTCAGAGTAATAGCTGTCTCCAAACATATGCATGTACAGCACTAACCACAACACAGTCCTGGGCCTGACTGGAGCTGGTAGCTGTTATGGCAATAAAAATCAGTAAATAAATCGTGATGTGTTAGAAAGCTATTTGACCTAAACCCAACAGCACGTGACCAGAAGATGGCATTATTCAAAACAGAGGGCTGATACAAGCATACTTATGGGTCATATGTGTTGCAGCTCCCCCAGGTTACCCCCACCTCCTTCTGTCAGTGATATGAAACCTCCACAACCGGCTGAAATCACCTTCTGAGCCAGGAGTAGGAGTAGGTAATTTAGTTTCCATGGTAATGCAGTTCTGGACCATTCTTAAGCAGAAGCTGCCAAGTATGACAAATGGTAGGTGCTGATTTTTTTATGTGAACAGCTATTCACTATGAATTGAAATGAGATTGCCAAATTCACTTTCCTTGGGACTGGAGCTAGGGTCAAAAGCTATTGTTACATTCAAGCCATCGTCCAAAACTAGCACTTTAGCCACCCATCTCCAGCTGCAATATAGAATTTTTAAGTCATAGAATAAAAATGAATGACTCAATATCAGAGTTGTCAAATAGATGAGACAGATTTACATCAAGCAATTCTAAAATGCTCTGTAGCCATGAATTAAAGGAAACATATGACAAATGACTCGTATTCATTCCCTTGTGGGGAAGAAATTCTGTTTTAAACATTGCTGACTGTTGTACAGTTCCTATTATATATATGTATATATGAAACCTGCATTGGGATAAATACACGAAATGGTAAGAGCTTGAATTCAGCCACTTTTCTTCCATGAGCCATCACTGTATAATAAACCATGGTGGGTTTTGCACTCTGCTAATCTCTCCAAACAGTATGTAATTGGTCTTGGAAAATGCTGTAATACAGCAATTAGTAACACGACAAATAAAAGAGGAAAAGGCCCTTTTATTTTAGCCTTGTTTTCCTTCAGAATGAAGCAGTTGGAAGACAGGTTGCCAGATTAACTGATGTTTAACACCATCATCTCTGCCATAAAAGCAACCCAAAAAGCGAATTGGTTTGGCCCAGGCTGGGGGAATTGGGGGGTGGGTCCTGCCATGCCCCTCACCCTTCACCCTCCCCAACTGGAGTGGAGTTAATAGGGTGCTGCTGGGCTGTCTGCAGACGCTGAATGGCAGCTGCCAGCAAGGGCTGGACGAGCTCCCCAAAACTGTCCCAGGGAGCCCAGCAGGCAGCTAGCATTGAAGATCCACAGGGATTTAGGTGCTGGTCCATCAAGTGCTGCCCATGGCCTGTTTGTGAACCGGCAGGCTCTGTGTGGCAAGCCCAAGGAAGAAGTGGCACCTAGAAGGGGATGGTCGTCTTCATTTTGGCAGCTCTTCCCATGTGCAATGTTGCCTTTGACAAATACAAAGAAGAGAACAAAACATTGTAAGCATTGAGTGGGGGGTAAGAGAAATTCTCATGTCATTCAGTTCTGGAAAGAGGAGAAACACAGCTGAGAAACATTACAAGAAAATAAAATTGTCTACCTTTACAGCACCCTTCCTCACCCAGGTACTCAAAGCCTTTTGTAAGCGTTGATTAAGTCACCCAGCATTTCTGTGCATTAAAAGAGTAGCTCTACCTTGACATAACCTATTCTCCGTTTCTGTGAAATGCCTGGACTAAAGGGCATTCATCAGTTGTTTGCATTTTTTGGCATTCACACAACACAGTTTATAGCAGCTGGAGTTGAGACGTGGGGAGAAGAATGGATTTATTTGGGGTGACACCATGAGATGCTTGGAGAGGCAGGAGCAGAAACCCTGGTAGAGTGGTTCATCTGAGCCACCCCAGGGGCTCAGCACACGCACCCGAGCCTGCCAGATCCTCTCCAGCAGTGCCTGGTCCCCATACCCTGGTCACAAACTCATCACAGAATGATACAGGGTTGGAAGGACCTTTGGAGTTCACCTAGTCAAATTCCTCTGCCAAGGCAGGTTCACCTACAGCAGGTTGGACAGGAACACATCCAGGCAGGTTTTGATTATCTCCAGAGAAGGAGACTACGCCACCTCTCTGGGCAGCCTGTTCCAGTGCTTTGCCACCCTCAATGTAAAGAATTTTTTCCTTATTTTGAGAAGGAATTTCCTGTGTTCCAGCTTGTGCCCATGGCCCATTTTCCTGTTGCTAAGCACCACTGAAGAGTCTGGCCCTATCCTCTTGACACCCACCCTCCAGGCACTGATAAGTATTGATGAGATCCCCTCTCAGCCTTGTCTTCTCCAGGCTAAACAGACCCAGGTCTCTCAGCCTTTCCTCATAAGAGTAATGCTTCAGTCCCTTGATTATCTTCATAACCCTCTGCTGGACTCTCTCCAGTAGCTCCCTGACCTTGAGCTGTGGGGCCCAGAACTGGACACAGTACTCTGGATTTGGCCTCACCAGGGCAGCGTAGAGGAGGATGACCTCTCTCCACCTGCTGGACACACTCCTTTTAATGCACCCTACGAGACCATTGGCCTTCTTGGCCACAAGGGCACATTGCTGTGGGTCCCCCAGCTTGCCCAGCCCTTTCTATGCCATTGCCCATGCCATGCCAGTGGCCACACAGGTGATGCTAGGGGATGCCGAAGCAGTGAGAGCAGCAGCAGAGACACTCCAGCACTCATTTCCAACTCTCAGAAAGCAACAGCAGGTCCCATGGGGGACCCGCATCCTAATGCAGTGGAGCGCAGACATCTGTTATGAGCTGTAATTAGCACTGATTCCCCAAAAGCGGGCTGCCACTCTCAGCCACTGGATAGCAAAAGCATTGAAAGGAGGGGTTGCTGTGTCCTTGCGGGGCTGAGGGGATGGGTGGTGGCTTTGGGTTTGCTGCAAAACCCAGGCAGCTTCCTTAGGGATCACCCTGGCCAGAGGTGGCCAAAATTTAAGGGAGATAACATTAATCCAGAGCAGCTTGTCATTTAGCAACCAGTCTCCACAAAGACCAGCAAGTTTTTGGCTAGCCACTCAGGGGCAGACACCCATGAGCACTGTGGAAATCACGGAATCATAGAATGGTTAGAGTTGGAAGGGACCTTAAAGACCATCAAGTTCCAGCCCCCTGCCATGAGCAGGGACACCTCCCACTAAAGCAGGTTGCTCAAAGCCCCATCCCATCAAATGGATGACTGGGAGGCAAGAAATAGTGTGGGTTACACTACTGGCAGTGAGTTTAACCAATGTGCCTGAACTTAGATGTTAAGAGATGGGGCTTCCCAAATGGCACTGGGGTCACTGCTGGTCCCCATGCCTCCCACAATAGATGCCTCAACCTGTTAGTCACTGGCATAGCAGGTAATTACCTGACAAGCCTTTGTCCCCAGATTACTCATATTGATGCAGAAGGCTGTAAAATCCAGAGTTTAGCTTTTTCCAAAACTAGTGACTTTGTTTTCATTCTACTGTTATGGTTAAAAGCAGGATGTCTCTGCCCTTGCCTGCCCCAGACACTTTCGGTAGTGCTGAACAAGTAACTGGGGAAAGCACTTACAGCCCACCATGTCATTCCTTCCATGCACACAATGAGGGAATATATGTCACCTGCTGACACACAGCACTTCAGAAAATCAGGAGAATTTGTAGGATGGTGGGCAGACACTGGAAACTTGCTTTGCCCAGGAAACTTATTGACTATTATGAGTTTTTCTCCTCACTGAAAAGCTCTTACAACTTCATCAACGGTATCTCCTCTGCCACACCTAGACAGTTCTGCAAGAAAGAGAGAGCAGTAGGAAGCTCCACGCTGTTTTTCTTAGAGGACTTTTTTCATTTAACTTAGCCACTGGGCTTTATAATGCAGCCTGCCTGGGACAATGCATTAATAGTCTCATTCTGCCAGTGTGACAGAATGACAAAGAGCCCAGTATGTGCTGAAATATGCACTCCCCTTGCTAAGCCTGTAATCCCACCTTTGATTTTTTTGTTGCTGTTTAAGTAATCAGCACAAACCTAGTGAAGATGAATCAGAAATTGCACCCTTAATTTTGTCTTCTGCTTGGCTTCCATATTTGATCAGAGACTGAAGAGGATGGGCTGAGGGAAGCCCATGGCTTCCTCCCTCAGACGATGTTAAAAGCCAGTTTGTCATACACTGTAGCCTCCATGGTAATTATTTTCTTGGTCATAACCACAAAATCCTTCCTGCCTTCTCTGTAATTTTCACCAGAAGGACACCAAAAGCACCCATGCATTTTCCCTAATTGGGGCTGCTGCTGCCATTCTGCTCCGGAGCTTCTCTGTCACCTGCTTGTCACATTTTCTTCGGCTACAAACAGAGTTATGGCCCCAAAACAGATGATCCAGCCATGAGACCTGTTGCAGAGGGGTTTCAGTGCCTTCTCCATGGCAGTATCACCACCAAGGCTCTCCTCTGCCACCACCCCCCACCTGAGGAGCCAGTGTGCCCTTGCTCATTTGCCTGCCACTCACCTTGGGGACGCTGCTACCGCTGTGGCTGTGACCGCCCCGCTCAAGCTCTCCTGTCCCTTTGGCAGGGCTTCAAAGAGTTGCCAGACTACAGCTGCCATTTCCCATTCCTTGATTTTTAGAAGCTGTTTGCTAACTTTTTAATGAGCTTGTCACGCCAACCACGCAGCCCCCACCGTCTCTGACTCCGCGGGATGCCAGCAGACGGACAGAGGGTCATAGCCATGGTGGTGGTTAATCGCCACCTTTGTGGGACCCTCTGGCCAGCTCACGGCACCCTGATTGAGTGCACTGGGCCTGAGGTGAACCAATTACTGTAAAAATGGGAGAGATCATGTGGAAAGAAGGGTTAAAGGCCAAACAGTGCACGGCTTCAGCGCACAGGAGAGCAGGAAAGGGTGGAAAAGGCAGACCCAGAGGACTGAGGGGCTGTAAAATCTGATCACTCTTCCGCTTCAAGGACGTTCACGCTGCTAGGTAAGGAACTGCAACCAACACCGACCTGGGTGAGCAAGCTTGCCTTCAAAGTGCATATGAGCTTGCCTCCCTGCTAAGGTCAACAGAAAATTCCCATTGATCTCATGAAGGTTTAGATTTTCAAGTAATTCAAGGTGCTTGGACTTTATGAGCAATTATGCAGCATTTGTAATTATTAATTTATCTCTTCTCTGACTTCCAGTTGACTTCTGAAAGGAGGTAATATATTGTATCGCTGCTGATGACTGATTGTATACTTGTACTTACTTTAAAGCGCCATTCTCAGTGATAAAAACCCATGAACTGACAAGCCATATTCTTCTGGGCCAGTGTAAGAAGCAGCATGAAAATAATCTTATTGGCTGCTTTTATAAATGAAATGTGAGTCTGCATGCTTGGATCTAGCTACTGTACCATCTTACTTATTGCCAACTTAAAACATTTTTCTTGTGTCAATATGTAACCATAACACGCTTTCCAAAGACAGGATGCTGAGGGTTTGGGGTTTTTTTCATTCTTCTAAAACTTTTGTTTTACAAGCAAGATTCGAATAGTCTGCATGTGTTCTTTCAAGAACCCTGAGAAGTTGCAAAACTCCTTGGTGTGTCTCGACAAGTTCCCTTTACACTGCTGTTGAGTATTCAGAAATTAGCTGTCCATCTCTTCCTCCTACTCTGTTTTAAACCCATACACAGAACTCATCTGAGTCAACATTTGTGCTTATGCACTTAGAATTACAGAAGTCACTGGGTACTACAATGCAGTACAAACTGTTCTTTCGTGGAAAGCTGCATAGAGAGCTGCCGGTGAAAAACAGCTTTCTTCCCCTCTGCAACGTGTTACTTGATGCCAACTACAGAAACAATGGAGGTGCAGAGGCTCCCTGGAAATTGGTGTGGCTCCAAAAGCAGGATTACTAGAAGCTTACTGGAATATGTACTATCTGCAAAGTTGAAGCATGACTATTGTCAAAGGCCAAGGAGATACTTGAGGAAGCAGGTAAGCACTAAAGTATTCCTTCCTCCAGCATACCAGCCATGGAGGCTGGAGGTAGCCAGGAAGGGAGATGCAGGCTTGGGATGGGAGGAGAAATCAGAGGGAGCAGCAGACGCTGGCAGTGATCCAAGTGATAAGCCATGCTGGCAGAACATCTAGCACTGCTGATAAGTTGAGCCAAGGAAGCGGAGATCAGAAAATGGCACACCGGGAGGCTGGGAGGTGATGTCCAGATATGAGTCTGAGTCACGTCACAGGGTGAAGGTGGACAAGGTTTTGGCCACAGTGTTTTGGTTCACCTCAGGGAAAAAAACTGTGAGAAATTGGAAAGGCCAGGTAAAGAGTAGTCTGTAGTAGTCCAGGAGAGGAGTAGGAACATCAACCAGATCTTGATCAGAAGCAAGAGAAGAGGGACCACTCTCTGAGACCACTTGGAGAAAGTCTCTTGAAGATTCAACAGCCGCCCAAGTGTATGGGGAAGGAAGAGAAAGTGTTAGAGCATGAAAAACTGAAAAGGAGATGGTAATTTATTCAATTAAAAACCTGTCTTCTCTGCAGTATTCCTCACACAAGTATTTAGCACTACAGAAACATCAACCATTACCTCTTTTTTATAAATAGGACATTTGTGTACAGAAAGATAAAACGATTTCCCTAAAATTTTCCAGCAGGTCCAGGGCAGAGATGATAAATGAATGCAAGGATCCCAAATTCCAGTTCAGTCCAGAATTTCAACCTTTTTCTCCATTTGCAATCAGTTTAACAGAGGAAAAAAAACTCTGCAAGTTGCTTGTAATTGTCAAAAACATCACTCATGCAATCATCTTTAAGTGATGAGCTTTTTTCCTCCCCTTTGTCTATGCTCTTTATTCACTAGCGATCATTTGTGTTGCGAGGAGTCAATACTACAGTTTTATTTTTGTTGATGGCCTGATTGGGTACTAAGTTTCTTGAAAAGCTAGTAGCTAAGAAAGAACGTACGGTCCCCAAATACATCTGAATGAAATCTGTATTCTGCACAGGTGCTTTTGACCGGCAGTCAAAAAGCACATACAGTTGTAAGCCAAACACTCAAAATCCAGCAATTATTTGAGATGCCTATTTTGCTATGTTTAGACTATTAGGCTGAAAGATGAAGACAAAAGAAGAGGCTGTTCATGTACTGATTGGAGATGAGGAGAATGGAAATTGTAATGAGGAGAATGAAAAGTGGCTGACAATCATTCTAAAATACATGGAGCTTTTTCTCACATTGTGCTGGAATATATGGGCTCTTGAGCAATGGCCGTACAGTGTAAATAGCCTCTTTAAAAGGATCTTCCTTGGAACTAATGCATTACCTATGCTGTGCAAGAAAGCAGTTATTTTGGGGGGTGGGAAGGTAGGGATGTGGATGACATGACAGAAAACTTATCAGAATATCACAGGGTCAGTGGCAGAGCAGACTGGGGACTCTGCTGTGCCACCTAAACCCAGCTGCCTCATGCCATGCGAAATGCCCTACAGTGTCCTCCGTGGCATCCCAGCCGCCTCTCCATGAAAGCGTAGATCCTCCCAAGGGTTCCTGCTTTCCGTGCATACAAAGCCTGGCATCACATCTGGCACTTTAGAGGCTTGATCCAAAGCCTATTGATTTCATCCCAATGTCCCAAATTAGGGCTGAAACGAGCACATCGATAGGTTCCTTCTTTGCTTCACCCTGAATTTCATGTGTGCTCTGCTCTCCAGCCAGCCTAGAAGTTACAAACTGCTGCCTGTAACATTAATATTGTGCCCATGGAATGACTGTGATCCATCTTCATTGTCTCCCCAGAAAAAAAGTTCTGATACTTCCATTTCTTCTACAAACAAAATCAACATATAATTTATGTTTGTGAGCAAAGTGATTTTATGGTATTTCTCTTGGTTGACAGAATGATTGGAATAAAATTACATTCTGTTGACAAAAAATGTGATGAAATGTCGTTTGCGAACATTATGAACAAAAGAGTTTGACAAAAAGCAGTTTGCCAATGGGACATAGTAAAGGTTTTAACAAAATTAATTCTGTCTGTCTGCTATTTGTCCTAGAAATGACATGTGAAGTTTTTCAAAATCCATGTCAAAATAAAAAGTAAAAATTTCACCTATAAAAAGAGTAAACATTGCCTTTACAGGAGCCATTCCTTTTAGTGTTTTAAGTCGTATTACTCTAGGTCACCTCTGTTTTTTCCAGAATTCTGTAACTTCTAATAGAGATATGCTGGATTCACAAGTTTTTGGTATCTATCTATCCTATACTGCTATCGATTAACAGGCTTTCACATTTTTTCTGAATTTTTGGTAAATTGATCAATAAGGTAGAACTTTGTGATTTTCGGACGTGCTAGATATGTTTAAAGATAACAGTGTTTGTTCTTGGAAGGCATCACGCCTCTGACAGCAGCATGGGTACTCACATAATTTAATTCCTTCAGAGCCTAAGCAACAGTCTGACAGCATCTGGAAAACGTGTGCCAAGCTATTTTCTCTTTGAACTTTGATGCCTGACATCTTTACACGGACATGAGCTCATATGAGGATGGACAGAAAGGGAGGGGAAGCTCTCTTTGGTGGGCTCAAATGAATGAGCTTAGACAAGGCTGATTTACCCTTGGTGGCAGAGGGCCTTTAGGTTAAAAGAAATTTGATGGCTCTACGGGGAGTGGGATATGAAAGCACAAGGCCCAGAACAAAGGGAATCAAGTTAATTATAGGAAGAAGTCACCATCAAGAAATGGTTGAGCACTAAGTAAAAAAAGAGCTGCTAAGAAAGGTTGAAGTGCGGAAGAACAAAGCAAAGGTCAAACAAAATTAAGTAAGCAACAGCACATTAGCAACAAATAGAAGAAAAGAAAATAAAAATTGCCAAATAAACCGAGCCAGCTGCGTTGCATCCCTCCCTGCTTGCTGATCTGTCATTAGGCCCAAAGACTACAAACCAGAGCAGAACAGGCAGCTGCTCCTGGGCTGGCTGATGCTGGAGAGGATGACCTTCTCTACAGAGCTGGTGTGGCAGACCACTTGGCCAGGTTGGTCCCTGGGCTCTGCCCATGAGGCTGCCAGGGCTCCAAAGGGTCTGGCAGGTTGTCAGAGATGTCATCTTTCCCTGCAGACAATTGAAAATTAAAGAAAAACACTAGACTCCCACCAGAGCTGAAGGAATTCAGTGTGATCTTCCATCACACCATGAGGCATGCTGTCCCCAGCGAAAGCACTGGTGGGATTTCGGCCGTACCCCGCAGCACATCAGCTCACCAGGGCATGAAGCACACTTATATTGATTAAATCCCCCTGTGTCTAAGTGAGGAGGTACATCATACGCCAGCAATACAGAAAGAGCCTGGTTGCATCCTACTATGAAGACACGCTTTTAAGCACTAACCAGTTTGAGCTTTTCAAGTCACTGGGGAGGCTTGAAGACAGAAGTCTTGAGACACAGCTGGAAGGATTTCAGACCTGAGTCCTGAACTTTAATGTCCATGGGCTAAAAAATAATCTTCGGGCCACCAAGTCGAGGTGCCAAAACTTGCCATGGCTGTATAAATGACATTTAGCTCAACCCTGTACGGGTTAAAGGTCTGGAGGAGACCCATCTCTGTATGGATTGGCCAGTCCCTGTACAAATATTAACAGAAAAGCAGTGAGATAAATTTACATTCATCAGTAAATGCCTCTTAGAGCTAAAAATACAATTAATTGCACTGCTTGCACTAAGGTTTTTGTTCTTTTCTGCCCTCCCTCTTCCCCCCCGCCGGTGAGGGAGAAGAAGGGAGCTGATGTGGTAAATGGTTTTTCCCCTGATTTTTCCCTTACAAAAGAATAAATGAGATGAAAAGGTAAGAAATGTTCAAACGTAATCAACACACACATACATTCTAAAGAAAATAGCAAATTAAATGCAAAGCCTATGCTAATGCATCATCCAGGTTGAGATTTTAATTGCAAAAAGTCAGGAAATGTAAAGTTATGGTTCTCGCAGTAATCATCACTCAGCCCCTTGAACACAGTGAGGATTTGTATTCCAGGCAGTGCGCAGCGCTAACTCCAACACCGGCGTGTATATGTGTTCTCTGCCTTCATTACAGTTGCTGGGGGAACCATAATTCTGCATTTGCTGACTTTTGCTCAATTAATTTTTTTTTTTCCTTATTACTGTGCTATGAGGTTCTTGCATTTAATTTCACCGTATTAAAAAAAAAAAAAACAACACAAAAGCACAAAACAACAAACCAAAACACGTAAAGCGATGAAAAGAAACTGGAACTTTCCATTGCACGTTAAAATCAGGAGACAATCCATTCTCTCTGTGCACCCTAAGGCTCATGGAGGACCACACTATCATTTTAGTGCACAGGTACATGAATAAGAATAGTAATAGTAGTAATAATTAATAACAATGATGACAACAACAATAAATGCTTGTACCTAGAGCTTCACCTCATTGTGAAGTGAGTGCAAAAAGATCAGGGAATTGGGATGCTGTGGACAAGGGCTTTTTCCAACCCACCATGTTAACTGCACTTATGATATGCTTCTCTGCAGTGTAGGCAATGCTGAGGTCCCATCCTGGGGGAAGAGCAGTGAGTTTTTTCCCACCAAGCCTGTCTCAGAAACGTTTCACCACAAAAGCAAATTTTGTGCCCCCCACAACCGGCTCAGCACTTCATTACCTCCAAGGATAATTTTGTCTGTAATCTTCCAATAACAGCTTTGTGGTGGGATGTACCTTCCTTGGAGCTCTGCCTGGCAGACCTGCAGGAGCAGCCACAAAAGTAATTCATTCTAGTGGCCTGAGAAATTAGTTGGAAAACAATGCTTAGAGTAGGCATTTTCTTCCTCTGCAACAAAGGAGTCATCAATCTCAGCTTCACCTCTGTTGTATACTTGAAGGCACGCTTGCAGACAGACGCCAAGTCTAACTAGCATTAATGTGCTAGGAGAGTGTGCATCATCTTTGTGCTAGTGGAGCCCCACACCACTGTAACCTGCCCTTAACTCGCCTTTCGTCCCCTTCTGGATGAGACGACAGCTCCTGCAACATGCCCACAAGGATGCACTGGATGCTTCAAGGTTAGATTTCCTGGCTGAAGGATGTGAAGACCAATACAAGCCCACTCAGAGCCTAAATAACTGTGCATTTTAGGCAAATCCCACTAATCCCACCTTTCTGTTATAGCTCATATGCATATAAAATCTGTTCCTAGGAAAAGCCATCCACCAGAAGTCACCATTCTCATGCAAACTGTCACGCCAAGGGTTCTCTTTTTCTTATAGCAGTGGGTTTGCAGGTCAGACAAACCCATTAACCCCAGCTAGAACAGCCCTCACCCAGAAGCTGAACAGGCATAACTCTTCTGAGCTGAGAAGATATCAGTATTGTCTCTCGCTGATAAATCTTGGCATTTTCTTCAAAAAGTTATTCTGTATTTCACAGTTTTACGTAAACTGAAGTGCAAACGGGAGACAGAGCTGCATCCTTCCCCATGGAAAGTCTTTTATAAACTCCCCCCTCAGCATGAGAAGGGTGATTTTTTGTGCTGTTCGATCAGCACAGCCACAGGTGAGCCTTGGCCTCCGGTTTAAAAAGATCTATTAGACCTACACGATCTGGAACACAAGCTATGTTTGCTGCAGATAAATATCTTTTTTTTTACCTTGTAAGTACAAGAAATATTTTCTAAACATGGCTCTTAGTAGGACTTGTTAAAAATGGGGGAGTCAAAAATTCCTCACTGAAAAATTGCATGTAAGGAACTCTTGGCAGAAACTATGTGTACTTTTTCCAATATCTATCCCCCTGACCCTCCCCCCTGACCCCCAAAAAGTAAACCATTAAAACCCACAACTTTCTGCTATTCAGCAAAAAAGTCTTTCCCTTTTATCTTTTCCATTGCAAAGAGAAGGGAAATAGAATTGCTAAGAAGGGGAAAAGTTGAACTGCAAGCCTGTATGTCAGCCTGTTCTTTGGACTCTGAATGCAAAGAGCACCTCATGCCAGAGGTAAGCATCCAAGGTACCTGGCAGAGAGCAGCATCAGATAGAACAGATGGCACGTTCTGACCATGCCAGAGAGAAGAAATGGTGTGGCCAAAAGCCACATACAGAGTTCATCCAGGTCCATTTAATGCTTTGTGTCAATTTTCTCAAACTATAGTCCTAATTCTCTGCAAAGTCATGTCAAAGTGGCCTGCAGCTGATCCACAGCGCTGGACCACTCTCTACTCGTTTCAATTAAAAGTGTGGTGGCCAGATTAGGAAAAAAAAAACACAGGGGACCACTGATATAGAAGATGTATGAATCATTGCTTTCAGGGGTATGTAACTTGTATATAAGACAGTAGGCCACGGAAATCAGTCTAACATAGGTCACAAAGAGAAACTCTCCTTAGCAGTTATGCTGACTTCAGTGCCACAAAGAGCTCATTTCAGTGGTAAGGAGTCAGCTACAGAGAAATTAGGACAATTCCATCATGGAAAGAAAAACTGCCACCTTCCAGCTCTCTGCACTGAAGGCATGAACTTCAGCTGAATTAGCCTCTCTAATGCCACCAAGTAGAAAACCTAGGTCATAAGTGGAGATAAGCAAGCGGGATTTTAGTATGTCCTACAGGAATCATCTCTTTTGTCAGTGTTAGCTTGATGGTTGGACTAAATGATTTCAAAAGGACCCTTCCAACCTAGGCAATTCTATGATTCTCTGTTCGTCAGCCAGAATGCCTAGCAGCCTTAGGACTATTAAAGAGGAGATCACAGAAATCAATATCAGGTGCTACCTGGAGTATGGTGTTTGCTTAGTGCTTTGTAGCTTAAAAGAAGGAGGCAGCAAAAAGAGATTAGAAGCCCAGAGATGGGTGAGGAGAGGAGGTTGTAAGCAGGGTGGTCACTCACCCAAGAGGAGGCAAGTGCCAGGGGACAGGAATGGACTGGTGAGGAACTGAACAAGCTCTGTTTTATCTTCTCAGGACAGCAGAAAATTTTCACCAAAACCAAACAGAAGTCACAAATCTCTAACAGTGACACCATGGACAACTAACCACAGACAACTGGTCCATTGAAAGGTTCATCAAAAGGTGAGATATATGGGTAATACAGACTTACACGTTAAGAGGGGGAAAGATGTAGGGAAGGCTAGCCAGCTTCTTCAGCAATGCCCTTATGAAAATAATGTCCTTTCTTACTACTGGCTGTATCTATTTTTGTAAAAAATGGACTGTCCAAGAGCCAGCAGTGCATACCTGTGGCAGAGAAAAGTTATTCTGAAACTTTCCTTTCCAGTTTCTGCTTCAGTTTTCAGTTTGAAAATCTAACAATTTAAAAAGAAACAAAAGCATCTTGCAGAATGATACCAAAGGACAAAGTTATTTTAGGAATACAATTTTAATCAGTGCAGTACCAGCATTTAAATCTGCTGCTGCGCTGACATCAGTGGGGAAAAAAAATTTAATTAAAAACAAGGAGTCCAGAGGGACTGGCAGTTTTGGAAATGAATCCACACCTGTGTCACCTTAACGTGGGATCACTGCAATTCACCCTGGATGAGGAAATAGTGGGGGGAGCAAGAGCTGTCAGCTGCCTTGTTAGGAAGAGCTTCACAGCTAGAGCGTGACACCTCTGCTCTGCGATGTATAATGGCTAAAACTGATTTCCATCTGACTCCCTGCATTAGGGACTCAGCAAATGAGTCACCTCACTTTTTATTTCCACGTGAGTCCAATAATCTGGACGATTACCGAGGTGAGAAGACAAATGAAATCAATACCATCTCTGTTCCCGAACAGATTTACTATCAAAACACGGCGTCAAGGGAACGGGAAAGGGTACAGCAAACAAGGGTGACTGCTCAGCAGATAGGGGTGACACGTGCTGTGTACACTCCCTCCTCACCCAGGGGCAGGAAACCAACTCCTCTGAAGTGCACTAATGTCTCATCTGTGTGTCCCCAGGGTTTCCCTGTCCCAGGGACAGACAACACCCCAGTCTTAGCCTCTGCATGGAGCCAGAGCCATGGAAGGCAAGCTGTAGGGACGAGGCCCTGGCTCTCCAGGCAGAGAAAAATCCCTTCAAGAGCATTCCCCCATCCCACACCAGCCCCCTGTTCACCACTGGCTCCCAGGGAGGGAGCAGCCACCAGCCAAGCTAGAAGCATCCAAAAAAATCGCTTGAATATCAAACCTGCAAAAGTAGCACCACACTGCAGAATAGAAAGCTCAGGAGATGGCAATCACAGCCTCTGCTACCACATGTGCTGCTTCTTCTTAATCAGCTATGCAAATCAGGGCAGTATTTGGGTGAAGTTTCAGAACTGTATTTGCCTAAAACACCAAGTTTCCAAAACATAAAAATCACTGTGAAAGCCTGAGGACACTTGTGCTTGTCAAAAGAATTTTCTCATTTCTTATTGCTACGTGTTGTTAGGAAAGGAATTCTTTATCCTTGGCCTCAGCCCATAACTCTGTAGTAAAAGGTTGGTGATGTTTTCCAACATAAATCTAGCATTCATTGGTGTTTCAGAGAAATGGGATTTCAAAGTGATCCTGAAAAAAAAAAAAAACCAAACCCTGAAATTTCCTAATGTTTTCTTAGATGTTTCAAAATGAAACATTTCTCTATAAAATCCTTCTGAGACGGTTTCTGAAAGGCTTGAACAAATCACAAGCAAAGTAAAAAGTTGCACTTTGGGTAAAAATAGAAAAAAATATAATAATATCTCAGCAGAACCAATTTTTCCATCCAGTTTTTCAGCAGGGCCATCACTCAGCCCTGGGATATGGCTATATTTTCTCCAGGGCGTAGAAGAGCTGAACTGTATCCACTAAGAGCAAGGTGGCAAAGTAAAACCATCTCTGTCAGTGAAACGAGCCATGACCACAGAAGTATAGTTTGAGCCTTAAAAACTCCTGCCAGCAGAGAGGTGTCACTTGGGGTCCCCTTGCCCAGCAGGCTGTGGACTGGGAAGTTCTTTGCATTCCCCAGCCCAGGCAGGTGATGGGCTGGGCTGAACACAAATACTGAAAGGGTGGGTGTCAAGAGGATGGGACCAGTTATTTTTCAGTGGTGCCCAGTGACAGGACAAGAGGTAATGGGCACAAACTTGCACATAAATTCTATCTAAACATGGGGAGGAACTTCTTCACTTTGAGGGTGGCAGAGCACTGGGACAGGCTGACCAGAGAGGTGGGGAGATCTCCATCTCTGGAAACATGCAAAACCTGCCTGGACGCATTCTTGTGCAACCAGCTCTGGGTGGACTTGCTCTGGCAGGGGGGTTGGACAAGACAGAAGTCCCTTCTCCAGAGGTCCCTTCCAATCCCATCTCATTCTCTCATCCTGTGACATGTGAGCAGGTGGGTAAACCATGGCTTCAGCTGATGGGACCAACTCACTGTTTGCACAAGTTTTGTTTCAGATGCCTGAGGGCTTCTACTACCCAGGGAGACAGCTGTGCTCAAGCAGCAGGGACAAGGGCTTCTCTCAGCTCACCATCATGGTTTCTTCTTGGAGAGGTGCAAACATCTACAAACAGAACCCTACCTCCATTGATAACATATTCTTGCACAGATCAGCTCAGAGTACTCTTTCCCAGGGGGGATAACTGGAGGTCTTTTTGCGTGTGCAGCATCTTTTGGGGAGATAATTGTAACTGGCCTCCTTGCTGCAAAGTACAATATCTCTGCAGCAAATAATAACGCCCAGACATTTTTTAACAGAGCTCATGATCATTTCAAGCATGAATCTGTCTTCACAACACCTCTGGAAGGTATGCCAAAGATGGAGACAGCAAAGCTAAGTGAGCCCATAGAGGTCAAAGAAGCAGCCAGCAGTAAGGGCTGCAGTCAAGGAGCTCCAAGCTCAGTGCTGTGTTGCTTGACTATGCTGCTCTGTGCCCTGGGTGGGGTGAAAGCAAGACCACTGAACAGCTACACCTTACACACAATTTGCCACACAACTGCTTTTGGGAAACAAGGAATATCTCCACCTTTCCCAGCTCTAGGGATATGATGAACCAGTGCTTGACACATTTTTTTAAACTCAATTTTGTTCAAGCCTACAACTTCTTTGGAGGGTGCTTCTTTATTCAACTCTCTTGTAGCTACTACTTTCATACAGGTATACAAAAGAAGGATTGGCAGAAGATGGCAATTATCAGAAGCCTTTAGCTTTTAGTGTATGTGGAAGAGTTAAAGATGAGAGACAGCGCTTTTCTGTCACCCACCATCCCTCCATCCAGGTTGACCTTCACAGCCTGCTCCTCCTTGCCACTGCCAGGGGACAGCCTCTGAAGCTATAAAACACAAGCACAGTCTCACATACAGACCTGTGCAATCAACAGGGCAGGAAAAAAACAGTCAGGTACACTTGCTGCCCAAGTACATGATGCAACTGAAAGCTGAAGGAGAAGTGCTAAGCTCTTGCCAGCATTACTTACCACTCACAGGCACGTGGCTCGCTGCTACCAGTCTGGCTGCTTTTATGCTGACTTCTGTCAAATTATCCCACTGGTGCCAGCTAACACCAGAGATTTCACATGCCATTTGAACAGAGGAGACTCAAAAGTCAGCCGGCAGAGCTGATGAAAAGCAAATCACCAAGTCAGTTTACTACCAATGAGCTCTATTAAGTGACTGTAATGCAGTTCATAGCCCTGGAGTAGTCACTGTCCCTCACTAATCTAATGGTAGTATTGACAAGGATCATTTACACAGCTTCCCTTAAAGGTTACTGCTATTTGTCAGGGACTCTCAGTGCTCCGGACGTGTGTGCAGCCCTCATTCAGATCCTGGGCTCGTCCATCCTCGCTGCAGAGCTGTGGTCCCAGGCAGCACCAGCTCCGCTCTGCACAAGGTCACGCCGCTGCAGCCAGACACTGGGCGTCCACATCTCCTAAACATCTGCTAAGGATTAACAGGAAGCAGCACAAACCTATCCTCAGGGCTGAACTAACGCAGAGAAATCAGTTGTTTGACAGCAGGACCTTGCCACCAGGTATCAGTTAATCTGCATAAAGCCTATCCAACTGTTTCTTCTGGTCAGTGGAACATATTCCCCTAATGATCCGGCCAGATCACAGAGTTGTAGTTTAACGTCCTTGGTCATTAAGCTTCATTTTACATCTTCTACATTAAAAAAAAAAAAAAAAAGGAAAAAAAAAATAGAAAAAATCAGTACTCCCTCAGGCATCATCTCTGAGCCTTAACAAGCAAGAAGTAGCCTCAGGATTTTAAATTCATGGATTGTTCTGGCTAAATGTCTGCTTTTCAGCACCATTCCTTCTTTGTTTTATAACAATGATCTGAATTAACCAAATAACCAAACATCATTGCCTCTATTTGGAGGAAGTCTCATCCCTTCAACATCCAGCTCTCTCCAGAAAATGAAGGAAAACCACAGCAGCAAAGCTCTCCCACTGCAGATCAGAGGAAAGACAAGAAAAACTCATGCAGACAATGGGCACTTTAAAGCCTACCTGCACCTACACTGTAAACAGATAAATTACAGAAATAGTATTTGAAGCGTAGATTGATCTTGGTCTTTTAAAAATAGCTTAAACTGTTTAAAAAAAACAACAACCACAAAACAACAAAAAACTGTTGATAGTCTACTTAACTTCCCAACTCACTTCACAGGTACAGCCAGAAGCTCCAAAGTGGTGGGGGCCTCTTCTTGAGATAGTCTCACTAGAAGGGAGGATCAAAGGATCAGAGCAGTCCTTGGGATCTAATCCCCAGCAAAGAGTCATGAGATTAGGAGAGAGGCAGTGAGGGAAGGTCTTACACCTCTGACTCTCTCCAGCCTCTCGCCATTGCTCCATGCTCTCCAGTGGACATACAGTTTGAGCAACTTGCTCCTCCAGGCAGAAAGAGGACAGATTTGCCCTGTGCTTGGAATTGTTTGCTGGAGAACCTCTAAAAACACTCTGTAATGGAACTTGCTTACTCCAATCCTGAAGTAGCTGTCATGTACCTGCTGCTGCTCAGCTGTGGGGCCTCTGGCTGCTTCTGCAGCTCTAGGTCCACAGGTAACCTCGTGGAGGAGCTAAGCCAGGTTCATGGTGTTCAGTGTCCCCATCTAGTGGTCAAGTCAATAAAATTAACATACAACTCCAGGGCCTTAAAGAATGAACAGTATGAAACCCAAAATACTCATTTGTGTAAACATATGGCACCATCAACAAAGGAGAAACAGCAACGGCGGAACGGAAGGGAAATCAACAGCAAAGAGTAAGTAAAGGTAAAGTCCACAATAACAACTACTAAAAATCACCCTCCTAAAAGTGTCCCCTTTAAACAAACATAAGTGAAAACCCCCAGAGGAGGCAGGCACGGGGACTTGAAACCTACAGCCCCACTCACTGTCACTGGGGTAGGAACATTGTTGGGACAAACTGGAGAGAGGAGGCTTAGCTGAGACGGTTTTTATTCAAAAAACATCCTCTATCCATGCATGCGAGAAGGTTACCCATCCCTTTAACACTGAGAAAGCATCTGCCCGGATTCATCTCACCTCCCAGGGCCTTTACTAATTTGTCAGTGCAAAAGCACCAGCTCCCCAAAAGGAACTCAGCACACTCTCAGATCCCAGCTCCTGTTCAGCTTACAGCACAAACCTGGGCAAGTCTAGCTAGAGGCTCGCTTGGATGTGGGGTTTAAAGACATATCCTCCCCAGGGTGAGCCAGCTGTTTCTCCTGACTCCTTAGCCCCAGCTTTTCTCCTGGCATATGGCTCTCTGGTGCCTTTGTGGAATTTCCCTGCCTCCTGTGGGACATCTTGGGTCACTATTCAACCGCTTCTTTAGAGAGTTGTCCCAAGACAAACACACTGGTAAGTGATGTGCCCTGGTAGCAGTAGACTTTTACTGGAAAGATAAACTGAGAATTCAAAATTGAGAATCATATCTATTGAAAGAATAAACCTATATTACTGCAGTTGAAAACACCATGAAGAATTACAGCATTATTATTCCTTGTAGCAGTGATGGTCTCAGGCTAACAAGGAGGTGAAGTCTTAAGAGAGAAGTGATATTGGTTAGTAGGCCAATCAGAATAAGAAAAAAAAAAAACAACAAAGATGGTGGGTTTCTTCCTCTGTCTGATAAGAAACAGCAAAATGCAAACTAAATTCAGGACAAATTTCTCAATCAAAAGCTCAATCCAATTATATTAGTTGATTTGTCCACTTGAGAGAAAAGCATAGTTAGCACCTGCTGAGCAGAAAAGCACGTTACTGAAGGGACTGGGGGGGCAGGAGAGGAAAAAGTGTTAGGACCCACCCAACGTGGATGTCTCAAGTAGACGGTTGTAAAACACCACAAAATCTGCCTCAACAGCCGAAGATCTGATTTTTCTGTACCCATTAGACTTCTGAGCAGTTCTTGTGAAGAGTTTTGTGCACTGACAAGAGCTAAAAGCACAGGATTTGAGGGCAGTTTTCAAGCTACAACTCTTCCCTGTTGGGACAGGGAAACTGATCAACGTCAGCACAGAGTCTGATGGGAAGGAAGAGCTTTCCTGGCTGTGGCTGCCCAGCTGGAGTGATGAAGGCTGCACAGACACAGGCTGGGGTAGGAAGACAGGAATTTTCAAGCAGAGGAACTTGCCTGCCTGCCCAGGGCTATGCAGAGGGTAATCCCTGCTTGCAGAGGGACCTAAACCTCTCTGCACCTTCTGCATGGCCTTGGGGAACAAACCAGGTCCCAAAGCTGCCTCCCAGCAGTCCATGATTACTCCATCCCAACGAGTGGAGGAGGGTTATTTTTTTATCACTATTTCTCTTTCCTCTCTTCCATATCTCAAGCAGCCTGCAAGATCACACCAAGGAGGCAGAACACATCCCCACGGAAAGCTGAGGAAATCCGCTCGGACTGCCTTACTCTGACGGGAGGCAGTCATTGCTGATTCTGCTCCCATTGAGAGCACATAGAAATAGCCATTAAGTTCAATAGAGCAGGACCACACAATTAAAGGAGGAAAGATTACCTCCCTTTTCCATTTTCTTCTGCTAACAGAGAAAAAAGATAAAAAAACCCTTTTTTTCTTGCTATTCCCAGCATTTGCATAAATCTGTGCTCTAATGATCAATGCACAGACCTGCGACGCAAAAGCTTTTGGGCCAGATCTTCACCTCGATTCAACAATGAATCAAACTGTCACAGGCCAGCTGAGGATCTCCACTAGAAGAAGAGGTCTTCTGGTCCCACAGACCGGCTGCAGTGGTACCCCAACCTCCTTCCACTGGGGAAGAGCAGGACAGAAGGTCCAACCTGACCTTCACTGTCAGTAAAACCTTTGTTCTGTGGCAGCAACTGAGAAGTTGTTGGATACCTGGCAGATCCAAGACTGCAGAACTGTCTGTGTGTCCTTTAAATACTGGAATCCCTAGCTGAGCACAGCTTAGGATCCAGCTATAGGCTTCCAGACACTTTATCAACCCACACCCTTCTCCTCCTCTGTAAAACGAGGGTACTTGCCTAATTACATCACACAGTGTTTGGGCTGTTGGTTTCAGGAACATAAACACATCCACATCCCTCTCCAAATATTCACTACTTAATCTACTGGTACACTTAAAAATGATTGCACAACGGAGCTGCTGAGGCTGCCAAGTCAAACTCTCCAAAGATAGGAAACGCGGAATTAAAGCTGGTCAGTCACATGCTATTTTATTTCAAACACAATTGGTGTTTCAATTGGAGCACCTGGAAAGAGCTGGGTTATGCAGTGAATTCAAATGTTGTCCGTGGCAGGCTTCCCGCATTTGCCGCAGAAACCGAGAGGGGAACAATGCAGAAGATTAGAGAAAGAGGAAAAATACATTCATTGCTTAAAAAGAAATGCCATTTAAAGATACGATTCTCTCTGAGCATATGCCAGAAGGAACCTTTCTGATATCAGATAACGTTTTCAGATCAAGTCACATGGGAATGGTTGGTAACCCATTGCAATTTTCCATAGGGCAGGCACAGGTGGGTATTCAGCAACGGCTGTGGGGTGGTGGGGTGACTACCCATCAGTGAGGAAGAGCATTTCTGGCTGGGGGAGAAGGTGCCTGGACTTAATTCTGTGTTCTGCGACCCAGGGGCTCCGTGCCTTAGGAAGGAACACAAACGTCAGAAGGTATTTTCACCAAGTTTGTCAGTTGCAAAATAGGAAAACTGAGATCACCCAAACTCACAGGGAAGCTGCACAAATGGTACGTTGATGTCTTTAATGTTTTTGGTAACATCAGAAAAATGTCCAACAACACCAGTTCTTCACTGAGCGAAACAAAAGCTCTGTGGAAACCATAAGGTGCAGTCAAGCAATCCAGCCTCGACAGCCAGGGCATCCGGGTCTGGAGCCTGGGAGGCTCCTCCAGGCACAGCCACTGTATGGACTCATTCCCCCACCCACAGCAGAGCCACCTCTTGCTGGCCAGATCAGCTCCCCCTGCTCTCCACTGCTGCCACAGCCCCTGCTGGGGTGGCTCTCCCAGGCATCCAGCATCAGTGCCTGAGCAGCCACCCCAAACTACCCCTGGACCGGACTCAGGCCATCAGCCGGCTCTTGGGCTGCACTGAGGTACATGATGCTGCTAAATCAAGAGGTCGCTCTGCATATTCATGAATTAAATATACATTAAGCACCACCAAGCTTACAGTTCAAGACTAAAGCACCTAAACCCGCCCGCTCTTTTGTATGCAAAGGGCTGTGAAGACAAAAGCAGGAGAGCATTGTTTTGGCAGGCAGCAGGATCCCAAATGCGACTCTGCCTTTTCCTACTTCATGTTAAAGCTGTTAAAATTCTCTGAATATTAAATGTCCAGCCCCACTTTCGGGGTTGACTTAAATGCGGTTTCCAAAATATGTGCTGAATATTATTCGTTTCTCAGAGAATCAAAAAAAAATAGAGGCCCTTTAATGGGGTTGCTTGCATTTTTAAATCACACACACACACGCTAGTTAGTTAGAAGAATTTGGCAAGTATGGTTATATATGTCAGTATCTCAGGCAAAAATGTGCAATATGAATACAAAATTCTAGACATTTATAATTTTTCTTCGATGTATTTTTCATGTCTTTAACCTGAATCTCTCCTACATGACACAGCACTATACCACTGGCTGGAGGAATGCAAAAATGAAGCACAGGATACCCAGTAACCAGAACCTGCAAAGAACTGGTGCCTGCTACCTTCCAAAATTCAACTTCCACTGTGCTCTATAAAGGAAACAAGGAAATAACTTTTCCCTAGTGCTAAATATGGGTCTTTTCTTACATCTGGGTGCCAGGAAAAAGGGTTCAACAACTTCTTGTGGGAACGTTTATGCCTCAGTATTCGTCACCTGAGTTGGTGTTTGTGAACTAAACCTGTAGAAGCTGATATTGAATAAACTCTGAACAAATCAGAACGCTTGCTCCTGGAAAGAACATACTTGAAGACAGCAACAGCAGGCACATTTGAACTAAATTAATGATACAGGCTTATGTGCTGGTGTATTTATTCAGCATTCAGGTGAGAGTCAGGCTTCCCACCACCAAAGCTAGACTGCTAGCAGCCACAGATCACAGCATCCACAACAGAGGACCTCTTGCATTCTGCAAGTCCCAATGCAGTTTTTAGACCAGCTCAGCTCAGACCTGACTCTCCTGCTCAGTCAGAAGTTAAATGTCCACAAGTGCAACGCTTAACCTTGCAGTGCCCAACATTTTGGCACCCAGTCTCCTTAGAGCAAGAGGAGAGCTTGGCACTAATTCATAACCAGCTTTATACAGGTAGGTGTAGGCAGACCTGGGCTCCTCTGGCTGGGCTCTTATCTGGCTGGAGGCAAGCCAGTTGTGGTCGAGAGGCCATTTAGCTGTGTTGCGCCTGAGCAAATATGCCTTGCCTTTCAGCCGGGTGTATCGATTCAAGCACAGCAACGCACTAATATCACAGATATACAGCTGCTGGATCACAGCTGGCTCTCATCTGGCCAGCTCAGGCCACAGGCAGCACGGATACGTTTGTCTGCACTTGTCTTCAGAGGCATCCTCCAGTTCGCATGCTGGGCAGGGAGTCATCTAAATCACCTCAGACAAGGCAAGCAAAGACGCAGAGTTTAAGCGCTTAAGAGAGTGTAGGTGATCCCATGCCAGAGGACATTATCTCCTTCTGCTAACAGCATTCTCAACCACAAATGCCATTTTGGCATTCAACACCTAAGACAGGCTTTTCCCACAAAATACAGCGAGAACACAATGGTCCCTCCTCACCCACACTGCCTTTTATCCTATAATCTCCTGATTAAAGACTTCATGTGAGAGGTAGAACTCTTTTTTTGCCTGAAGGCTTTTAACACCCAGCTCCTAATACTCAACACAGTAGCCTAGCCTAGGTATTGCAGTGGGTATTTGGAGGGCTCACTCCTCTTCAAGCTGCTCCACTTTTCTTGAAGTAATTAAATACCTATTGGGGCAAAGCAAAAGTGAAAGTTAGCATGAAGTTAAGTGGTTTTACACTCAGCTGAGGGTAGGGGCAATTTAACAATCACAGAAGCATAGAATTTTCTGGGTTGGAAGGGACCTTTGAGATCAGCTAGTCCAACCATCAACCTAACTCTGATAAAAAACAACAACCCATCACTAAACCACATCACTAAGAACTACGTCAACCTGTCTTTTCAATACCTCCAGGGATGGTGCTTCAACCACTTCCCTGGGCAGCCCATTCAAAGGTTTCATAACCCTTTCAGTGCAAAAATCGTTCCTCATACCCAATCTGAACCTCTCCTGGTGCAAGGTGAGGCCATTCCTCTTGTCCTATCACCTGTGACTTGGGAGAAGAGACTGACCAAACAGTGTAAATACTTAACCAAAGCTGAAAAACCTAAAGGAGATATTTTGAGAATATCTGTCCCAGGAATACCCTGAAGTGGAGTAATTAAGCTTTCCTGGGAGACAGACAGGCATGTCTGAGAGCCAGCCAGCAGAGAAGGGATTTGGGTGTAAGTTTCTCATATCTCAGATAAGCGCTTCAGACTAGCATGCCTGTCTCCAGGTGAAGGAGAGTGTAGGCAGGACTTGTTGCTCTCCTGCATGTAGGGAGAGGAAGGCTCTGGGAGCACCTCAGGCACAGGACTTGCAGGCTGGAAGGAAGCAGAGCATCTCACTCATCCCAGCCAAGCCCCAGATTGCATTAGGATTCACATCAGCAAAAAATTTAGGATCATCTAGCACAGAATACAAGTCCCTCAGTGGCTTGTGTACATCTAAGCCACTGGTCTCCTCCAGGGATGCTGCTGCCATCCCCATGTGCCAGCCCTTCCACTACCCAGCAGCCCAGAGCCATCCCTCTGTTGACACATGTCCGGGGACCTTATACTGCCCACCTGCCCCTGACTTGGGCTCTACCTGGCAGTGAGGGATCACAGCAGCTTCCAGGGACAACCCATTGTGTTGGGGACAGGTGCTTTTAATAGAGCAAGAATGGTAACCTGCCTCCTGTGTCAGGGACTGACTTCTGTGGCTGCCCAGTCTGGGGAGATAGCAATCCAGCACTCCCAGTTTCTCACAGGGATGTGTTCAGGGATGTAGGCAGTCTCCAGACCTCTCTGCAGTGCTGGGTACATTTGGTGTGAGCACAGGTATGAGGGGGGAATGTTGTTCCAGGCCAACGCTGTGGGCAAACCCTTGAGGTCCAAAAGACTGTATGCACATTTAGAAAAAAAAATATCTCATGTGCTCTCTATCTTTTCTCTCTAGTCTGTGAATTTTGAACCCCTTCTGCTCAGCATCTGTCTGAGTAGCAACAGGAGGCACCAAGAATAGCCCTCTAATCTCTACCCACTCCTTATCCCCTGATACCTTCAGAGGGAGTGGAGGATGCCTTTACTTTCCTTTTATCCTCTGCCCAGATATTCTCATACGAGGCTCCATCTCAGTTCTGCAGCAGAAAATGTTAATAGCTTGCTTTGATTTGTTTTCCCATAGTCATCTATCATATTAATTTCAAATGACAGAGACATGTCATATGACAGCATATGTCATATTCTTCATTTTTGGTAGCACCTTCTATTCAGGTCCATAGGGTCACTGCTTGTGCTGGTTTGTCATGAAGCTTAGAGTTTAAGATACTTCTGCAACTTCAGAAGTTTTCATTTTCAATGACTTGTTTCCAGGAATTTGAATAACTTGCAAGGGAACAAAAGAAGCAGCCAGAAACATGGAATTTGGCATTGACCCAGCTCTTCATTCATAATAAACCTTTTAAAAAAACCCAGCGATGACTCAGCAGAGGCATAATTCACAAACAAGAAAGGCCTGCTTCCCTACCTTACAATTGCATTGGTAGCTACTTAATCACGGCAAATAACATAGTGGATATTTTCTTTTTGAAATCGTATGTTGTTACACTCATCTCTTGAAATTGCTGGAACACATGGCCTCTCATCTAATATATCCCTGTCAGATATAATTGGCAAAAGTCATCAGATGAGACTCACGTCATATAATTAGGTGTATTATGTTAGACTATACTAGTTACTTTAATAGTAATGCCACAATGCACGCTAACAAGATGTTTTAAAATACAAACGACTTCCATGACCTTCTTGAGGCAATAACTCTGATCCTCTGCCACTTTTTTTTCTGGCAATAATCTACTAAAAATATGTTGGACAACTTGTTTCGGTCCTTCCAAGGCTCCTCTTCCAAACACACCTGCTGGTGCAGCTCCCTGCGCCCACAGAGCACCGCTCAGGCCTCAGCAGGCAGGAGACAAGGAGGGCCTCTGGTCCTGCACCCCACCTCCAGCGTCACACTGGGCTTTCATACGATGTGAAACACCTCCCCCGATTCTCACAAGCCAACGATCTGGTGCCCCAAATCCTTTGGCTGCTCCTCCATTGCATTAGCAACCAAGTTATTGGTTGTGCAGTATCATGGAATTGTCAGAGCTGAAGGGACCTCCAGAGATCATCTAGTCCATGTCCCCTGCTAAAGCAGGATTGCCCAGAGCACATCACTCAGGGCTGCATCCAGGTGGGTCTTGAAGGTCTCCAGAGAAGGAGACCACAACCTCCCTGGGCAGCCTGTTCCAGGACTCTGTCACCCTCACTATAAAGAAGTTTTTCCTCACATTCTAATGGAACTTCCTGTGTTCCAGCCTGTGCCCGTTGCCCCTCATCCTGTCACTGGGAACCACTGAAAAGAGCCTGGCTCCGTGCCCCCTTCAACCCATTAGTACTACTAATAAACAACGTGGCTTTGGCTTCCACAGTGGTACTGGCTACTTTGTATGAAGGGAAGAAGCTGCCTAAATTTTACGTTCAGGAAGCACCGTAATGAAAAAATGGCAATGGCCACGTGATGACTCACTACTTCCTGATGGTATTCTGGCTTTTGAATAACAGCGTGGGTGTGGGTGTCTGGGGTTTGGGTGGGTTTTATTTTTAAGTTAACGATCTGAAGACACCCTTCTGTTCACCCCGTGATGCTCCTGGTTTCCTGTCAGTGTCACATTAGAGATGAGTTTACGATGTCTCACGTGCCTCAGTTTCTCTAGCACCCCTGTTGTAATATCAACACTAGGAACTGAATTGAAATACTGGAAGGAAAAATACAGCCAGCTATTTCCAGGCTTATACATCACTGGGCTGTATGCACACACAGGATTTGGGGCACTAAAAAGATATAAGCCAACTCTTTTGGGCTCCGTTTGATGAGCATAAAGGTATTATTACCCTCCCAGTTCACCATTCCCCAGGAAAGAGGTGCCTGTTTGCAAGGCTGATTATTAAAGTAAACAATCACACCCCTAACTGACCTAGTTAAACTGCTGGAAAAGCCAGGGGTAATTTCTAATGCAAATCAGTACACCTGCATCGGCAGTGACCCCGCTCCCTGTTGCTCCACAGGAGGTGTGGGTCCCAGCTCAGCTGTTTTGGGGCAGGGAGGGGGGGAAGATATGATGGCTGCCCCCTGCTACAGCTGTCCACGGGGTGGTACTGGGATGCACCTACAGGTACTGCTACGTTATATGCACATGGCAAGGTTGGGGGAGAATTTGAAGTTTTGTAACCCTTCTTTGAAGCTGAATGTATTGCCAAAGCCTGCTTATCGCTACCTTGACAGGTAGACCCCTCTCCGGGTACAGCTTGTACTTGGGTGAGCACTGATATCACATCGGGTCATAAATATTACACAATAACCTTGTCTGGCTTCAGAGGGAAAACTATTTTATTTCTAAAGACCAACTTCCCCCCCACCCCTAAGAAATCACAGATTCCTTTTCGACGCAGTCTGGCTCCACAGCGCAAGTGAGACTGATTCGTGTCACAGCTGTAAGAATGACACGAAATTGGGATGGTCTGCCCCACAGGAAATTCTATCTCACCCTGATCTGACTTCATTAAAGCAAATCCAAATTTCCAAAATGAAAATTTGGACCCAGAACTGCAGAAGCAGGTGAGCTGGGAGGTAATACGTTCCGCACTGGCCAGATCCTGCCTCCGGGGGCTGCAGCCGATGCTGGTGGGGGGAACAGGGGAACTCAGAGTCATCCTTTCCCTGGTCCACCCTCCCCTGGACCAGCCATCCGTGCCTTAAGGTCTTCCACACCTGAGTGTTGTGCTATGTTTATTTGCTGCAGAAACACTAATCTTCCCTTTTTCATTTAATCCCTTTGAAACGATTTCTATTCTTTATCTCCACGTCACTTGGTAACAATGAACTCGACATAATTATATAGTGTGTGAAACAGGTTTTCCTTGTGTTTGTATTGCACTCGCTTTTATAATTTCTGTGGGTGCCTCTGAATCTGCTGGTCTAAGAGAATAGCATACAATCTGCATAATTTTCTCTTTTATACCTCTAACATTTTATTAGAAATTGCAATATTCCCTTCATGATACTTTATCTTTTCCAAGCCAAAGAGTGCCAAATTACCGTGATTCTTTTTTGTTTGTTGGGGCTTTTTTTTTTTAGTTTTTCCCAGTTCTGCTGTATCATTTCTTAAATTGGACCAACCAGAACTACCTCTGGAATATGGGACAGGTACATGATTTTATATCATGGTATTAATATATTCCTCTATTCTTTATCTAATCATTTGTCTAGTCTTACTTATCTTTATAATCCTTCTGAATACTAATATGACATTTCTCTGAAAATTATCTACGTGGGGTTTTTTTGTCCAAATATTGTCCAAATGGTAATAACTGAAATAGACCACCTCATTTTCCACTTAAGACTATTTTATTTATATCCTGGTTTACTCTATCCTAAAAAACTGTGTATTAGCTGGAAAAGTTGTCACCTCATTTGCCCTTTCCTGACTGTTTGTGTGTACACAAATCCTTGCATAAGTTGCGTGGAAATTAAACCGATGGTAATTTCATAAAAGCTGATTTTCAGGATGCTGAAATGTTCCACAGTCGCATCCTTCAGTGATAATAACCAGCCTGGGAGTTTTCTGAAGTTGTATTTAATGTTTGTGAAATTTAACCCACCCAAACCATCGCCTGGTTGCCGTTCCACACTGAATGGCACGTGTAAGGCAGGGTCTCGTTGCTCTGTGGAGGTGCAGTGGGAGCAGCCTGACCCTTCTCAAACGCAGCTGGACACCCAGCGATAACCAGGGGCTTTGCTAAAGTCTTTGCTGTTTCACGCCATTTCTCTTGTAAATTAAGTCCAAGCCTGTGGTTCTCACTCTGGGGCAGACTCAGATGCAGCCAGCTAAAGTGCAACTGAAAGGATATAAACCTATGTAAAACCAAACCCACAAAAAAAAAAAAAAAAAAGAAAGAAAAGAAAAAAAAGGGTTTTGGAGTCCCACACATACAGAAACCTTTCAATTCTCACGTATTATGACACGTCTTACTTACTAGCCCATGTCCTTTCTGGAGCAACCAGCCTGTGTGGGAAAAAGCCCACCTATCCCAACACTGTCTAAACCAAGGAAACTAACTAGTTCACGTATGCCCCTTTGAAACTAGCATTACTTCCTGAATTCACAGGGAATAGTTTCATTTTCCAGCAACATGAATGATCAGGAATGGCAGGAAAAGCCCATGAACCCATGGCAGTGAGAAGCCACTTCTGGTCCCTGTTCGCCCCTCTTGGGGATGTGATCAGCAATGGAAATGGAGCCTTGCCCTGTGTACAAAAAACCAACCAACCAACCAACCAACCAACCAAATCCAGAAACCCAACCAATGTCCAGCAGAGAGTTAACCATTCCCTCACCCCTGCTCTCTCCATCACACTCCTCCTCAGCTCTGCTCCCAGGTCAATGTGTGAAACCTGGCATTTCTAATGCTGGGGCAGACGCTGCAGCTGCACCTCCAACCCCGCTAAGTGCAGGGTAAAAGGTATTAAGTATTTACTGTTGGATTGTGGTGGACTGAAGATATTTCTGGCAAGTTAACAGCTCAGCCACTGTAACAGGGCCAGGAGACGCTGCAACGTATGGCTGCGCAGAGCCTTCCAACTTGTGTTGATATCAGTCAGTGCTTAGGACTGTTACTTACTTTTATATTTTATTTTTTTTTTAAAATAAACTTTAGTATTGGCTTTATGTGCAAGGGATTGTTGGATGTGACCACAGCCTGCAGCTGAATCGCTGTAAAAGGTAACTAATTTATTCCCAGACTCCACTGCTCTCTTCAGTCAATGTTATTCCTTATCCAAGAAGAGTAACATCCTGGCCCTGCTGAAACGAAAGTGAGAACTCACTGTGGTTTCAACAGGAGTGGATTTCACCTTGCCCAGGATTTAGGAGGGAGTTGGCGTGAGCCCTCAGATTAAAATTCAGGAGTTCCTGGCTCTCCTTTTAACTGCACGTTACTACCCTGCTCCCCTGCATGCAGCCATCCATCAGCTCCAGCAGACCCTGCTCATCCAGCAAGTGCCCTGTAAAGCCTTTTAGACTTTTTTTTTAATTATTATTATTATTTATCTGGAAGTAAACGTCTACCTCCTCATCCAGCCTCCACATTTGGAGCACTGGAGCACCTTTAGCAGGTTTCTGTCCAACTTTGGCAGCCTCTGTTGGAAGCTGCACAGTTAGTCACCTGCCAAGGAGAAATTAATCACTTTGCTGCAGAAATTCAAGCCTTTGGCTCCACCAACAGCAGACCATGTGCCTGCTTTGGACCTCTTCAACTCTCCTCCGTCACCTCTCTCACCTTCCCTCTGCTTGTAGCTAAACCCAGGTTATTATTAATTGGTATTAGTGATGAAATATGCTTGCTTCTCCCCCTGCCCTTTCTGCCAACAAAGGCGCGCTGTGATTAATATCGTCTTCAGCTCTAGGCTGAATTGCTGCCATTGAACAACTCAGGGAGGCCACACCAAGGCTCTGGCTTCATGGCCATGGGACAGCCCTCATCTCCACAGGAAAGAGTGCCCTGGGGGACCACTCACTGCTTCCTTGCTTGTTCCCAGTCTGTTTCCAAAACTAGGAAGATATTGACAAAGTTAAGCTGTAAGAGAGAGTGCATCTCCAGCTGCAACTCAAGCAACTGATGTGCCACCAGCAAACAGAGATAAAGTACACTTATTTGTGAGTGTAGTTGCAAAACAAGCTACTAGATAAGACAAGAGAAGTCCAGAACTTTTAGGAAAAACATCTGTTCATCAGAAAACCCTTTATCACCATCACTGAATGAGTCCCTACTCTATGTCAAGTTTTTCTTACTGATAGTAGACATATCCTTGTTAGGATCTCTGAGGTTTTGGCTTTCTTTCTAAGGAGGTCTATGAATGTGTCTAGGAAAATATCCAGCCAAAACAATTCATAATTCAGCATGAAAATGTATAGGGACATATAAAATGAAGAGGCCTGACACCCCCTGATATTTGTGCTACGTGAACACATACATTTAGCATTCAAAATCATAATGTACTGGAACCAATGTTTCCTGTGCCAGATTAATTCCGTTTTCTTGTGTGCCTCATACAACTTTTAATTATATAACAACTTCTTCTCCAGACAAAGCTCCTGTTTTAAAACTATACAATAATAGTCAACTCTGAGGCTGAATTGAAGGTGTTTCAGGATGCTGATTGTCATCCACAGGACAACTCCTGATATTTTGTTGAGGAGGCACACAGTGAGTATCTAATGAAATTGGATTTGTGGAACTTTTGTCTTACCTTGAACAGGGAGAGGGACTGGCAGAGTTCAGACCAGCACTGTCTCAAGAGAAACGTAATCAACTTTCTGGGTTACTTGCTTACTAGACCAAAGAATGTGATGTCAATAAAAAGGAGGAAATCAAGAAAGGAGGAATAAAAGTACATTTTCAGTTTATTATAAAGATGTTTTGAACAAAATTATTTGCATTATTACGAGACCTGAAGAGAAGGAGTTCCCTAGTGGCCTCTGCACCAGTGGTATGGGCATGGGCCAAAGACAAAAGAGACTGAGACTGTTCATGTAGGACCCCAAATTCACCCTAGTTTATGTTGTGGAAACCTGATATGGAGATCCTCAAAGTAAGAACATCAACATTCACCTCAAATTTAGGAAGGTTTCAGTAAGCCCAATGTCAGAAAGGGGTTCTCTGTCATACCCCATTCCTGAGCCCTGGACAACTGAGAAGCAGGTGTCTTGAATTCCTCAACTGCACAAGCCCAAGAAGAGGTAAAAGGCAGCCTGAGCAACCACAACAGAGCACAAGGTGCCTGTTTCCTTAAGTATCTGCCCAAACTGCACAAACGGCTGCACTGACACAGACTTCAAATGGAGTGACATGTGATGCGTGGCCCTTGGTGCCAACACCAAAGTGCCCTGAAGACATTTTATGTCTCAGTTTTCATGGTCAGAACAAATTGCATCCACACAACAGGAATCGTGCCTTACATCACAGTCTGCCATGGAAAATCTGATCAGAGAACAGAAATTGGCTGTTGCTTAGGTCATTTAACAGATGTAATTATGTGCAAACACTTAGCTATGTGGAAGTTCCAAGTTCACAAAGCTAAGAATAGTTATGCCCAAAATCACCTAAAAGAGGAAAATTAAATAGAAAAGTATCAATAATAGCTGGGAAATGCTTAAGAAAAAATTCCTGGGGGCTGAAAAAGACCTTAAGAAATAAATTTTTTTACATATAAATATATATATACACTACATTTATAATAATAATAATAAACTACCATATTAAAAAAAAATGTGATTAAGATGGTAACCTGCTTTAAAAAAAGGAGATAAAACAACCTTAAGAACACATACAGTAATTTTAAAAGACTGAAAGCTGAGAGCAACACATAAGTGTCAGCTAAAAACCGCTAAGAACTGTCAAAAGGTCAGCAGTGGAGGCAGAAATACTCAAGAAGAAGGGAGATCGAGTACATAAGGTTAAACACATGGAAATTAACTGGTCCAGGTAACTTGTAGTCTCAAAGTGTTCAGAGCTGGTGGAGAAGGTCATCAGACCTTTAATATTGGTTTTCAGTACAACAGTCATAAGTTCCAGTTACCTGGAAGAGAATTGATGCTACACCAACAGCTGCAAGGGCTAATGGCCCAGCCGGCTGCTCTGACAGAGACCCCAGGAGCACACCAGAAGAGCACATAAAAGTTCTGAGCTTACAGGCTAATAATAGAAGTACTAGCAAACAACAGGTTTATGGAAAGCAGATCATACCAAGCAACACTGGTAACTTTAAAAAATTAGAAGCTTTGCTCACAGAGAAGCCAGCATTCAGATAATAATCCTGACGTTCTTTCAGACATTCAGCTCTGAGTCACGTAAGAAGCAAGAGTGAAACCAAAGGCAGCTTCACACGTGTTAAGTGAGAAAGGAAGTAAAACCTTTGATAGGTTTTAAAAGATAAATGGAAACACAGAAACAGCAACGTTTCTAGCGAGTGTTCTCTGGCACCAGGTCAGAGCTCTCTGCCATTTAATATTTTAGCAAAATGAAACAAAGGTAAAATAATATCACAGAAATGACACAGGTATTAGAAGAATACTGTATAATAGAAGGGGAGGAAATAACTGTTCCTCAGTAAACAACTGTGCTGATAAAGTATGGATAGATAACCATTTTTGAAAGAGATTTCCAAAGGAAAGGGAATCATCAGTGGAGTAAAAATAAGAGGAAGCGTAAGTTTAGTGAAGAGCCGGTGGGAAGGACTTCAAAAATATTTTTCTAGGACAAGGACTGCAGTTCTCAACAGAACTAGAAGAGCAGTCAGTTTGCAAATCACCCTCTGGCAGCTTCTTCTTCTTCTTCCAGTCCAAAGCAGGAGGAGGTGCTAAATAGATGAAAGCAAGAGAAAAGAAACCTTTTCTTTTTTTTTTAATTTGGGGATGCTGCAAGAGAAAGAGAAGAACTGATTAGAAGTAAATAGGTATTTTCTTTAGAAAAGTAAAGCCAACCCCACCCTAGAGGAAACCATTCTGGAGAGAGGTCTTGTACCTGGCACGGGTCTGCTCTAGTAGAGCCCCCGCAGGGTTCTGGCAGGTCCTCCTTGGAAAACCTACTGACGTTTGTACATGTTCAACATTCCCACATGTTCAACATTCCCAACTCTTACTTGGCAAATAGTTATTTAGCATTAAAAATGTAAGAAATTCAGATGGTATAAAGAGGTGCCTCATTTGGGGAACCAAAAGAAGCTTAAGAGAGTCTAAGCAGCTTTGGGAAGAGGTGCTCCGCTAAATCTTAAAAAACCCCATCATTTAAGTATCATCTCTTAGAGAGAAAATGATAAGAAGAAAAACCCATCAAAACCAAATAAACCCAAAGAAGCATAAAACTGTGCACTGACTGACCACAGCACTGATGCTGCCATCTGTAGTGTACCTTCTCCAACATATATGAGAAGAGCTCAACTACTCCTTGGGATCCTGGACTACAAAAACCCACCATCCATAAAGTGGCTTTCTCAAGCAACAAGCTTGCGAAAAGTGCCTGGTGGACATGATCTAAAAAATCTCTTTAGGAGTTTTAGCAACAGAATACAGAGCTCTAGAACTGAGTGGCTACACCAGTGGGTGGAAGACACAGTTGTTCACAGATGTCGTGAAGGCTGGCATTGGCACAGTCGTCTCACAACCCCGTAGCCAAAACTAGAAACCAGAGTGCTCTCCACTTCTCCACTTCTGTGCAGATGTTATTTAAAAACAAATAAACCAAACCACACCACCTTGCACTAATGCACTCATCTAGGGAAGGAGGCTGTGCACTCAGTGCGGGCACCAGAAAGTATACCCGTTGACTGCAGCCCAGACTAACTGAAACAAACCACAGAGCACTGCTGTTGCTTCAGGAGGGGCCTGGCAAACCTTGTTTTACCACAAAAATATGGAGCTTATTTTTCAGCTTCAGATGTACAATTTGCAAATTGAATGCAAAGCTCGTAAAGACTCGGTTGTTGCAGACACGGCCTAAAGAATTATAAAAACATGGTAGAGAAAACACAAGAGCTAGATATCCATCAGATCAAAAACAATTGCTGCAGGTCATGTTTAATGAGAACTGTGATTTTGAGAGCTACTGCTAAACACACAACCTTGTAGATGAGGTTTAGGACTTCTGGCCCTATTTTCAGTTCAAAGAAATCACCTCATAATCTGAAAAGAAACAAAAATCTATATTTAAAGGCATGAAGATGGTTAACCCCGGGATGCCATAAGAAGGTATGTTAAAAACATGCATGAAGCTTCTTTGGAGACTAAGCAATCTAAGAAAAGCAAAGAGTCAGCAGGATGGAGGTGGTCAGGTTTGTTGCATTAAACAAGTCAAGCAAAAAGGCCATTTTTCTCCTGTCCTCTTGGTTTTTTTCTGTTCCAACACAGTGTCATCATCCCCACATTCAGCTCTTGTGTCTTCTTCAGTCTCCCTAACCAATAGGGATGATAGGACAAGGGGCAATGGGTGCAAGCTGGAACATAGGAGGTTCCACTTAAATATGAGAAAAAACTTCTTCACAGTGAGGGTGAGGGAACACTGGAAGGGGCTGCCCAGGGAGGTTGTGGAGTCTCCTTCTCTGGAGGCATTCAAAATCCGCCTGGACACGTTCCTGAGTGATCTGATCTGGGTGTTCCTGTTCCGGCAGGGGGATTGGACTAGATGATCTTTCAGGGTCCCCAGTCCCTGATATTCTGTGATTCTGTGATTCTGTAACCAGCTGTTCCACACCAAGGGCCTGGAGTTAACAGGGAGCTGGGCAGGAGTTTGGCAAGATGGGCAGGATGGGCAGGATGGGCAGGATGGGCAGGATGAACTCTCTAGGCTCAGCTCAGGGGCTTCACTGGGCTCACACTGAACATATGCAGATTTACCCTCTAGTTTTCCCTAAATCTCCACCCAGACTGATTAGTTTTCCAAAACATTATAATTTACGGCGTCTTCAAAAGAAACCTCTTCAAATACTCCTTTTATAACAGCAGCAAAAAATTACTTTCTTTTTTGCCTTCTCTCATCCTGAGAACCATCTGGACCAAAATTCCATCTCCTGGACAGTACCAGCTGAGAACAGGGAGCTTGAAGCACACCACCAGCATGAAGAAGGTCAGCCCAAATGGCTCTACATCAGCACGGCTCCTTCCAACCAAAAGCTCATTTTAGAGTAAAACTCTCTACTCACTTGCAAAAAAAGAAGTTTCTCTTTTTGAGCAGTCGCAATACAAAATCAGTGCTGGGGAGGGGAGGGAACTGTGAAAAAATAATTAAAAAAATAAGATTGCCTGTTGGAATTTATTTAGGTCAACACCAACGGGACTTTCTCAGAGGGAAGGAAACTTTCCGTGCACTAAATGTTTACCTCCTTTGCGGTAGCAGCAAATTAGGTGTTTACCTCTTCAAGCAGCAACAGGAGCCAGGACACCTGTTCCTTCCAGATTGTCCCTGCTTTTTTTGGCATGCGACACCCTGAAAAGGGCTCCAGTGATCTGCTGTGGGAGGGCCAGGAGGTTTGCTAAAACAGGTTGAAGCATTTGTTTCTCAAGGAAAAAAAAAAAAAAAAAAAAAAAAAACTAAAAGCGAAAAATAATCCCAATA